>JAQJVK010000047.1:2142642-2742642 GCA_035578135.1 Flexamia atlantica | reverse complement strand
ATTGAAGTTTTAGGTTTTTGCAAGACCTTTAAAATAATATCCTATTTGACATATGTTGCCATTTAAAATTTTTGATTTTCAGTGCTACCAACATTTACAAAAAATAATGTTTGGAAAAATATTTTTCGTTAATGTTGGCATCTCACATATCAAATTAAAGCTGAGTTTACAAGGATTAAAAATTTTCAAACAAAACGAAAAACCTTCATTAGTTCTCGAGATATAGTGTATTCCGTAAATACCGATATTTTTCACAAAAACGGCCGCCATTTTGGAACTAATGAAGATAATTGAGTTCTGTTTCCGCCAAATTGTTTGTCTGGCTTAGAGCTTTAAAATGATGTATAATATGACATATGTTTACGTTTAAAAATTCCGAGATTCGAACCCATGACCCCCGGTTTTTGGAACACCCTGTATTTTAAAAAGGTTAAAAATATTTTACGTTGTTCCTTGGGTATGATTTAGTGGGAAAATGTTTTGTTTCGTCTTTGTAGTTAAGCCGTTCGTCTACAATCTGTTGTGGACGGCTTAGAAGACTCACCCTGTATAAAAGAAGTGTAAACTTAAAAGCAATTCAACATTTTATGAACTGATTCATTACATCATTACCCACTAAATTAGGTAATGTCCAAAGGGGAAGGTTTTTAAAAGTGTAAGCACCATAGCGGGGAAGGAGGTTTGTGTGAGGCTACTATAAAACTTTTAAAACTCTTCTTTTTTTTAAATTCAGATTTTTCCTTTTAAATTTATAGATTGTAAAGTAATTACTAAAATAATTACACTAAACCAAAAAATACAAGTTTTATTTTAACTGTCAAAACTATAAGACAAAAAGTAAACAAACATTGTTTTGTTTTCATAACATGTGTTCTAAAATACAGATGATTATATCACATTTCTCCCCTTCCTTTTTTTGAACACTTAATACTCATTATGATAGTAGTTGGGTTTTCGTATGGTTCGATCTGATTTTCTAGTTAATTGTTGATTTGTAGTGTTGTTTTTATTTATAGTGTCGTTACCTCGTAGCTGTTCACAAGTTGAGTGTTGACTGGGTGGATTGAAAGTAACACGTTGCTTGGATGTGCGGGTTCTCAAATGGTCAGCATGTTGTCTGTATTCTAGATTGTCAATCATAACTCTGTATGATAAAGTTCCAGTTCTTCTCAATATTATACCTTCCCTCCAATTTTCACTCAGATTCCTCTTCACCCAAACCTCATCTCCTGCTTCAAAGGACTTAGATCTTGAGTGTATGTCATGGTAATATTTTTGTCGTTGCTGAGTTTGTTCCATCTTTATCCACTATTATTCTGTAGTGTTCAGCACCAATCCATTTTAGAAGTAAAATTCTTTTGGCTTCACTATTATGCTGCAGCCCGGAAATGTTTACCTCTAACTCAAAACGTTGGTAATAGTATTTCCATGACTCCTTTTGTATGTCGAAACTTTCAAATTTAAATCGTGTCAGATCTCTAGCATCTGTATGTTCCGCTGACAATGTTGATAATGTATCTTCGTTTTCATTTTCCCGCAGCGCCATTGTAAAGTAATTACTAAAATAATTACACTAAACTAAAAAATACAAGTTTTATTTTAACTGTCAAAACTATAAGACAAAAAGTAAACAAACATTGTTTTGTTTTCATAACATGTGTTCTAAAATACAGATGATTATATCACATAGATGCTATTTAAATATGATGTTAAACAGTTCCTTACAAAATATTTATCACTATTTATCACTGCTAACTATATTTGTTAACAGTGAAATGCCTTGAAACAAGGCCACACTTAAAGTGTGACTTATTGCTTTAAATCACCATTATGTACCGTATTTGTTTACCGTATTTCAAAAACATAAAAATAAAGGCATTACAATATATTGACTTTACGTGTGCTTATGGATGTTTTGAAGCCAGAAATTGAGCACTCCTGAAAACAGTTCAGCACTCGTCGCTTGAGATTGCACCAGGAGTCTGATTGTATACAAAGGATTTGTATCCCTGAAATAGGACAATTATGCCTCTACCTGGCTAAAATATGGCAAAGGGTTCATAAAAGGATTTAATTGTTTAAATGAAAAAAACACGGAATGCAAAAGAAGATGTTCCTCTGACAGGACCATTAATTATTTAGTAGAACCAGGGGGCCTGCAGTCGGGGCACATTCTGCGAACTTCAATCAATGAGGTCTACGAAGTGGTTTAATTATGAGGATGGTCTTCATAACACTCACTATATTCTCTATTATAGGAGAGAGCATTCTCTGTTAGAGGATGGTCTCTGTTAGAGATAATTCTCTGTTAGAGGATGGTCTCTGTTAGAGATAATTCTCTGTTAGAGGATGGTCTCTGTTAGAGATAATTCTCTGTTAGAGGATGGTCTCTGTTAGAGATAATTCTCAGTTAGAGGATCGTCTCTGTTAGAGATAATTCTCAGTTAGAGGATAGTCTCTGTTAGAGATAATTCTCTGTTAGAGGATGGTCTCTAACATTCACTATTTCTAAACGGAAACTTATCAAATCAATCGAAGGCCAGGTCATCAGCGGCGTCCCGCAAGGTTCCGTATTAGGGCCTATCCTATTCTTAATTTATATAAATTACATGAATAAAGTAGTTTCTGAAGTAACATATAAATTCGCTGATGACACAACTATTTTTATTTAACACCAAAATACCTAACACTTAGAAATGAAGTCAATAGAAGCAGTAAATCAACTTTCACAGTATTTTTCTGAAAATAACTTGATTCTCAATTCAACTAAAACCAACTTTATGCTCATTCAAACCAGCCAGAAAAAAGTCAAGAATAACACCCCTCGAACTGTAGGCTACTTAGATCAGAAAAATTTAGTACCTTTTGCAACAAACCGATCATACAACTTTTTTAGAGGTGGTATTGGACGATGAGTTGAGATGGAACAAGCACATAGATGGCCTGGAAAAAAGCTAGCAAAAAGTCTCTTCATCATTAGAAACATCAATAGATTCAACAATACAGTACTTAGTAGACTGGTTTATTACAGCCTATTCGAAACCCACATAACTTACTCTGTTGTGCTTCGGGGGGCGGGTAAGGGTAACCTAGAAAAAATATTTATTTGGCAAAAACAGGCTATAAGATCTTTAGCCAAACTCGCACCTCAAGCTCACTGTAGAGAATTTTTTAAACAATTTAATATTTTAACTCTACCGAACCTTTTTATCTTAGAGTCAATTTGCTATGTAAAACAGAACAGGATCAGTGGTACCATGGTGTCGGAACGCCGTTCCGACACTGGTTTTTAAGATTAGTGTATGTAAACTGTAAATGCCTGGCAAACGCCTATTTAAGAGGTTACCTATAACAAATTAACAGGTAACATTTTCAAAATTTAAATTTACCTATATCATTGAAAATATTAAATTCCTTGCTTTCTTTTCAATGTATAAACATTGCTTACGTCGAGATACTTTCCCTGGGAAACGTCTTCAAATACATTGATAGAGACGTGGGAGGTGCAGTTGCCGTTTTGTCTGCTGTCAGTACGTATTTCAGCTGCCCAGGTATTTTTTTTTTTTCACTACAGTACATTGGTTATTTTATCACCGCTCTGACTGTTCTGTTGGCAGTTTTCAAATGTCTAGTTTGTTTACATTATTTGTTTTGTCTCTTCACTAATGCTGAATGAAAGTGAATCCAGGTAACTAAAAGCGTGTATTGAGGCCTTCACCACAACTCACTACTGGCATCACTGGCATCATACTATAGCTGGCGCCAATTCTTGGGGCCCAGTCCGCGCATGGGGCGGGGAGTGGGTAGACTGGGAGGAGAGGGGAGTAGTTGCGGCAGCGGCGGCCGACATTGTACTAGCCTGGCTGCGTACATTCGGCAGCTCGCACATAGTTACTGCTTCTGTGTCAATCGTTGTTTAGAGTAACAAGACGCTTCAATAAATACTAATGAAATATTTTATATTATTGAATAGAATTAAAACAGATCATTAATCGCCAGTAAGAGTCAATGTTCCGTCGGTCAATGTTTTTAGGACGACATGTAGTGACACGCTATTGTTGACGGCTGAGAGCAGAATGACAGTGCTGCGCTCTAGCGAGGCGTTGTCGCGCATGCGCACTAGCCGTTTTTGCTACCGCGCATCCACCGCACTGGGCCCCAAGACCCACACAGCACACAATGTCCCCAGGATATCCCTATTTGGTCCCATATATCCCAAACAAATCCCGGGAAATAGGGATTTCCTTGGGATCTCCTGTGAACATTTTCCTCAGGGATATAATATCCCTGCTGTATATTCCGTTGAAATCCTAAGAAAATTATGTGTTCCTGGGGATATCCCGAGGATGTTAACGTAGAATTTGTTTAACAATTTTTTATAAATAAAGGTATCATATTTATCTCGAATCAAAAATGAATATCATTTGTTGTCAATTAACATAAAACTATGGTTTTCGTTAAATTTTTAGATCCCGGGAAGGATAGCACGTTGGCGTCTTAATATTAATAGTAGGCCTAATGGTATTAGTGATACTGAGTAGGTAAATAATAATAGTAATGTGTTGAATTAGTCTGCCGTGTATAAACATACGAATAATTATGAAAAATACACGTGTTTGTGTATCATGAACTAATAATTTAACTTATTTGCGTCGATTTCCCATCCATTTCCCGCGAATATCCGCAGGATTTCCCGGGAATTTTCCGCCGAGATATAATTAAAATGCTAAAATAGGAAACTATCAACCATGTTGTTTAAAAAATTAAAATTCTAAGTTTAATGATGAACTGTAACTTATCTTTCCCGTTTTCATTCAACAAACTTGTATTTCGTTGATTTAATATTTCTTTCCTGCGTTGATATCCCACGGTAACACATAGGATATCCCGATAAGAATATTGTAGTACTCCCAATCCCCGATAGAGAGCTATTTGCACACGGCACTGCAGCGCGCCGAATGTAGTATCTGTATCGAACACTAATATCGTATCGGTCATATCGGTTGTGGAACGTTGCATGTGTATCATATCGCAATTGAATTGGTTTGAAAAATCGACATCGTTAAAGCTTTAAATCCAGCCTTTATAAACGAGTGAATAACAATTGGTGTCATTTTGTATTTTGCCCACCCTTCCACAATAATTAATTAATATAAGCGGTTTCCTACTTTTCATGCGAGATAGGAATGTATTCGATAACATACGATATCGCGTGTCGCACGATCGATGGCTAGGGATTATTACATCACATTCGGCAGACTGATGTTGTCAACTTATCAACTATTCACAGTTAAGCACATGTAAATTAGTGTCAACAACCATTGCAGTAGCATAAAAAGGTTTTATAATTAATGTTAAGTCTTGTAATAATTCTATTCGTTGAGACTTGGCATCATTACGGGCAACTTTTAGCGTGCTTACGTTTTGTGACTGATTCTAGCAGAAGCAGAATGGATTTCGTTTTCCGGTCGGTCATAGTCTGTTCCCTCCGTTATTGGTGTTGATTAAGAATCAAGAATCAAGAATTTATTAGCCTTTGTACAATTTACATGCAATTGGCATCGTCACAACATGAGCATTACAAAATACAAATCATTAATAGAGTTCATAGCATGGGCTTGCTGGCAACTTACAGGCTACAGGCAAAACAAAACAAACCATGCAGAAAACCATGCACTAATTCTACATGTGTCTCTCACAAACTCAAACAAAAAATTCACTTACGGTTGTGCTGGGCAGACAAAAAAAATCCTGATTTGAATAGAGTGGGTTGGCCAATAAGAGGTTCTTTGCAGATGTTTTGAATTTAGAAAAACTCTGGGTCCAGGCTGTACAGGACAAGACATTAAATAGTTTTTGTCTTAAAACAGAGGAACTATTCTGAACCTTCCTAAGCCTAACAAAAGGTACATTTATTTGGTGTCTCTTCCTAGTATAATGGGAATGAACTCCCCTCTTATACTGTACTTATCTAAGTCTTTCTTTGCAGCTAACAGGCAGAGATAAACATAGAGACTAAAAACAGACATAATCTTTTCCCTAATAAAGAGCGGCTTACAATGGGCATCGACAGGTTCATTACACAGAATACGGATGACTTTCTTTTGAAGCACTAATACCTTCTTTACATCAGATGCACTGCCCCATAACTCAATACCATATTGAAGGACACCTTGAAAAAAGGCAAAGTAACAAGTCTTTAAATACTCATTTGGAACGGCACTCTTAAGATTTCTTAGAAGGTATATAACTCTAGAAAGCTTGCTACACACTACAGAAATGTGAGGTGCCCAAGACAGTTTGGGATCAAGAGTGATACCCAACAACTTCACAGATTCAACTTCCTGAGTTACCTGCTTCAGAGAAAAAATCAGTGATTGGGTTTTAGACTGATTTAATAAAAAATAGTTAGCCTGGAACCAGACACCAGCTTCATCAATTGACTCTAGCATTGCACTCTTTACATTTATGCAGATCATTATTTATACACAACAAAGAAGTGTCATCTGCATAACATATGACTTCACTACTTACATTCCTATGAAGGTCATTCATAATTATTACGAATAACAGGGGCCCAAGTACAGACCCCTGTGGTACACCATGACTCATCACAACAGCCCGAGAGTTCTGGCCATTGACACAGACGATCTGCTCCCGACCCATCAGATAGGACTGAAATAATCGCAATGGACCCTCGCACACACCATGGTACTTCAACTTTGTTAACAAAGCAGGATGATCTACGGTGTCAAAAGCCTTGCTGAGGTCACATAAAGTAACCCCAGCAAAACTCGACGATTCAAAACTCTGCAGAACAGAGTCAACAAGACTATTCACAGCATGGATCGTGGACAGGCCAGTGCGAAAACCATACTGGGAGGGTGAGAACAGACCATCAGCCTCAAAGTAAGAATATAGCTGAATGGCTATAACACTTTCAAAGATCTTTGAGAATATTGGCACTAGAGAAATAGGCCTGAAATTCTCGGGCTGGTCCCAGCTACCCTTTTTATGCACAGGCACTGTTTTAGAAAGTTTAAGCTTACTTGGAAAGACATTTTCAACTAGGCAGCCATTTATGCAAAATGTCAGAGGCAATAAAATCAAATTAATTACTGACTTAATAAAAGCACTGGATATCGAATAAATATCCTTACCCACAGTACTTTTCATCTTCTTCACGACTTCGAGTACTTGGTCACATGTCACAGCAGACCATACAAATCGGCCAGCAGGAGGGGGCAGGGAAGATTATACTTTACCTTGTTTATATATTATCGGTTCGAAATCAGCATCGGTTTTATTGATGATGCTTTTCACTGCGAATGAGGTGAGTATTACAATCTCTGGCCTTAACTTAAATTATAATCTGATGTTCACAACAAGTTTTTTAATCGATTTTTGGTAGGCAAGATTTAAGGTTATGTCGGTAGGAAATTAATCAAGGTGTGACTTCATATTTTAATAGATGTTCGTAAGTAATTTGATCAGTGTGTTACATTGTTTTTAGTTATATCTGTTCGTAAGTAATTTGATCAGTGTTACATTGTTTTTAGTTATATCGTTGTTGATTAGGACGAGGCCCATATGGGCCAACTCTTGATTGCTAAAGTTGATCAACTATCTTCTCCGAGTGTTGTTCAAAGCATAAGTGGAGCTAGACTAGTGTATATATGCCTAGGATGACCAGATTGTTGCCAAACAATAAAATGGGACAGTTAAAATAAACAATCTCCCCTTCTCAATATCACACACCTCTACACAATGTACGAGTCCTGTAATTGAACTTCTGTGATTCCTTCCTAGTGCAGAAAATTGGGTACTTTGGTATTATACGGAGGCCACCTTTCTACAGCGCGCTGTGGCGGTTATGTTAGGTTAGGTTATCATAAATATGTTAGTAGGACTTCCCTAGTTTCGTTACGAATCGAACGATACCATATGAGTCATAATTTCGCCCGCCAAATCGCCGCTCCAAGTAGGCCTAGGTCAGGATGTTGACCGGAGTGTGTGCATCACTTGCCTACAGGATTTGGCGGGCGAAAGTAAGACTCGTCCGGTGACGTTTGATTTGTAACGAAACGAGGAAAGTCCTACTAACATATTTATGATAACCTAACCTAACATAACCGCCGCAGCGCGCTGTATAAGGATGGCGATCGGGTGTTGCCGCTAGCGGCGGTGACGCTTTACCTCGCCGACATTGCTGCCTTCTGGGAGGCAGAACACAAAGACCGCTCATCATAATTATGTCAAATTTGCACAGTAAGTCAATTAAAGTGTGTTCTCTCCAATTATGTAGTTATTTTTTTGTATCCAGTTTAAAAAACCTCTCTAAAAATAGTGGCCTCCGTATAATACCAAAGTACCGAAAATTGAATTGTACTTCCATATCTGGTTAGAAAAACATTTCAAAACAGAACAAATAAGTTGATTGGAGAGACCTTTTATCCGACTTCATCATATTATGAATCTTTTTGTTACTCAGTGAAAATAAATTATTTTTGATAGCCATGGCCCCCAAATTTGATTGCGGGCCCTGTAACCAGGATCAGCCCCCCTATGTTCGTGTGCTATGCTAAGTTTCAAAAATTAGGCTACTTGATAATTTTTTAACCATTTACAAATTTGATTTGGACTGATAATTGATAGGCCTTAACTTAATGAATAATAAATAACCTGTGTTCAAATACATGTAAATAAATGCAAGCCAAAATATTTGTTACAGCAAGTAGGGTGAAGGGGGGTAAGTGCAACCACGGGGCATGTTTGGCCACGGTTGGTTATTTACTAAAAAAGTTAATTTTTTTTAGAAAAAACACTGTAAATTTAGAATGTTTTCTTCAAATGTTCACCGAAAATCCAGCTTGAATAGACTGTTTTTCCATTTTTTTAAACGCTTGGATTTTCACACAGAGAACAAATTCAACACTGAAACTGGCATTTTTTTCAATTTTGTTTTTTATCCTAGGGAAACCAAGTTTAGTATGCAGTTCTCATAAATAGTTTTTATTTTGGTAATAAATTAACTTTAAAATGAGAGCCGTGGCTACACTTGCCCCATCGTTTTTGCACACGGGGCAAGTGCAGCCACTAAGTCTGGGGCAAGTGCAACCATGCCAGTTGCACTTGTCCCATATTAATTTCTTTTTTATTAATGCTTTTTATTGCTTAACTGATGCATGGTTTTGCTGCTCAGGCACCAATTTTTCTTGGCCTGAGATTTACATTTACTGAGGTTCCAGTCTTACTTGGCCAGTTTTATCATTATAGGTATTACATCAGTTATCAGTTGGCACTAGTGATATCACTGTATTACCTGAGGCGGCTATTGGAAGGCGAGGAGATTTGTCCTGCCTGGTAGCCTTTTCATCTTACAATCGTAGTTAGGGCAATAAGTGAAAATGGTCGTTGTAAATAGGTTTTTTTGTGTAGAACATTTAATTTTTCAAGCAGAAATAGGTTTTCAAGTACCAGAACTTAAGTTTGATTAAGTTACATATGACCAAGAAATAAGAAGAGAAACTAAAACATTAGTATTTCGTAATATGTGTTGAAACAAAAAAAATACCCCTGTTGCAGCAGACCTGCATACTCAGCGAATTTCAAGTGCAAAACAACATATTTCGATCCAACTTAGCGAGATTTGACATGTTTTTGCAAGCCCTATAAGAATAACATGGGGAATGAGTATGCAGGTTTGCTGCTACGGGTATATTAAAACTGGGTGGTTTTAATTCAATATTTAGTAGATCTGACCTACAAGAAGCCATTTACCAAGTTTTACCAAGATATGTTGAGAAATAAGCGAGATATAGAATTTTTCTTATTTTCCCATAAGGTTAACATTGGGACAACGTACTGTGTTTACCACTTTCAATATCTCGGTAACCAATGGACATAGAGCAGTGATTCAAAATACTAAATTGTTTGTTTTTTTGAGCTGAATTCAATGGTGTTGACAAAAATTTGATAATTTTTATTTAAAAAAGTAAAAAACTCAAAAAACCCATTTTCGGGGGGTTCACCCCCCTCTACCCCCCCTTCCGGTAGTCCGATCGGGCTGGTTTACGAACCCGTCCGAATAATTACTACTTTACACGTCCATGCCAAATTTCATTAAGATCGGACCATTTTTACGCGAGTTATCGTGCTTAAAGACACACACACACACACACACACACACACACATATATATATATATATATATATATATATATATATATATATGTTTACGAAAATGGACGAATAGTGTTTTTGGCATCTGGGGACCTCAAAAAGAAAAGTTATGATGGTCTTGGGCTTAGGTCTTACCATGAGACCTACGGTAACAGCTTCTTCCCTATAGGGGAAATTCGCTAAAACAAAACAAGACAACACCATTGAAAGTTGTCGAAAACATGTATTAGTCAGTTGCTAATCATTTAGGTATCATATATTTTTATTAAAGTATCAAACATAAAACTATATTTTTGTATTGGACCCATATTTCCGACTATCCCCCCATAGACCCGCGAAAAAGTGTGGATCTCCCAATCGGTTTGAGAAAAATGGGCAAAATATTGTCAGAATCAGTGAAAAATAAGCTATAACACACTTGCCCCAATTGTCATTTATATTGCCTTTAATGGAGGATTCTAGCTGAGGTTGTACTTTCCCCGGTTGCTAAGGCAAATCAGCCAGCGGACTTGATTAAATTTTTTTTAATTTTTGTAAGTGGTAAAAATATTCTATATGCAGGATATTGTAGCTAGATAACCCTAAATACTGTGTGCTGAGCATTATTTATGTACCCTTTACAGTTAGTTCAGTAACTGTTCAAAAGTGTAAAAATATACCTGGTTGCACTTACCCCACTTCACCCTATTTAAAAAATAGACTAAATCAACACCCGAACTTTTTTTCAGAAGTTGTTCGATTCTGAATTTTACAAACTGCAAACTACAAGATTGAACAGCCTATTAGAAAGTGGATGTCTAAAGCAAAAGAAAAATTGGAAGGAAAAAGGTAATTTTGGTACTTTCTCTTAACTTGCATGCAACCAATACATAGTTACATTATGTTCAATTTATTAACATAGATATTTAATAGGGTATCTACCAGTTGTTAATTCGGGAAATGACGGGAATTTCATAAGTTCACGAATAGTCATCAAAAATTCATGAATTTAAACTTTGATTGAGGAATAGCGGTTTTTTATAATTTTTTAGTTGCGGCTGACAAATATCACAATCGAATCACAACATATATTCCGGTAACATAGCGGCCGGATAATCAGTCCATGGCCGGCAAATCCCTTGGTTGTATTGCGTCCAGAAAACCGCTTGTTTCATGACCGACAGATCTCTCAGTAGCATCGCTACTAGAAAATCTGTCGCATCGTGGCCATCAAGCTAGTCTCTCTTTTGTGGCCGTCACATCTCTTGGTAATTTTTTAACCAGATTCGCTCACTCATTACGTAGCTGGATAATCGCCTCTTTTACGCGGCCGGATAATAGCTTACTTGCTTTGCGGCCATCAGAGTCTCTCGCTCTTTTTGAGGCCATTACATTTCTTGGTTTAATCGTGGCCAGAAAATCTGTCGTTTATACAGCGGCTGGTATATTTTTTGGTTGTTTCGTGGCAAACAAGTCTCTCACTTTTTTTGCGGTCGCCATATCTATTGAACACATCGTGGCCACAAAGTCTGTAGTTTATACCTCGGTTGGCAAATCTCTCGGTTTTTCCGCGGCTGGTAAATATTTTGGTTGCATTGAGGCCAGTAAAAAGATGTGTGATCGTCTTACAAAGCTACTTCCGCCGTTCCTGCCCCAATCACATGCGAATGGTAAATATGTACTATCAATTTAAATATCCCTTTACTTATTTTACAAAGTTGTTCCTGCGATCAGTCAATAAGCGTCGGTGAATTTCATGGTCATTTACTTCTTTTACAAAGTTACTCCCAAAGTTTTCTGTGATCGGTATGTTTCTTCTACCCGCCCGCGGTCGCTAAACTTGCACGATCGTCTTTCTCAAAATTACTCCCATTGTGAACGTGCAGTGGTTTACTGTAATATACGAGGGCCGTCCAGAAAGTAAATTATGTTTTTCTCTACATCTACCCCAGTGGACTCATCTCTGTGACTAATAGTATGGCCTAAACCTCCACTCCTGGTCCAAATCTGAGCCAAGTCTCCTTGCCGACTGACCATGCATTTTTCATTCTTACAGCGTTTCAAAATGGCGGTGTTCTTTGAAAATCTTGCCTTATTGATTTAATAAGGCACTAATAAGATTAATAAGATTGATTTAATAAGACGCCTAATAATGTTGCTTCTTTCAGTTTCTTACCTTTTGCAATCAATTTCCTGTTTAAAAATTCCTTTAGCCTTGGAAAAAGGTATGGGTTATACAGTTTGTCCGAAAATGTCTCACTAGAGGGGCAAAGTTCTGTGAAGTTGCTGTCCGCCCCACGCAGCAGCAGCAACTTCACAGAACACTGCCGCCTCAAGTGAGGGTGAAAACATAGTGGAGCGGCGAGGCTAGATTGTAGCTGAGAGCGTAGCTGAGCGGGTTGAAAACAATACATGTAGTTAAACGCGCTAAAACATAGTGGAGCGGGGATGGACGCTGGTTCCCGCGTCGACCCGCTAGCCTCTCCGCTCGTTAATTCTACCCCGATTTCTTTACGTCGAGGGTTAGGTCGAGCCTAGCTGGTTGATCCAATATGAAGTGTGTTTACTATGGAACACCGAACGTTTTATTTTATCAACGTTATGGAAATTAGCCTAAATGACCTTCAACTGGTCTGTACGAACTTCGAGTTGATTATAAAAGTTAATTTTAGAAAAAGGAGCTATTTCATTTTATCAGTAAAAAAGGCTTACAAGTTCGGCTCATTATGAAAGGTAAAAACGGAAAACTATACAGTGGAATTTCACTGAGGATAATGCAAAAATGTCAGTGACAAGGAAGATTTCAAGTGTCGTCAGTGTAGTGTAGATGTTATTCACTAATATTAAGAAATTACATAGTAAATATACCACTTTACTGTATAAAATTATTCAAATGAGGGTCAAACGTGTTTTAGCTAATTTTTCCGGCGCTCATAAAGCTTTTCAAAGGTATTATAGGGGGAAACACCATATCTGGATATTTCTTCAATTAGCTGTGGGAACAGGAAGTGTGGTATTCTCTAAAGTATATCCCCTCCGTTTTCACCGAGTGCACTGCAAAATCATTTCTCACACTGCCCATGGCAATCATTTTAAGCGCAACGCTCTCATACAAAAGGTTACATTAACATAAGGTCTCGTACAACAATGTCGGACGACATTTTGTAGTCTATAAAAGACAGAACTAATTATAATTATTAAGCATACTGATACAATTACTGATATTAAGCATACATGATATAATTATCATGTATACTGAAGCTAATGGCTCACCATGCTACGCTCACCGCTCTACTATGTGCATGTGAAGCTCCGCTACCATCGGGGTTTAAAAAGCTCTCAGCTACGCTCACCGCTTCCCTCTAGCCTCGCCGCTCCACTATGTTTTCACCCTAGACATTTTCGGACAAACCTACATATAACCCTTGCCTGGTCTTGATTATCTTTTTTTTAAGGTTACGGGAATTTTTTAGACAGGAAAGAAGCAATATTATTAGGTTTAAGAAATTTCGTGTGATTTTCAAGGGATATTGCCATTTTGAAACGCTGTAAGAATAAAATTCGTGGTCGGTTGGTAACGAGACTTGGCTCAGATTTGGACCAGGGGTGGAGGTTAAGGCCGCACTATCAGCCACGGAGATGAGACCACTGGGTTAGATGTAGAGACAAAACATCATTTACTTTCTGGATGGCCCTCATAATTTTCACAAACCAACTTCAAAATTGCAAGACCTAAGTTTTCAATATAAAGGTGTTTTTGTTACAGAAAACATGATGAAAGCAACAAAGAAAAATGTACTACCCTATTGAACGGGAAGTGGACACACCATGAAAATCAAATCACTATACATTGTTCACCAAACATTGTATCACAGCCAATGTAAATTAGCTGAATAAAAATCTTATCTACCTGTCTATCTGTCTTTTTATTCCAAATCCACTAATGATATTGTCATATGTTACCATTTTAAAGTTTGGTAGAAAAGTAATTTTAATCCAACCTCAGCTCTGCACCGCTAGCCTTCAAAGTTATTTGAACAAGTACATTCTGTGTTGAGACTTATAGATTATTTCAAATCATGATCATCTGCTGCAGTTAAATAAATTTTAATTTTCAATACATAAAGAGTTTTATCATGAAATTCAGTTCAAATTCCAGTATTTTGAAAGAATGAGATAGTATTCAAACTTGCATAAGTAACATATAAAGGGTAAAAGCTTTGTATCCTAGTATAAATATTATTTTTTACATTTTCTTTATTTAATTTGCTTAAGGAATTTTACAGGAGTTGAAGCTTTATATTGATAATCTATTCAAAAGTATAACATTGTTTTACACAACGTAAATTGCTTGGAGACTAAGAAATGAGTCCAGGATCAGCTGGCCTGATTTACAACTTGACCTTGACTCGCCAGTTCTATTGAAATTATTATAGTATTGTCTTTTTTGTTCCCTGAAAGTGAGTGCCCATCCCCTTCATGTCATGGTGAAAAGAAAAGAGGTGTGCTATTCCGATCCACGACTGACGTCACTCAGATTATAAAGCAGCAGTTCTGATAGACTGGTGATTGTAACTGTTAAAAGCAGTTGTTTGAATTTTATTGTAAACAAAAACAATTAAATGCCTTTTGTTATAGTTCCAATCAGCTGTCTATAAAAAATGCATATTTGTCAACTGGGTAATGTCAGTCTGGAATCGCAAGCGCGCCTGTTTCCTTCTACCAAGGCATATCATATCCCATGGGGATTTTTGTGATCCCCGGGATATCCCAATCATATTCTAAGCATCTCCTAAAGTGGAATATCTTATCCTCAGGACTTCCCTTGGATATTTCCAGGATGTTCTCATAAGAATGTGGGTGTTCCCCAGGATATCCCGTTGGGATATCCCTGAACCCGGGGTTTACCCGGACATTCGGACATCCCTGCGTGATCCTTTCCTGGTCCCAAGGATATAGTGGGATATCCTGGGGATAATCCCAATATCCCTGTGGATTGTTCCTAAGGATATCCTAGGGATGTTTTTGTGCTGTGTGGGGAATTGGCGTCAGTTATACAACGCTCTGCCTAATGCGGCAAAATACTCACTGATGAACGTTTGGGCAAGTCGGATTCACCCTGACTCAGCTGTGGTGAACTTGAGCTATCTGTAGTAAACATGTCCTGAATTCGTCTGAAGTATTTCTGAAGTACGCTCTCGGCGGGTCAGTGCGAATTCAGGCGATTGCGAGAGAGAACACGATGCGTTTGGCAGGAATCGTTTAACATTGTTTTTCATAAGGTCCCGCCCGAATGGCAAATTTTTCGCCAAAAGTTAGGTCAAGTCAGACTTGCATTAAACCGGCAAAAGTGTACTTGATCAATCAATACTCACTGCCCTTAAGTGACGAGATCTAAATTTAAGTGCTAAATAAAACGTTTACATATAAATGCAAACCTAAATCCCACCAAAAACATATTAAAACGTATTAAGAAACGAAATAACAAATCTATTATAGTTCAATAATTATATCCTGTCACAATAATTTAATGTTTAATTGGTGGTATGAATTTTTCGTTCTATCTCAATCTATGTTCAATAACACAGTCAAAAGGGACTCATTAAATAATGCTTCTTATATGCATTGACTGACTGTGATTGACTGACATTGAAAGACACTATTAGAGGGAGTTTGTACTGTAACAACATTTAAAATAATTTATTAAACCTTTATTGTTGTTAACGTTAGGCTATGTTAAAAATCTTTTTAATTCATAAACACATGCAACTCTACTGAAACAGACTGTTTTGCTTATTTTAGCAAAATTTTAACATAAAATATTTGGAAACGTGGTGTTAAAAGTTAGCTTCAATCCCATTCAAATTAAGTGGGAATCCCTATACAAAATGTTTTTCTCCATTTTGGGGGGGGGGATTCGCCCAAAATCCTCGGACACACCGTTCCGGCATTGGAGAATTTACCATGACACCACTGAACAGGATCCATGAAATTTTAGAAAACAATAGTAACAATCTATATAATTAATACGCCAACACGAAATTTGTCTTATGAACTCCTCCGTCATTTCTTAACCGATTTTGATCATTGACGGCTCATTGGAAAGAGCGTGTTGCGTAGATTTGTAAACTGGCCTTACATTTTTGAAAAAGTCCCTTGGGCTCTGCCCCATTGCCTTTTAAAGTTCCCATGTTATCCTTATGAAGAACATAATTGTTTACATTTTGATCAGCTGGATAATTTAATTGCTGTTATTTTTTAATTTGTGTAAACATAACCCTCAAGACGGATCGTGTTAGCATGATTGTGTTTTAAATTTGTCGCCATTTGAATTATCGCTCTGCTAGAGTAGCGCACGATTCCGTGCGCTCGGATCCACTAGTAGAAATAATTACAATACTAGGCATAAGACTTCCTTTGCACAACAACATAGGCTAGCAATTTTTGAGAAAAAACCAGAATATCTAGGTGTAAAATTGTACCAGGCTTTGCCACTGTCGATAAAGAATATAGCCCTCTTTTCTAAATTTAAATGCCATCTGAAATCATTTTTATTAAATCATAGTTTTTACAATCTTGGTGAATAATTGGGAGGCTTGTAAAACCTACCAATGAAACTCCCCCATGTTGGAGAGTGGTTCACCAGCTGAACATGGCAGATCCCCATGTTACTACGCCCATGCGGGACACAGGACGCCGAATATAAGTCAAGTCACTAGTGCAGACACGTTAATCCCCACTAAAAAAAACACGCATCCACAAAAACTATCCACAATTTCGAGACCTCCAAGCAGCTGGGCTACTGGACACGCCACCGAACCAGTCTTAAGTTATTGAACAAAGAATATTTAATTGACGTTTCTAAGCCCACTTAAATTCATGTTCGTTACAAGTTAATGTGACGAACTTACAAAAAAGAAGTTCATCGTAGGCAAAAATTGAATGAAGCTTCCTTATTAAGACCAACGGATGCCAGTGGCAGATTCACAAATAGGCCGACCAAACCCATAGGGCTATACCATAGATAAAAAAAATTATCTATAGCTATACGCGCTTTTAGGGGGCATACAAGAGAAAATAATAGTTTTGAGAGGTTTAGAGGGGGTAAATGAGGTCCGGAACGTAATTTAGCAAAACAAATAAAAAATCACCAGTTTCGGTGAGGGCGTTAGCTTTTGGGGGGCCGTTCGCAAAGCTGGAAATCTGTCTCTGTTTTGAGATCATCTTCCTCCCTTTTTGTCATATTAAGCTAAAATGAGGGATGCAAAAGTAGGCAGTGCCCCCTATTTGGCGCGTGACACAATATACAACGACTTAAACTACTTACTCCTTGGTTAACACCGGTTGTCAGAGACAGACGGCCTATTTGTCATTTTTACCGTTTTTGGTATTAAAAGTCAAACATTGTCTGCTAAGTGTTTATTTGCAAAGTCATGATTCCATAACAATTAGTAAGACGTTGTAGAAAATTTCAATACTTAACAAATTTAGCGCATATTTTACGGTTTTATGTTAGAATGAGTGATGAAGACCTAAGTGATAACGATGGAAACATTAACATTTATCCATCTTTGGACACGATCCCAGTGGAGGTATGGAGATTTATCAGTCTTGGTTATGTTATGTGGACAGCATTTTTGTTTATTAACAGATGATTTTGGAGTGAAATTTAAAATCTAAGGCTTACGGGAAAAACTATGTTATATTCAAAGTTTTATAATGAATCAGTCCTTTCTGTGGGCTACACTTAGTCTTTCACTTAGTCTTCTTCTCCACCACACTGGGGATTGTCAATGTTGTTGTTTTTACTTTTCAGTCTCCAATAAAGTTTTTAGCCTAATAGGCCCTAAGTAGTACTCTTGTCCCAGACAAATAATAGGACATGAACGCAGATTGCAGATCCGAGCGGAGGGAAACTCCTCTCCTGACTTTCAGTGTTTTCCATTCCGTTTAGGTTGTCATTATATCCTTGGTTTATTGCAATTCCACCAGCTGAGTTTAACATCCATTTATCATTAAAGACACAAACCCACATTCTGTGTTCATTAGCCCCACTCATGTCTGACATGGAAGTGTGTCAAGAGATGCGAGTATCAATTTAGTTTAGTGACTGGGATGGTGGCATGCTCTTTAATCTGCTACTTGGAGGTCTAGAATTGTGTAGATTCATAAACGGTGGATGCGGTATTCACTGGTGGGACTAACATCCGCACTAGCGAGTAAATTACGACCATCCTCATTATTAGACCAGTTCATAATTGATTAGCTAAATTGTGGTTCAGATATCACGTTAAACTGTAGGTCCCTTAGTTGCCTCTTTTGCTGTTAGGCTTTAGTCCTGCCTATGGAGCATGGTTAGCCTTAGTCAGTAAAGTCAGAAAAAGACCACAAGTTCGCACCACAACCTTCCTAACCTATCCTGCATTCACTTACATTCTGGTTAAAATATGCATCCAGTGCTGCGTCGTGGTCTTAAACAGGTACTGGCATTAAGGTTTCAAAGTATGTTGCTTCCATTTAAGCTCTGGAATTTTCATGGATAATTTATGTTGCATGCCCATTTTCCATTTTTCCAATCTTCTCACTATTCTTACAACAGTTTGGTTTCTGCTGGGTGCATAAGGCTTTATAAACACCAGTCTTGATTCCATTCCATGGTGGAATTGCCTAAGAATTCTTCAGCAGTTTAAAATTTAAAATTTAAAATTTATGTAGGTTAAAAGTTTTAGATCAAAACTCGAACTGTACAATGGTCTCAAACCATAGCAAACTCACTCATGTTGCTTCTGTGATTCCAATATATACTATGATCAAGCTTTTGTTGAGTCAAATCATTGTAACTTAAGACTCTACTACTTCACAAGACAGTCTCTTACTTCCTTACTGAAGTTAAGAGATTCAGTGATTGTCATATTCTCCTCAGCATGGTTTTTGAGTAGCCTACATGCTCATTGATTCCTCCAAGACTCAATGTCATTGGTCAAACTGGAAAGAAATATTTTGAGGCAAAGTTATTGAAGGTAACAAGGAACTAGGCCTAATAATTATCTCTATCTATATTTCAGGTATTTCTGCACATTTGTTCATTTATAGATGGAAAAGAACTGATTGGATCATTAAAAAAAGTTTGTAAAAGTTTTTATGAAATACTATCAGACGATTCTACTTGGAGGACATGGCTGAAACACAGATGGCCAGATTTTCCTGTAGCGAATTTGTGTTACAAAGGTATGATAATTTACATTTAAAATTCATTATATAGGCCCTAGATATATTTTTAAAATTTGTAGTATCACATCAGATAATTATATCTTGTGTACAGTGATATGATCTATCGATCAATCTCTGAAAAAGAATGTTAAAAGTGGTCTGATCCAAAGAAAACCACTGATTGAAGGAGGGGCAGGATTTATGATTATCGTATTGATTTCCACCTTTAGATTTAATTTTTGATATTGATTGTTTATTGGTTCAAACAATCCAAAACATACCGTACCTATATACTGGTTTGAGCCAGCAAGACAGCGAAGCTTTTGTATCGCCAAACATCTGTGAAAAAAATCTGTTAAAAATTTAGACCTTGCTGGTTAGGGCATTGAGTATTTTTTTCAGACATCAATATTCTAAGACATCAAAAACTAATTGGATAATTTGCCTTATTTCCCCTATATCAGATTAACAACTGGTCAGTTTAAACAAAATCAACTTACTAGTAGGCCTAAATGTAACTAATTTGTCCGAGGTATAGGGGCTTCATGTTTATCTTCTTTGTGTTGTTATAAAAGGTTGAATTTACCTTCATTTTACATAACAACTGTATAATTTACTCAATATTTATTTGCAGATGGTGAAATCCCCAGCACTAAGCTCTGCCTGCACATTGACAGAGCTTTCACATTGTGGAACAAAGACGAAAGCAAGTTCACCAAATGGTCGGATGACTCTACACACATCGCTACTGTAGATGCTGTTAAACTCATACAGGTCTGCTCAAAAAATTTAATTGAACACCAACATTATTTAAACTAACAAGAAATTGGTACCACTTAGAATAGGGACTTAATTAGAACATTCTACGATTATTTATTAAGGTAGAAGAAAATAAAAGTTAGCAAATAATTGTAGACCACATTTGTTTTCTTTTCACATCTGCCTGAGTTATTTTATGCTATATGTAAGCCATCTTTTTGGGGAAAACTTGTAAAATAAATGGTAAATGTTTACATCCCATCAAATTCAGAAACCATAATGAGTGGCGCCTGTCAGCATTGTAGTAGCGCTTTTGGCACTTTAGAAAGGTAATTTGTATTGCCCAAGCAAAATTGCAATGCCAAACCTAACCTTACCTAAAAATTGAAGCCCGTCCAAATTGCAGTGTCTACATTTTTATTCTGGAAAAATCGGTAGGCTAAATTTCCCCGCCTAGATCTTCGGTTCCCTCTCTCTTTCCTAGATAAAAACAAATAATGCCCAACCACCATTTTCACAACCTTTTAATTCAAATCTGACAATTCTCACCACATCGTAATCGCCACGATGTCACGATGTTTGTACAGGGCGGCCGCATAGCCATATCCGGGTCGAGGGACCGCAGTCTCGCAGTGTGGGACACGACGGACAGACTGCAGCTGCTGCAGACAGCGGCGGCGCACAGTGGCTGGATATGGAGCCTGGCATACTGCCCGCAGACTCAGGCTGTACTGTGTTTGTCCCCGCAGGGTGGTCGCATAGCCATATCCGGGTCCAGGGACCGCAGTCTCGCAGTGTGGGACACGTCGGACAGACTAAAGCTGCTACAGACAGCGGCGGCACACAGTGGCTGGATATGGAGCCTGGCGTACTGCCCGCAGACTCAGGCCCTGTACTCGTGCTCGTGGGACGCCCTTGTCAAGCTATGGGCTCTGGAAGAGGGATTGCAGGAGAAGGCTTCGTTCAAGTGAGTCTACGTTTCATTTAAGATATTCTAACTATAAAGTATACAGGTGTATTTGTTTAGTTAAGTAGGCGTTGAGCTTTGATGTTGGAGTTTATTATCTGTCAGGAGTAATTTTGTGGATTTTAATTACAAATGGGTTATTATGGAAGGTACGCTGAAATTGGGTATAGGCTTTGTTTATGATATGAGCATCAAACGGCAGGGGATAACTATCTTCTGGTCGAAATTTGAATGATTTTAAATTGCCGTTTAAAGAATGGCATTTAATTACTGAATTACTTATAATTACTTTCCCTCATACTACCAATCTGACAAATTGAAAGGGCTACTTTTCATCAACCTCGAACATTGCAACAATGTAGATGGTGAGTGACAAGCGACATGAAAAACATTTTAGACCCTGACCTTGCAACATTTCTGAATTCCCCTCGCCGCTTGGGATGATTATCCACGATAATCACTGCACTACACTGCACTGGTTATCCACGATTGTGGCCACTGCCTTCAAAATTAAAACTTGACAACTAAATGCTACCTGAAGCGAAAGTTGTGGCTTGCCTCTCATCGTTCGTATTGTGCCCGAGGCCTCATGCTATCTAATATTCCAAAGAAAGCGAAATGTGCCCATTTGGATACACAATTCCAATTAGGCCTTGGCTTAGAAGGTTTTGGAATTCTTAAACTCTAAAAACGCTTGGCATATTGACATAGGAGAGGTGGGATAAATGAATTTCTTTCAGAACTTTATTCGCTAGGAAATATTTTAAAGGGGAAGCCTGAGCAGATCCCATTTAATCAGTTCAGATTCCCATCAACTCTCTCTTTTCCGCCATCTTGTCTTCTCAACTTTGCAATTTGCAGTCATAGGGCTACCATACCTGAAAGACAATTATCCCACCTGCAGGGGCTGCTCAAGATATATATAGTTATGTTTTTGAGTATTCTAAGGAACATTGTATGCTACTTTGTCTTTTTTATGCCTAACTAGTGTCATAAAACATGTTATTAATATGATTTGTATGTATTATAATGTTGGTAATCAAATTCAAATTCAAATTTAAATTCAAATTCAAAATTTCTTTATTCATTGTTTGTACAATATATACAAGAATAGCGTCTAACTAAAACTAATATTATATAAAGTTTTGTTACATTACATGGTTAGAGTTTATGCTGAAATTGTTAATTAAATTGATGTCCACAGCAGAATCAAAGTATCATTAATTCCGATTTTTTAAATTAAGAAACTCATCAAATGAATACAGATTCAAAGTTAAAAGATAATTTTTCAGTGACTTTTTAAAACTCTTAAAATTTTGCTCACTTAAAATATTATTTGGCAAATTAAATAAAAATTTAGTTCCAATATAGTTAGTTTTCTTTTCAAAGAATTTTAATTTATGTTGCTCAACATACCTGTTATTTCTAGTGTTATAATTGTGTGGGTTCGGATTTTTTGTTGAAATATTAAATAATAAACAGGTTTACATACCTTGACGTCACAATTCTATATAAGTACAACTTTATTTACTGTTGACTATAGTTTCGACTTCTTCGAAGTCATTATCAAAACTAAGAACGTTAAAATATCATTCTTCTGAATTTCGTCTTGAGTTCGAAGTTCGAGTTCGAGTTGAAAAACAGTTCGCCGGCCGGCGAACTGGTTTTAATGTTTAAGTGTTTGTATAGTTGTGTTCATGTGATTTTAAACTCAAGACGAAATTCAGAAGAATGATATTTTAACGTTCTTAGTTTTGATAATGACTTCGAAGAAGTCGAAACTATAGTCAACAGTAAATAAAGTTGTACTTATATAGAATTGTGACGTCAAGGTATGTAAATCTGTTTATTATTGATTAACCAATTCTGGAAGGCTTCAACATGAATAAAGTTGAAATATTATTTTTCCTAATATGCAAAACCGTTTCAAAAATAAATAAATCATATACAGTTAAAATTTCTAATTGAGAAAAGTATGGACGTACAGATTGTTTTTTCTTGATATTAAATAATATCCTTAAAGCTTTTTTTTGTTGGAGAAGAATTCGGTCTAAATTTTTCTTAGTTGTAGCTCCATACATAGCTATACCATAGGACATGTGTGAATTTATTAGTGAAAAGTATATTGCTTTAAGGGTATCAATGTTACAAACTTTTACCATTTGTCGTAAAGCGAAAAGACCTGATGACATTTTTTTAACCACATGATCAACATGGTCATCCCAACTTAAATTTTGATCTACTATCAATCCAAGGAATTTAGTATTTTCAGCTTGATTCAAGTCTGAATTATCTAAAAAGAGAGCTGGTTCTATTTGAGATCTTGATTGTTTAGTACAAAAAGATATGAAATTTGATTTATTTGAATTTAAAGAAAGGTTTTTACTGCTAGAAAATTCTTCAATAGCAGCAAGATTTAAAAATGATTTAATTTCAATATCTTCTTGGGTTTTCCCTGAAATTGTAATGTTGGCATCAGTTAGTTCTTAGTTTATAAGGTCCCTGTTGGTTAGCCATTGTTGAATTAGAGGGCCAAATCAGTTTTTTTTTTTTTTTTTTGAAATAAACAAATTGAATTGAATTGATCGCCAGGTGCAAGACAGCAGTGCTGGCGGGGGCAGCGCGGCCGGGGCTGGTGGCCGCCGGGCTGTTCTCGCCCGAGGTGGATGTGTTCGACCCGCGGGCTGGCGGCGAGCAGGTAGCGGCCTACCGAGCCCACAGTCGCAGCATCATGTCCCTGGCCATCGTGCGAGACTACATCGTAAGCGCCAGTGAGGACCAGACACTGTCTGTGTGGGATCTGACCGCTGGGAAGGTGTTCAAGTCCGGGATACAGGTAGGGGAGTAGAACTGCTACAAAGTAGACATCAGATCTAAGGACAATAATAACAACAAATTGACATCGGTGCACATTATTTTAAAAGTAACAAATTTTTACTCTGCCAAAATTGTCGATAGAAATAACTAATCAAAAAAAGAGTGTTAGCAAAAGAAAGAGTAGTAACAATATTAGGTCTAATTGAATTGGACAACTAAACTTAGATGCCATAAAAATTACATTGAAATATCAATGATCTAAAACTTGCTAAGAAAATTATGTAACACATCTGTGCATAATTTTTTTAAGGTATATTTTGTTTAACAGAGTTGACAAGGGTGGAGTATTTAATTCTCCATGGAAAGTTCCAAATAATAATCCTATACTCCCCACTTTTACACAGACATCAAATTGTGGGCCTCGTTTGTTACTTCTGCTGAGTGTACCCATGTTAATTACAAGGATTACAATTAAATCCTGACAAGTATTCTGATCAGGAATTATTATTTCTGTCGCACTTACCAGAATAAGGAGTTTCTAATAGATAATTTTTTTACAACTTATCCGAAATGGACATAAGTTGCCAACCAATAAACATATGTCACTATTATCTGAAAAAAATGTTTGCAGATCTAGGCAGTTTAACAGTTTAAAGATTAATCATACTTGAAACAGTTAGTTACGTTACAAATTTTTTTAATCCCTGGTCACAAAATAACACTCATTCTTATAATATTCGCCTAAATCATAAAGTAGAAAAGCACAATTTAGAGTTTTTCAAAAAGAAAACGGTTTATATGGGATCTAAATTTCATCATCTCGTCCCTCGGAAAGTCATTGATGTGGTCGATGAAACAAATTTTAAAAAGCAGCTGAGAGACTACCTGTTGAAAATTCCTCTCTACTCCTTTGAAGAGTTTTTTGAAATCACAGCTGATTCACCAGCTCAAAGGATTGTATATTTTATTTTGATGTGTATTTATGTATATTTTATTTTCATGTAAATTGATTTTTTTTACTTAAGAAATGAAACAGATGTAATTTAGAATTTTGTTAATTTAGATTTAGTTAATCCTCTGACACTATTCTTGTACAATGTACATTTTATGAATAAAGATATTTGATTGATTGATATTTATGACTGTGCTGTCACTATAACGCAGCGCAGTTTTGACGGAACTGCATTCAATTAGAAACCTGGTATTTCCAATTTTTACTACTCCTCAACATCTGGTATGAAACGAAGCATATTTTTTACAGTGTAAACTATACCACCTGTCAGGTTATTTGTGTCAATGTCAGAAACAGTTTGGTTGCGCAGGTGTCGAAGGAAGGCCACCCGATGACGTTGTCCTACAGCGGGGGCAATCTCCTGTTCATCGGAGACACGACGGGCCGGCTCCATATCCTCGACACACAACACGACTCTTTCCAGCTGGTGGATGTAAGTAATCAGGCTTGCCAAATGAATAATAGTATATTTCATTACTAGGATCTAAAGTGACGCTTTTCGTACAAGGTCAAGTTTTACGACCGAGGCTGTAAGCCGAGGTTGAAAAATGACCAAGTAACGAAAAGCAGCTTTAGGTCCGTGTGATGAACTATATTTTTCGTTATATTGCTCGATACAGTACGCAAACTACTTAAGAAAACCAAAATGTTACAGCTTGTTTACCTTTAAAGATACCTTCCAAAGATGCCGCCATCTTGTTCTTGCTATTTGAAGCAATCAGCTGATTGTTTCATTTGTGTTAGGTTAGACTGACAACAATGAACAACTATCAACATATCGAATGCATGTAATAATCGATTGGTGAAATGAGCGAGTTTCACAAATCTGTTATCTTACTTCCGAGAAGAGATTTTTTTTACTTTCTAGGAAATCTGTTTCCCTTATATATTGATTGTTTATTTAAATTTAATAATTTTTATCATTGATCGTAGTAGTAGAATTTATACTTTCTTCATTTACGAACGGAAATATTTGCTTAAAAATATCGATTGTTCTAATCGATACCGTGTATTCAAATGAAAGAGTTTCGTGTACGATAGTTATGATAATAAACGACAAAAATTAAACAGCTGATGTACTCGACACTTTTTGACTTTTTTAGTCCTAGGAGTAAAAAGAGTCAGCTGGTATCGAGTACATTAGCTTTTAATTCCTAGGAATAAAAAGAGCGTAGTTAGGTCCAGAAAACATGCATTAAAAACAGCTGTTTTTGAAGCAGTATAACAAAAATGATTTATTTTCCTCAAATACAAGTACAAGTAAATGTCACAAAAATAACAGTAAGCACTACAGGTCATTTCCAACATAATATGGTAATGGTAAATAGTTAACAATTAGCCAAATAACTAGGGGTGTGCGAGTATTCGACCGGTCGAGCTTTAAGGTCGAGCTTTTCAGTATTCGGCTCGGCTCGACTTTTTTCAAAAAAGCTCGACACTCGAGCCGAGTTTTTGATAAAGAGAGTTCATATCGGAAAGATAATTATTGCGATCTATTTTTGGACACGTTAAACCGGAAGAGCGTTTCCCTCCCACGAAAAACAAGCAAAAAACATTCCCAAGTGATAAGGAAAGGACATTGACAGGTAATAAGAAATATTATCTCCATTTAGACGGAAATCGGAGCTAAATTTAGTTGACCTTGGGAAACGCGAAATACAGCATTTAAGTCTATTGTTTTATCAAGGCTTATCTCTTTAACGGCATATCGTACAAGTTTCATTTTGGTCTCATTTGATTTATAAAAATAAGACAAAAAATATGACCCGTCATTTATAGTTGTATGACAAGTAGTTTAAATTTTTGCATTTTGTAGTAAGGATTCCTTATCTCCCTATTAAATCACGCACTCTGGCATACGCACACACGCTCTGAGTCAGACAATAGCAAAAAAAAGGGAAGGGGCTTGGAGTAAACAACCTCCACCCCCCCCCTCCCTCCCTGGCCACTGATAAGGAGAGAGAGAGGTAGCTGTTTTTCTTTCTTTCTCTCTATTCCGTCCTTATTTATTTATGATCTTTCTTCTTCTTAATTGTACATTATTTTCTTCACAAAAGGTTAGAAATGCAACTAATTTTAGGATTACAATAAATTATTGTTATGAAATATTATTTCATTCATATATTATATTCTGAAATAATAAGTTTAGCCATGAATATTATGCCACAATTGGGACTGCTATTTAATTTTGTATCATCTTTACTTAGTGAACATGTAAAACAATCAATCTTGTGTTTGATTAATTGTAAATGTGTGATTTTTTTTTACTAGATATAACTATTTTAAACCCTTTCAACTACTCCTTTCTACTCTTGAAATTAAATTTTGTTGTACCTATATGTAACTAGTCTAATTATGTAATTTTAACTATTTATTACTAAGTAAAGTATTGTGGGATTGGTTATTACTTAAATATAATGTAGATAAATGTAGATTTTAAATTTTGGCACTTTTCTTCATAAATTATTTTTTGAGCCAGTTTGATTAATTTTATGTAACATAATACAAAATGCTGATGAACCTATCAGATAATTATTCACTTGTTTTGGAGATAAGCTTTCTATTTTTGAGCTGGCGGTCACTTAAGGTATGCAAACATTAGTCTATTGTATCTTTTAAAACTAAAATCAAGCATCATTAATTTCTTTTAATAATTTGGTGATTGTTAAAAAGCTCGGCTCGAAAAAGCTCGAGCTCGAAAACTTTTGAAAAAGCTCGGCTCGGCTCGGCTCGAGTTCAAAAATCACTATTCGCACACCCCTACAAATAACCATTGCAAGGAGGCTGCACTGGATGTACTCCCCAAGAGATTCGATGCCATTTGGAAACACTTTTTTACATAACAATTCCCACAACCTTGAAAAAGAAGATAATAACGTGAGACCAGATGAGGATCATACAGGATTTGTCAGAGAATTCCCACTTTAGGCAGAAAGTTCTGTGAAGTTGCTGCTACTGCATAGGGACAGAAGTCACTACACTTGTTTTGTATGGTTTGTCAAGTTATCATAGGGTAAAACAAAATCATATAGCTATAAATTATATTTTAAATTGTTCATAATTTTAAATTGAATTTTAGAATGCTAGTAATCGGAAATGCCATAAAACTGGAAGATTCTGATGAGAGGTCCTTTTCGTATGTTTTCTAGACGTTTACAATTTACTGCTAATAGTCCTTATGTAAGGGGAACCAAATTTTACAATCTACTGCCACAAAATATTAAATCTCTTACTGGAAATAGTTTTAAAAATAAATTAAAAGACTGGCTTATTGATATTGCTCCTTACCATTTTAATGATATCAAATAATTTGTTTTTATTACTCTTAAGCTGCATAAGTCTTAGGCCTGGTTCTTAGTTTTCCATTTTTTCAATAAACTACAATTTCAATTTTCCACAAAAAAAATTATGAGTTTTGCACTTAGGTATATTTTATTTTGACTACAGTATGTATATGACACATTGTATATTGTATGACAAATTGTAAAAATTGTACTGACTATGTCTATGCTATTCTTTTAATAGTTCTGGGCAATAAAGAATTTGAATTTGAATTTTCACTGTCTGCAACGTATTTAAATTTTTGATGGAAATTTTTATTCGACAAAGTTCAACAGTTTAATTTTTAAAACAATTAATTTCATGCAAACTTTAAACAATGTATTCTTGTTTTGAAATAGTCTAGGGACCTGAATAAAATATATCTGGTAGCAAGCAGACCTGTATATTCTATGAAAAAATAAAGCTTCAAGTGCTCAAGTGCTTAAATAAACCACTCAGATGAAGAGTCAGTCATCACATTTTTTTCTTTTACTCTGGAAAAAATATATATATAAATTTAATTTGAATGTAATTTTCGTTAAGATTATAAACCTCAGAATTTTTTATTGATTTTTTTTAGAAATATAAGACTGTAAAGCAGTTACTTGGTAATAAGCATTTAATAATTTTATGATTCCTAATACTACAGCACTATATAGTTATAAATATATTATAACTAGTTATGAATTATAGAACCATCAACAATGTAACATATATTATAACTAGTTATGAATTATAGAACCATCAACAATGTAACAACAGAAAAAGAACCCACAGGTTAGGAGAGAAAATCATCAACGTGTAAGTTATGGCTCTGGATAACTTGATATATTAAATGGTTATGTATGTAACACGCCTGGTAAGTTTTACCGCACTCACATGCAAATCACGTCCTCGCCTCTGGCCCACACAGGAACTATCATGTTCGTCCGATAAAACAGTACTTAATGGATTAGTAATGTAATATACTATTCTCGATGATATTAGTGGTTTAATTACCTTCGTCATGCAGTTCCTAAGTGGATCATAATGCGACCTAGGTTTCAATGCCTACTTGCATCATCTTCGGGCTTGTCTGAAGGAGAACACGGTCAGTTTATTGGTCGTCGTTATAAAATAATAAAACTTGCAACACAGTTGCACGATACACGGACACACGCAGAACTGACAAAAAATGAAAAAACGATCGGTGAACATTTAACGAACAAAAAACATGACACAATTGACAACGGCCGCGATGAGTGGACTCAAGCTATCAACTCAATAGCTCCAGTCGATAGCTGGAGTCCACTCATCGCGGCCGTTGTCAATTGTGTCGTGTTTTTTGTTCGTTACATGTTCACTGATCAGTTTTTGTTTTTCGTCAGTTCTGTGTGTGTCCGTGTATCGTGAACTAAGTTGCAAGTTTTATTATTTTATAACGACTTCCAATAGACTGATCATGTTCTCCTACAGACAAGCCCGAAGATGATGCAAGTAGGCATCGAAACCTAGGTCGCATTAAGACCCACTAATGAACTGTATGGCGAGGTAATTAAACCACTAATAATGTCTACACCAGTTCAGGGGCAATACTCATCTTTTTAAGGTGGCTAAGATAATCTCGATGCTCTGACATCCTCAGTTTCTGTTTTGGAAGTGAGGATATCTCTTGACGGTGTACCATAAACGCAGTGTCAACCAGTACAAAACCTCCCAGACAATCATGAAACTGAAGCCATTAAACACTCCCAGTGTGCCCAAGGCGAAGGCGAAAAACTCTGCTCGATTGTTTGCACTGTATCTGTACTCCGAAATAAAGTCTGGTTTTTCATACCTCACTCCCAAAATCTTAGTATAATGCCTAGCGTCGACTTTATTCTCAACCTGATAACTTAGGGAGACACAGTCCTCGGGACAATTACACTCACACGGATTTTCCTCTCGAAGCACTGGGCACAAAAAAGTTCGCCTTAAGTTACAGCTGTCAAACGAACTGTTGAAAACACCTATTGTCCATGGGATACACCCGCATAACCTGAGGGCACAGTCTATTTTGCACTCCAAGATACAGTTGTTGTGTGTGTAGAACTCAAAATAGGAAAGTTTTTTCTCAAAAGAAAATAAACAATTTCTTCTAGATACGTCTATCTCTAAGAGATCTTTTCCCGCTTTGATTAGATTTGGAGTTAAAGCAAAAAACTTGTCTGGTTCAATTGAAAGGAATTCATAGTTCGAGGGTGAAGGATAATCAGCAGGGTTATGAAAAGTGAAATATAACTCTGAATATTGGTTTCTTTCTAAAAATACATACACACCGTCTTTAATGTATTTGAGATCTCCTTTGCAAATGTTTCCAAATATTTGTTCTGGTGTACAAAATGGATATGTTTCAAACTCATGATTGGGAACATTTTTGGCCATGTCTTGAATTTTTGGGGTACCAAGCTTATAAAGCGTCATAAGGTTATAAGAGGCACACTGATACATCCGGGATACATCTGGGATGTACATAACAGTCCTTTTGTGTTGTGGTAAATCGTGATTCGATTCAGAATCCCAGATCGTTGGATAGGAAATACTATCCTTCTCACGTTCTACTACTTTTTCAATATACTTGTAATATTCAAACCCTTTCCAATCTAGTTTGTTCAGGTCGTCGAGTTGAAATTCTGATTCAAAAAGAGTTTTGACGGGCAGATGGTTAGTGACGAGTAAGGAAGCCAAGAACATGTTTAACTCCTCCTCACTGCATTTCCAAGTTGATCCGTTTTGGTTAGACACACACGCTGTATAGGTTTCAATCTGGTCATAATCGTCCCTCAGAACCAAAGGCTTACAGATGGTGATTGCCGGGAAAGGAATGTCCGTGACTTTTGTCCTTGACAGACCCCGAAGTACAGGGGAACTTTGCCAATCGTCGTACGCATCCTTGATATATGTAAAACTGATAAGAAATGCCACCGAGTGAATGAATATCCACAACAGCCTGTGCATAGTTGGTTCGGAATTGGAGACATAACGCAAACCTGGCAAGCTGATGCTGTTGAAGAACTCAAGACTATAAGACTGATTTGGCAAAGAGGTTTGTACGTTTTCAAAATCTTCATTTTTAATAATTTTTTTATTAATCTGATTTGTTATCCCCTGAATTTTCTTTGAAAGCTTTTTGTTCAAATCTTCAAACATCCTCTTGTACTCACTCTCCATTGTGTCCAAACGACGACTGATCGACAACTTTTCTTCACTGCTGAAGAATTCCTCTTGTTCATCTTGATTGTTTTCACCTATTGAAATCGTGAATGAATCTTGATATTTCTCTTTATTCTGGTTCATTATAAATCTCTCAAACATAAAAAATAATGAAATGGAAGTAGGCGACAAGAAATGATACCACCCCAACACTGTTCAATGATTTCATGCCTGATACACAGGACACTGAATAATTACATCATTTATATTATTAAAGAAGTAATCACTTTAACCCATTGGCCTTGCATCATGGAGCATTTGCGTGACAGCTGACGTGTGAGCCCGAATTTCGCATCAAGGAATTGTTCCGTGTTGACATCCCAGTTTAAAATTTTTTTTAGGTGATCTTTTATGTTTTTGGCATTGAATTTTGCTTAAAACCATTTTTAAAGACAGAAAATGGTTACAAAACATATTTTAGTCATCATTTGATGTCAATTTTGTAGGTTATGACTGAAATGAAAAGATCATTTTTCTCGTTTTTAGATATTTCTCGTTTGTCAAATAGCGTACCGATTATACATCTGAAATTATATATTTTGTAAGTTAGACTGATTAATTAGACTGACCAATGAGACTGATGATGGTCTTTGAAACAAGACCAAATTATATCGTTTTAAAAACTATTTGTTTTTTATTATAATAGTGATGAGTAGCGAAAAATCAAATATTAAGTTTGACTGTTCAGATCTGGTTTGTACGTCTTTGGCTTTCCTCTCGACTGGCCCTAATAACAGTTATTATTACATAAGCAGCTGTGAGCTAACCTTCATTAATCTTAGCTTTTGTTGGTAAACAGTGTGAATTGTTTATTATGGCTGGCATTTTGGGGATAGCTTTGAAACAATTTGTTCGAGTGAAATAGATCAATTATTAGATGAGTGTTATCAGGGGCCATATGGGTATTCGGGCAAATGCCAGAAGGGCCGGCCTCTTTAGGCCAGAAAAGGGCCGGTGGATTAAAAAAGGTGGGGCCTGAACCAAAGTAAAAATCAGCCTCTTGTGACATATTTTTCGGAGGTGTGAAATATTAATACGTCAGCATATTAAATTTGTTTGGTTCGGATGAGCTCAGAGGGAGCCAAGGTTCGAGTCGGGTCAATTTCACCTGGTTTTAGAGTTTGGCTCAGTTGTCGGGTTGCCTCTATCGCATCAGTGTTTCATCATCGCCAAACTCTGTGTTAGAAAGCCAATTGGTACTCCCAGGTTGCTTCACCAGCAACTACCCGTTACTGGGAGTGATAGGGAAATCCCTAAGAAAAATATAACAGGGTCGGACAATTCAACCAGGGACTATCGGGTCGAAAATACGGCACTCGGATTACCGGTTGCTTTATCAGCAACTCGGCGTTAAGCTAACCTATCTCTCCGGTGAACCTAGGCTATTTCCCCAATTCTTACGGGACAGGTCCCAGGTTGCTTTATCAGCAACAGAGCGTTACTGGGACCAACCGGGTAGCACAAAAGCGGGATTGGCCCAGGTTGCTTCAACAGCAACACGGAAAACTGGGTCAGCTTTTAAACGAGTGTCGATTCGATAGCTCGCAGCACTATACCGTCCCAGGTTGCTTTATCAGCAACAGTACGTTACTGGGATAACACCGGAAACCAACCGACCCAGGTTGCCTGCTCGGCAACTGTAAAAAGCTGGGTTATCGTTCGTTATCTCCGAAAAAAGGTCGCTCGCCGCTGAGTATTCAATTATGCGTCCCGGCTAGTGCGAAATGTTATTTACCCAGGTTGCTTTATCAGCAACTGCGATACTGGGAAAATTGACCAAAAGACCCGGCCGCACGGATTAACTAACGACCCAGGTTGCTTCACCAGCAACTAGAAAATACTGGGTGAACACGGGTACCGTTAGCTAACTTCGAAAAAAAGGTCGCTCGCCTATGAATACTCGATTATGCGTCCTGGCTAGTACGAAACGTTAATTACCCAGGTTGCTTTAACAGCAACTGCGTTACTGGGAAAATTAACCAAAAGATCCGGCCGCATGGAATAACTAACGACCCAGGTTGCTTCACCAGCAACTAGAAAATACTGGGTGAACACGGGTACCGTTAGCTAACTTCGGGCGAGACTACTAGGCCCAGGTTGCTTTAACAGCAACACCAAAAGTACTGGGCATTTACACCGATTTATCGGTCGCACGGAATAATAATAATTTTTTTTTTTTTTTTTGGTAGGAGGTGGAATGCGTTTACGCACACTGAGGGGCTCGTTGTCCCCTCAGTAGTGTCGGACTCCCACGAGCTCGATGTCCCGTGAACTACCGACTAAACCACCTCCCTCGGCACCGAGGACACTAGCCTGGAACTGTTTCACACATTACTTCGGGCTAGGCCTTTGATATTACGCCACTAGGGCAACCTCCGTGGGGAAAAGCTGAGGATTAAGGCCGATCGAGGTCGACCTTTTTCGCCCGAAGAATGGCCTGGACGTAGTGCTGGACACAGTTCCAGTTGCCCTCTCCCTGGAGCATAGCTCCGACGATGTTGTTTGGGCTGACGACCACGCCGATCTCAGATGAAAGCGAGGCTCGGCGGACGTGCCAACGGTCGCACTGAAAGAAGGTGTGCTCGGACGTGTCTGGGATGCCGGGGCAATACAGACAGTCCGGGCTGGCGACTTTGCCCATCCGGTGTAGATAGGCTCGGAAGTACCCGTGCCCAGAAAGAAACTGGGTCACGAAGTAATCGACCTCGCCGTGCTGCCGTTCCACCCATGGTCGGACGGAAGGTATGAGCTGGAAGGTCCAACGTCCCCTCGGCTCGGCTTCCCAGTCGCGCTGCCAGGAGTCGAAGCTGCGATCGCGCTCTTCCCTGGCAGCTGCTTCCCGGCCCACTTCAGGCCTCCTCTGGTATATCGCCTGCCTCTCCCTCGCGAGGAAGAGGACGGGGATGACTCCGGCGATCACCATCACAGCAGGCTCGGAGACTGTGCGGTAGGCCGAAGCGACCCGCAGAGCTCCTCCACGCTGGACTCGGGCAAGCCGGTCTCGGAAGACTCGCTTCTCGAGTGCGTGAGCCCATACCTCCGCCCCGTACAGCAAGACTGACTGGACGGCAGTCATGAGCAGACGGCGCTTGCAGGAGCGGGGATCGCCGACATTGGGCATAAGCCTACCAAGGGCAGCGACACCCTTAGCGGCTTTGTTGGCGGCGCGCTGGATCTGCTCGCCGAAAGACAGTCTGCTGTCGACCATGACTCCCAGGTACTTTGCAGCAGGCTTAGTCTCGAGTGTGACGTCACCTATCTGCACCGGGAACACGGTGTTTATCCTCTTTTTGGTGAGGACGACGATCTCCGTCTTACTGATAGCCAGGGACAAGCCGTGATCTCGCATCCACCCGTTGACCTTGGCCATTACTACGCTGAGCCTCAGTTTTGCCTGCTCGACGTTCCTCGCAGTGATCAAGGCAGCGACGTCGTCAGCATAGCCAACGAGGCAGGTCTCATCGGGCATGTCTAGCCTCAGCAAGCTGTCGTAAGACACGTTCCAGAGATCTGGTCCGAGGATGGACCCCTGCGCAGCCCCGGAAGTGATGGGAATGCGCCGCTGACCTTCGGTCGTGTCGTACAACAGAACGCGGTCTGACAAGTACGCCTCGATCATACGCAGGAGGTAGGAGGGAACTCGGAACGTATGCTCAAGCGCCCACAGCATATCGCTCCACCTGGCGGAGTTAAAAGCGTTCTTCACGTCGAGCGTGACGAGAAGGACCACGTGGCGCGACCAGTGGTTGTGGTCCTCCGCCCTCCGCACTGCCTCAACTACCTCCTGGATAGCGTTGATGGTAGAGCAACCGGATCTGAAGCCGTACTGCTGCGGGGACAAGTCCCCCGCAGAGACGATGGCCTCGGTCAGCCTGACGCGCAAGAGCTTTTCAAGCACTTTCCCGGCCGTGTCGAGCATACACAGGGGTCGGAAAGAAGAAGGGGTCCCTGTTGTACTCTTCGCCTTCGGGATAAGAACAAGGCGAGCAACCTTCCATGAAGAAAAGAAAACGCCTTCCGCCAGACACGCGTTGAACATGTCGAGCAGAAGCCTTGGATTCACCTCCGCAGCGAGCTTGAGCACCTCCGCCGGAATGCCATCGGGACCGGGCGCTCTTCTGGGTCGTAGGGATCGGACAGCGGCGGTGAGTTCCTCTTCCCGGAAAGCTGGGAAGGCGCCTACCTCTCCGAATTCCCTGACTGGCCGAACTGGGTGGCTGGGAAACAGTGTGTCGACGACGGCGGCCATGGCTTGTGGTTCCATGACCGCAGGTGGTGAGCGAGCCCCTAGCTTCTGGGTTACAAATTTGTAGCCCGTCCCCCAGGGGTCGTTGTCGATATCCTGACACAGCTGTTTCCAGCACCTGACTTTATTCCGGTTGATCATGGTGGAAGGAAAAACATAGGTGTGATATTGCGCAGGTCATGTGACGTCACTCAGGAAGCAAAGGGGCGATTCTGACAGCCAGCTGATCGTACCTGTCATTTCTATTATTATTTTCGTGTTTATTGTTTTCTATTTTGTTTTGCAAAAACAGTTGTTTTGGAAAAATGCCGGGTTGTGCAGATTTTGGCTGCAAAAACTAAAAAAGGTACTTAAATAAAATATTAAAAATTCCCTTAGAACGAAGACTTAAAATCACAGTGGATACGAGCGTGTAATCGGCAAGAAAATATGGATTTGAACTATGCACGAACCTGCAGTCATCATTTCAGTGAAGATTAGTTTGTCCGTCGAGTCAGCATCGAGTGACAGCCGGACGACAATACGTCTACCGCAACGCGAAGACGGTATTTAACCGAATCTCAATGTTGATTTGTTTACAGTGACGTGGCGAGACGTTACGTTAACCGTAACGTAATTATAAGTCAAAATAACACGACGCGACGTTGTGTTCGTTTAAAACAAGGAAATTTTTCCTAAACCGCGTCAAATGAATTGCGCCGGGCCGTAGCGCAATAACTTCAACAAAATCGGTTTCCAGCGTCCAAAGTGGACAGCGAGAGGCAAACGTCACGGCAACGGACAACGTGCTACCAATCCGATGCAAAGCATTTGACGTTTGATGCTGTGTAGGCAAGCCAGCCTTTACCGCTATGCAACGAAAAGTTACCGCGTGCACGAAGACGAGTTCGTTATTATTATTACCACGACTTCGATTTGATTCACCATAATGTGACGAAATTGCACCATAGAGAAAAGAGGCAAGTTCATAAGGTGACGTTTTTCAATCCTCGTTTTAGGCTGCGCCGGACGAAGCTGCGGTGGCCGGCTCCTAAAGCCGAGGCCGAGCGCCGCCGCTCCGGACCGCTCCGGCCCCACTACACCACTGCAGATATGTCACCCCAATGCTGTTGTAATAATTCATGGTTAACTAAAAGACTAAAAAATACTACCAAGTATAATGGTATTTGATGCTATTAAATAAATTAACTTATTTTTTGCTACAATTAAAAAATTATTTAACAATCATTGCATTTCATTGTGTTTTAGGTTTTTTCAAATTGTAGCGTATTAAAATCAGGTAATATGCCTTTTACATTTAAAAAGAAATTTGAATTTTTGAAAGTACGGATACTGTTATGATCTGGTTAGGATCGGGGTTTGGTCAAATCAATTGTTAAGGTGTTCATTTTAATTTAGCAGATTTTATTAAAGTTGTTAAGTGGAAGGAAATGATTACTGCTTTCTATCCTGGATAAACGCTGGACAGCATTTAATTTTGTGGCTTCGTTTCAAAACACGCTCTACTTGTATCAAACTTACTATAAACTGTACTCATAAAATATGAAACAGGTATATTGTTTGGAAAAAATAAATACCATTGTATCTAGTTAATAATTGTTCATTCGATTTGAAAAATTGTTCTATGATGAATGGGAAAAAAAAACTTTAACGTAATAAGAGACAACGTTCTCTCGCTATCTTATATTTAATGATTCATAAATTTGCCGCCAGAGAGCATCACGTGATGAGTTGTTTTGCTTCCTGGATGACGTAGATGCGCAGTAGGTGTCCATTTTCAACTGTCGGAGTAGCACACCTATGTTTTTCCTTCCACCATGCCGGTTGATGGCACCGCGGAGCTCTCGGCGGGCCGCTCTGTGCTCAGCCGATCTGGCATTTGCATCAGGGCGGTTCCTGGCTCGCTGCGCAGCTCGTCGGAGACCAAGGCATCTCCTCCGGAGTTCCGCGATTTCAGGCATCCACCAGCAAACCGGCTTCTTCCTGTGGCGGCGGGAAACTCCGGGCATCGACTGCTCACACGCGGTCGCGATGAGTCGCATCGTCGATGCTGCCAGATCTTCGGCACTTGTGAAATTCACAATGCTCTGGTCTTTAATTACGTTTGTAAACGTTTCTTTGCTCAGACGACTGGTGTTCCAGCGTCGAGCCAGAGGAACAGGTTCAGCGCGCAAGCGCGCACCCTCGGGAAGGACCTTGAAAAGGATCGCCTGGTGGTCGCTGGAGGATAGTCCTCGCAGACACGCCAGTCGGAGATCCGCTGGACAATCCCTTCGGAGGCAAGGGATATGTCAGGGATCGTCTCTCTGCACCCCGGACGGCGAAAGGTGGAAATGCCGCCCGTGTTAAGGATACAGAGGCCCGACCTGGCAGCCGACTCGAGGACGTAACGACCTCGAGTGTCGGTCCGCGGGGAACCCCATTCCACGGCTTTGGCGTTAAAATCGCCACCGACTATGACCCCGCCAGAGATTTTCATGATCTCATCCTCAATGGAATCGACCATGTGGCGGTAGTCTCCGATCGGTTGGTTTGGCGTGAGGTGACAGGAGAAGATGGTGAAACCCCTGCTCCTCACCCAAACGAAGCCGTTGCCCGATCCGGAATTGAGAACAGGCACCTTCCCGAGGTCCAAGATCCAAATCGCCGCAGTGCCGGAGGGATCCGAGAACCACTGCGCGGAGCATCGGTTCTGGTACTGCTCACTGAGAAGCAGTAGGTCAGCACCCTGCTCCGTGGCGAATTGGAACAGCAAGTCGTTTGCTGTCCTGCTCCTCTGCATATTAAGTTGCAGAACACTGATCATTACTGTTGTTTCTTGCGAAGCTCCTGGATGGCCCGCCTGTACTGCCCGCAACGACCAGACCCAGTGGAATGCTTCACCTGGTCGCCCTTCAAGCTGGCTTCTGTACACAGGACACAGGACAGCGCTGCATCGCACGCGCTGGCCCTGTGGTCCTGGCCGCCGCACTTGAAGCAGAGCTTGCTTCTGTCGGGTCCAGAGCAGCGATTAGCGACGTGACCGAACCCCAGACATTTAAAACATCTGGAGGCCACGAGCTTCTCGCGTACCCGACAGCTCACATACCACACTTTGAGGTGGCCCTTCTCCAGGAGCTTCGCAGCAGCTCTGGCTCCCAGTGTCAGGATTGCCACCTTCTGGCCCCGAGCATTCGCCTTCGAGAGGAAGGTTTTTACCTCGACGTCGCCGATGGCGGATTTGACGGCAGCGGTCACCTCCCGTCACGGGTGACGGAATAATAATAATAATAATAATAATAATAATAATAATAATAATAATAATAATAATAATAATAATTCAAATTCAAATTCTTTATTTACTCGCATGCGCAAATAGCTTACATAGCAGTTCATGCATATCCCTCTAGCTTACAGCTATTTGAGGGAGAACCTAAATAATTATTACATGCATATTCTGAATAAACAAATAATTGCGCATTTCACAAATTAAATAAAAAAAAAAATTTTTCCTTGATCTTCAGCTTTCTGATGGAGTAAATGTTTTAATACGTTTTTGCTAGGTGATGAAATAATTCGCCCAGTGTACGATAAAATATATGAATATTAACATACATAAATATTGCCTATTATATAAAATTTATAAAAATGTGACAATAATAAATATATCTCTGAACATCACTAACATTATATTAACAAACAACAAGTCAGGCAACACATCAAACATAACAACTTTATACAATATATCTTCTTTGACTAAACATTTAATGATTTTTATACTCTTTGCTCTTATCCCCACTACTTCTCGACTTTCACTTTCACTTGAGGCTCTGTACTCTGTACAAACCAAACCTATCAAACCAGACCTGTCACAACATTGATCCCAAAACTTTTCAAAGAGCCTTGCACATTTATTGAAATATAAATATTAAATCAGGGTATTAATATAAATATTAATAATAATAATAATAAATCTTTTTTATTGTCATCTCAATTTTTACAAATCATTGACAAAGTCAAGCTTATTGCTTAAAACTTAAGCTATGTCAGTAAGGCTATTACATAATAAATAAAAAAGTTACTGTAAATATTACAATGACAAATATTTGTGATAATAAAAGGAAAACAATGTTAATACAAGGATAATAATAATTCCTACTACTTATTTTCTTAAAAAAAATTCAATATTCTTATAACTAAAAAATTCATTTAAACTGTAAAATGGGTTTATAAGTAGCCAGTTGAAAAGTTTATTTTGGAAACTCCTCATAGAGTAGCAGTCAATGTTTTTTTTTTCAATTTGTTCAGTATTTAATGATATTTCACAATTTAAAAAATTCAGTTTGTTAAAAATGGACTGTATGATAAAGGAAATTTGTTACCTTGCTGTTAATATGGTTTTATGCTTGTCTTCACTATGTTTGCCTTTTCTCCTCTTCAGATAAATCATTTATTGATAATTTAGGGGCCCCTTCTTGTTCTTGTAGCATACTGACACTTTGAGTTAATTAAAATAATTGCTGTTGGAATCTTGATGAAGCTAATACTGTAGCTGATAAAATGAAAACTTGCTGGCTTGCTGACTTCTTGAAAACTTGTATGAAAGTGAAAGAGGGATACACACACTGTGCTCCTATTGGTTGATATGTTAAACTGCTTGCATTTACATGTCTGCCAACTTAAATAACTAAAATTCCTTGCTTATACCAACTTGGTACTATATGACATTAAATTATTTTTCTTGTTTAAGTTTTTTTTTTACAATTAGTTTTTTGACAATACCTGTTGTCATATTAAAATAAAATATTAAATAACTAAAAATCACATGACATCTCGGCCCCCTTGAACCCCTAGGTTCAACAAACTTGGTAAAAAATCAAACATAATCCGCTAAGTTCAAGTCAATGACTTCAAAAATAAAACATAATTTAATGACGTTGTGGGGGACACTTAAACTAACCCAATGTTACTAGCTTAGTTTATAGGAAGTGGCGAGAGCTTCGTCACTGGGCGAGTGAATCGTCCTGAACTTGTAACCACTTCGGCAACTCGAACAATATTGTCTTTTCCTGGGAAAACCTTGATGATGCGTCCGAGTCTCCATTGTAAAGGTGGTAAGTTGTCTTCGTGTATCAGAACAAGATCGTCGACTTCCAGATTCTTCTGTGGCTTGGTCCATTTCGAGCGCTGCTGTAAAGTATACAGATATTCCTTGTACCACCGCTTCCATATACGTTGGGTGAATGACTTGACCTGCTGCCATCTCTTCAAACGGTTGGAAGGTATTTCAGAGATATCAGGTTCAGGAAAACAGACGAGAGGTCCACCAACAAGAAAGTGACCAGGGGTGAGCGCTTCTAACTCTCCAGGTTCCGAAGACAGTGGAGTGAGAGGTCTGCTGTTGAGGATAGCTTCCACTTGACAAAGCAGGGTGTTGAACTCTTCATAGGTCAATAAAGTGTCGCCAATGACACGTCGCAGATGATTCTTTGCACTTTGAACTGCTCGTTCCCAGATACCGCCAAAATGGGGAGCATGAGGAGGTATAAAGTGGAAAGTGATGTGCTGGTCTTCCAAAAATCGCTGTGTAGGAAACTGCAACGCTATCTGATGAAAACTTTCTTGTAGTTGACAAGAAGCACCAACAAAGTTCTTGCCGTTGTCAGAATATATGTTAGAGACCATGCCACGGCGAGAGATGAACCTTTTCAGAGCAGCAATAAAGGCATCGGAGGTCAGATCTGTGACCATTTCTAAGTGGACCGCCTTTGTAGACATGCAGATAAAAAGGCAGATGTAGACCTTAATATTCTGAAGCCTTCTGAGGTTATGTAGCTTTATGGTAATAGGTCCAGCGTAATCAACAGCTGAAGAAGAGAAGGGTCTCGTGGGAGCAACTCGACTAACTGGTAAGTCACCCATGAAGGGCGTGGTTAGCTTAGGTTTGGTTCTGTAACAACGTAAACAACGAAATACTCTGGCTTTAATAGCGCTACGAGCTGACAAAATCCAATACCTTTGACTTAAAAGTGACTGCAATTGTTGTGCACCACAATGTAAATATGATACATGATAGTAATCTATGATGAGCCTAGTCACAAAATGACTTTTAGGCAACAAGATAGGATGTTTTGCATTGAAGTTTATTGAAGCATTTTTCAATCGGCCGCCAAGGCGTATAAGTCCATCTTTGTCCAAAAATGGGGCAAGTTTCTGCAAATGATTAGAAAGAGGTTTCTTGTTTTGTAGGTTAATAAAATCAGAAGCAAATGATTCTTGCTGTGTGAGCAGAATTACACGAGTTGTAGCTGCATCAAGTTCCTTTAAGGTAGGTACATAGGCTGGTGTATCACATAAGTTTTGTAGACTTGCCTGTTGGTTTGAGCATGTCTTTGAGGAAATTTTAGCCTTACAACAATGAAAAAATCGTATTATAAGTGCTACAGTGCGAATTAACTTCGTCCAAGATGAGTACCTTGTCAAAATCTCATAAGATGGTGTGCTGGTGGTGACCAAAGCGTCGACTGCAGGAGGTTTTATTTCCGGTAGCGAGTCAGTAGGCAAAACTGCAAATGAAGACTGAGGCCACTGAGGTTGAGGAGTGTTCAGCCATGAGGGACCAGTCCACCAGAGAAGATGATTGATGAGCTGAGACGTCATAAGACCTCTGGAACCGCAGTCTGCAGGGTTTTGCTGTGAAGCAATATGTGACCAAATGATTGGAGTAGTAGATTCCTGAATTTGAGAAACCCTATTTGCAACATAAGTCTTGAGCCTATAAGCAGGGGTTTTAATCCACGACAGCACGATTGTAGCATCACACCAAGCATAAACTTGTTCAATTTTAAAATGCTTCATTAGTTGAGAACATACAAAATCTAATAGCTTGGAAAGCATGTGAGCACCACATAACTCTAACCTAGGCAAAGATACACTTTTTAATGGTGCAACTCGAGACTTAGCCATAAGCAAGTGTACATTAACACTGTCACTAGAATTGGTAACTCTTAAATATACAGAGGCACAAAAACCAGTTTCACTGGCATCACAGAATCCGTGTACCTGTAATTGACTGCATGATTGTGTATTCAGATATCGAGGAATATGTATCTGATCTACTAAGGTTAGTTCTTGTGTGAACTGACACCATTTCAATTTTAACTCTGGTGGGAGAGGGTCATCCCACTGGATTCCTTTTGTCCAAAGTAGTTGCATAAAAGCCTTGGCCCAAGAAATGATTGGAGTGAGAAAGCCTAACGGATCATATAATCGAGCAATAGTGGATAAGACTGAACGCTTAGTGAAAGGTGTTGAAGTTGAGTTAACCACGTAAGAGAATGCATCCAGGTCAGGAAGCCATTTTAGGCCTAGAACACTACATAGTGGCTGATCTTGGGAGCAGAAGTCAGCAGGTGTCCCTCGATGTTCTGGCGGGATGGCGTTGAGGATGTGAGTATTGTTTGAAGCCCATTTACGAAGTGAAAATCCACCTTTCTCCATTAAATTAATGACATCTTGCTGTAAGCGAAGTCCTTCTTCTAACGTTTCAGATCCAAGAAGTGCATCATCTACATAGATTTGTCCTCGAAGGGCATCGGCTGCTAATGGGTGATTTTTACTTTCATCTTCAATGAGTTGTTGTACAACTCGGTTGGCTAAGAAAGGTGACGAAGCCATGCCATAAGTTACGGTACACAATTTGAATATTTGCATTGGTTTAGCAGGATCCTCTCTCCAATAGATCAACTGAAGAATCCTATCTTCAGGATGTAGCCATATGTTACGAAACATTTGTCGAATGTCACATGTGAAGACGATACGATGACGACGAAACCCAAGAATAATGCTAGGGATGTCGTTGTGAAGTTTTGGTCCCGCATGTAGGATGCTGTTAAGAGAAATTCCTGATGAAGTTACAGAAGAAGCATTAAAGACGACTCGTATCTTTCCTTCCTTGAAGACTTCGTGATGAGGCAGGAAATGATGAACTGTGTCCGGAGGTAATGATGAACAGGGAACCATATGACCAGAAGTTTCATAATCTTGCATAAATTCAGTGTAGCTTTTCTTGAGTTCGGTATTGCGAGTGAAACGATATTCCAGAGATTTAAAAATGCTGTAGGCCGACTTAGAAGAGTCACCTAGAACTGAAGGGTCCTGCTTCAATGGCAGACGAACTTGATATTTCCCATCGGGAAGACGTGAGTGAGTATCCAAAAAGTGTTCATTACACTTTTCAACCGGAGATAGCTTTGGAGTATCTGGTACTGTTTCCGCTGCCCAAAATCTTTGCACGGCACTGTGCAAGTCAAAATCAGATACTGTTAACAGATTCACTGTAGTATTGGCACTATTTCTTTCACTGTCAAATTGAACAGGAGCATGACCTAACAAAACATAACCAAAAATTGTGCGAAGAGCAGTAGGCATATTCTGACCTAAATGTATTGGTTTTCCACTAAGAGTGTAAGAAAACAAGTCTGCGCCAAATAGCATATCAACAGGAGCAGGAACGTCAAAGGTCGGGTCAGCAAGGGTTAGGTTATGCATAATTTCCTTAACCTCTCTAGAAACATGACATCGGGGCAAGTTATTAGTTATATTATCAAGAATAACAACAGGATGATGCTTAGCAAGCACTCGGCCACTGATAGAGCTTATATTTACATGTACCAAGCCTATAGAAGGGACAATGGTTGATGAGATCCCAACAATGTTTCGATTTTCAGTAAATCTGCAAGCTAGGCCTAGGTTACGAGCACAATTTTCTGTAATAAATGTTTGCTGAGCAGCACTATCCAATACAGCTCTTGCTACTATTGTTTTACTGCCAGTGCTCAGATGAACTAGTGCAGTACCTAACAGCACAACATTATCATTGGCTTGTGACAAGCCTACCAAAGCTGTCTGCTGCTCCTTATCTGAATTTTCCAAAGTAGTATGATCCGTACTACCTTCAATAGCCTGTCGAGAAAGATTAGGTGATTTGCCTGTAGATGCCTGCTTATCACCATTCAACTTTGAATTGTTCTGTGAACCTAAATGCAATAAAGTGTGGTGACGCCGCTTGCAAACTCTACAATTACGTGTCGAAGCACAGTTTCTTATATTATGGTCACTACTTAAACAGTTATTACACAGTGAGCTATTCCTAACAGCAGCCAATCGTTTGTCAGGCGTAAGGCTAAGAAAATCATCACATTTGAAGATCAAGTGACCATTTTTATGACAATGATTACAAGTCTGAAGGTTTGCAGAAAATAATACAGTTTTAGACTGCAAAGAGTTTGACTGATAGCTAGGGGGCTGTTTTTTGCCTAAAATTAGGCTTGGAATTTCCAGAAACACTTTTGACTGATGTTTGGGTCAAGTTCGCTGCTTCTAGTTGAGTACATTCCTTTTCAATAAAATCTAGAAATTCCTTAATTGTAGGAACCTTTTGCGGGTCATCTCTGCTGCGCTCAAACCGTTTCCTAAAGTCATGATCGAATTTACGCAAAAGATGCGAAGTCAAAAATAAGCTTTCTGTACATATGTCATGTTTCAAAGAACGAAGCGCATTAACATTTTCTTGAAATGTTGAAGCAAATGATCGGAGCTGTTTGACAGAACAACCATGCATTGTTGGCATATCTAATATGTTGTTAACATGAGTTGTGATGAGTAATCTAGAATTGTTATAACGTTGTATCAGTTGCTGCCAAGCAATATGGTAGTTGGCGGTAGTGACAGGTAGACTTTTAACTAAGTTCAAGGGCTCACCACTAAGACAAGACAAAAGATATGTGAACTTTTCAACATCAGTTATGCTAGAATTTTTGTGAACTGAGTTCTCAAAAATGTTATAGAAAGCAACCCATTTTTCGGGTTGACCTGAAAAAGTTCCGAGAACAAGTCGCGGTAACCGAACACCACTAACCCCCGAGTCATGTGAGGTTGAACCTGTATTACTTGCAAGAGACTGGTCAAGTTTAGGCTCAATAACCGGAATGAGTGCAACACAGACGCTGTGAATTTTCAAAAACAAATCATTGATGTCTTCTTGAAATTTAAGAACCTCATCCTCTTTAATGTCTTCAGACAGTGGATCTATACTAAAAAGTTTGTTGAGCATTGACTCAAATTCTGTATTTTTCTTATTAGCAGTTGTTTTAATAGCCTTAAGTTTTTCAATCTGTACATCTGACAAATTATCAGGACCAATTGTGTGAAGTGCAGTGACTTGAGTGTCGAGCTGAGTGAGGCGAGCCTTAATGAGCTCCGCTTGCTTGCAAAATGTTGTATACCGCAATGGAGGCATGATGGTTCATGAAGTGCATAAGTCTAGGCCTACCTACTTATTAAATTCAATAAACCTATTTTACAGACTTGGTGTAGACAAGATTCAGCAAAATATTAGCCTAATTAATAAAAAATTAGGAAAGTCAAAATAGGCTTGCAGTGCCTAATTATCGAGCCAGTAAAAAGTTTACATGAATAGACCATTCACTAGAATAAACTTGAGACATGAATAGGCTAGGCCTACGAAATTGTTAAAACATAACCTCCTTTTGTAGGCTAAGTAAACAATAAAAACCACCACGTTTGTTTATTAAATTGAACTAGGCTAGTTGTTCTTCAACTTTGATACCAAATTCTTAGGAATAATAGGTTATAGCCTACTAAGAATATGACATGTACAACTGTGAACCTATGTCAGCATATAGGTAGCCTAATTTATAGGATTGGATAACAAAATAATCAATAAGTGATACCGCTGAGCATACAAATCTCAAAACTAGAGGTAAAAATCTCTTACAGGCTATAGAGTATAGGCTAGAATTGATTACTCACAAATTATACAATATTTCAATCTTTTTTCTCAGTTTTATTAGGCTATGCAACTTGAGTAAATATTCCAACAGCTATCATGTTTGTTGCTAACTTAGGCCTTAAATAGGTCTGACTTTTTATTTCAATAACAAGAGATGTATAAAATCGCCTAGTTTGTAGTCAATGACTAAAAATATGCAAGCAGTTGTGTAATGAATTGGCTCATCAATTTGAACAAAGGTTGAGACACAATGGCTCAAATGAATGCCTATTAATGTAGGCTAGCAAAATGGCATAAAGATTTTTAAGAGTTAGTCACTGTTTTATTCACACTGGAACTCAGTTTTAATCACAACTTAAAATCTGAAACACAAGTCACTTGAAAAACTTGACATGAAAAAATCGACATGAAAATTCAACATGAAATTCGACATGAAAGATTTCATGTTTGATATTGCAAGAGAAAATCACATGTTTCCATTAATGTCCTTCATTAATTCCATGAACTGGAAACATTAAAATCCGGATCGAAAGTACCAAAAAATGTTCAGTATTTAATGATATTTCACAATTTAAAAAATTCAGTTTGTTAAAAATGGACTGTATGATAAAGGAAATTTGTTACCTTGCTGTTAATATGGTTTTATGCTTGTCTTCACTATGTTTGCCTTTTCTCCTCTTCAGATAAATCATTTATTGATAATTTAGGGGCCCCTTCTTGTTCTTGTAGCATACTGACACTTTGAGTTAATTAAAATAATTGCTGTTGGAATCTTGATGAAGCTAATACTGTAGCTGATAAAATGAAAACTTGCTGGCTTGCTGACTTCTTGAAAACTTGTATGAAAGTGAAAGAGGGATACACACACTGTGCTCCTATTGGTTGATATGTTAAACTGCTTGCATTTACATGTCTGCCAACTTAAATAACTAAAATTCCTTGCTTATACCAACTTGGTACTATATGACATTAAATTATTTTTCTTGTTTAAGTTTTTTTTTTTTTACAATTAGTTTTTTGACAATACCTGTTGTCATATTAAAATAAAATATTAAATAACTAAAAATCACATGACACAATTTATTAAATATTTTTAATGATATTACGGTATGACTATTTTGTGTTTTTGTCAACCGGCAGAAATTAATTTTGGATTTGGATTTATTCCTTGTGTTATGGTCGTGATCAAAAGGGCTTATAAAATCAGGGTTTTTAGAGCGTAATTTACTGTATCAAAGATGTACAAGTTTATTATAGTTTGAATCTTGAAGTTAATAAAAAGAGGTCTACAGTGTGATAAAGGCTCGGTTTTATACAGGATTCTTAAAAGTTTTTTTGAAGTATGAGAATATCCTCTACTCTTGAGCAGTTTCCAAAGAGAAATAAACCGTATCTGAAAATAGATTCAAAATAAGCGAAATACGCTGTCCTTAGGTAACTATGAGGTATGTTGTCACTCAGTTTACTTAGAAGGTAGATTACTCGTGAAAGCCTTGTGCATAAATAATCTATATGTTGAGCCCAGCTTAGTTGGTCATCAATAAATATTCCTAAGAACTTAACTGATTTTGAAAGGTCATGAATTTGAAAGTGGTTGTCAATAGGTTTAAGAGAAAAGATAATGTTTTGGGTTTTATCTTGATTTAGCAAAAGGCCATTAGTTTTAAACCAATTAGATGCGTCTGTTAAAGTATCATTTGCTATAGCTACAAGATCGCCCAAATCTTTTGTAGAGTTAAGGAAAGTTGTATCATCTGCATAAAGTATTGTATTTGAATTAACTGATTGAGGGAGGTCATTAACATAAACTAGAAAAATCAGAGGTCCTAGAACTGACCCTTGTGGGACTCCCCAATTGACCTTTAACTCTTTGGACCAGGTATCATTAACTCGGACCAGTTGCCTACGGTTTAGAAGGCAAGATTCAAAAAAATTTAGTGAAGGACCATGGCAACCATAGTAACGTAATTTTTCTGCAAGAATGGTACTGTCTACGCAATCAAAAGCCTTGCTCAGGTCACAGAAGGTGGCCTGAGCATATGATTTGTTTTCAAAAGATACATGTACTTGTCTGACCAAGTCATCCAGAGCATTCAATGTGGATTTCCCTCGTCTAAAACCATATTGATTAGAATTTAGTAAATTTTGTTGCTCAAAGAAAAAATAAACCTGTTCATAAACCAAGATTTCGATTAATTTACCTAACACTGGAATGACAGAAATTGGACGATAACTTTTTGGCTGATCTTTGGGTTCTTTTTTATAAACAGGACATACACGAGATAACTTTAATTGATCGGGGAACACACCCGTTTGCAGGAGTCCATTTATGCACAGAGCCAGAGGTTCAGCTATACTCAATACTATTTTTTTGAGGAAATTATTTGACATATCATAGAAGTCAGTACTTTCAGATGAACTCATACTCTTAGCAGCATTTAAAACATCATTTACTGATACAGTTGACCAATTAAATTGGGCCAAGCTTACATTGATATTCTTATCCATATAGGTAGTAAAAGGTTGGTTTGTATTACACTTAATCCCAGTCTTAATCTCAACAACAGAGTCGATGAAGTATTGATTGAAAGAGTTAGGGCAAATTTTGTGATAAATTTTTTTGGATTTAACATTATTTGTTTTTATTATATCCCAAGCGGCTTTGCACTTGTTTTTGCTTGATTCTATATATTTAACATTATTACATTTTTTTTGCTTCATTTACAGCCATTCTATATTGAGACTTAAGTTTGTTGTGTTCAAGCTTTAGGTCCAAATTGTTGTTACATTTCATTAAACCATTCAAAAATATTAGGGGTGTGCGAGTATTCGACCGGTCGAGCTTTTTGGTCGAGCTTTTCAGTATTCGGCTCGGCTCGACTTTTTTCAAAAAGCTCGACATTCGAGCCGAGCTTGATGAGAGAGTTCTTATCGGGAAGATAATTAATGCGGTCTATTTTTGGACACCGTAAACCCAAAAAGCATTTCTCTCCCAAGAAAAACACAAACAAAAAATATTCCCTAGTGATAAGGAAAGGACATTGACAGGTAAAAAGAAATATTATCTCCATTCAGACGGAAATCGGAGCTATATTTAGTTGACCTTGGAGAACCCAAAATACAGCAATAAAGTCTATTGTTTTATCACGGCTTATCTCTTTAACGGTCAAGCTTCATTTTGGTTGCATTTGATTTATAAAAATAAGACAAAAAATATGAGCCGTCATTTTAGTTGTATGCCAAGTAGTTTGTATTTTTGCATGTTGTAGTAAGGATTCCTTATCTCCTAATTAACTCACGCACGCTCGCTGTCAGACAATGACAAAAAAACCGGGACAGAGGGGCTTGGAGCAAAACAAACCTCCACCCCTCCCCCTCCCTGGCCACTGATAAGGAGAGTGAGTGAGATAGCTGTTTCTTTCTTTCCCTTTATTCCATCCTAATTTCTGATCTTTCTTCTTTCAAATTTTTTTAAACCGTACATAATTTTCTTAACAAAAGCTTATAAATGCAATTAATTTTAGGATGACAATAAATTATTTTTGTTATTAAATATTATTTCATTCATATTCTGAAATAATAAGTTTAACCATCAATATTTATTATGCCACAATTGGGACTGCTATTTGTAATGTCTTTACTTTGTGAACATTAAGAAAATCAATTTTGTTTTTGACTAAGTGTAAATATGTTATTTTTTTAAGATATAACCATTTAAAACCTTTCCATTCAACACTTGAAATTAATTTTGTAGTACCTATATGTAACTAGAATGATTATTTAAGTTTAATTATTTATTTTAAAGGGAAAGTACTGTGGAATTGGGAAGTCAAATTAAAAATGTAGAGTTAAAATTTTTTATTTTTCTACATAAATTATTTTTTGAGCCAGTTTGATCAATTTTATGTAATATAATACAAAATATTGATGAACCTATCAGATCATTAACTTGTTTTTGAGATAAGCTTTCTAGTTTTGAGCTGGCATTCACTAAGGTATGCAAACATTAGTCTATTATATCTTTTAAAATTAAAATCAAGCTTCATAATTTGGTGGCTGTTAAAAAGCTCGGCTCGAAAAAGCTCGAGCTCGAAAACTTTTGAAAAAGCTCGGCTCGGCTCGGCTCGAGTTCAAAAATCACTATTCGCACACCCCTAAAAAATATTAATCTTTTTTTCATACCTGCCAAGTCGCTAGTGTACCAAACATGTTTTTTCAATACCTTGTTATTGCTCTTATTGTTATTACTATTATTAATAGTTTTAGTTACTTTAAAGTAGTTTATAGTGTGAATCAGTTTATCAAATAATTTTGTAAACAGTTGATCAGGGTTCAGGTTATCCAGATTTAAACAGAAAAGAAACCAGTCATAAGAATCTAGGTATGATACTAGTTCTGGAATTTTCCTTTTAGGTAAGATGAGTTTTACATGTGAATCACAAAAAGAAGGGGCAGAAAAAACAGATTTTACAGATTTTTTTATACTCAGTTTCAATCCCCCATCCCCCTCAGTTGCTGATTATTAACCCAGGTTGCTTTATCAGCAACTGCAAAAATACTGGGTAAGTAAATAAGTTTATCGGTCGGACAGAATAATTATTATTAACCCAGGTTGCTTTAACAGCAACAGGAAATACTGGGTCCATAAATTTAGATCGGATTAAAGATCGTACAAATCGGTTAGGCCTTCACGAAAAACTGACAAGTCTAAGTGTAACCAAAAATCACAAGTCCGAATACGGCCTACCGTGTAATACGGCCTACCGTGTAATACGGCCTACCGTGTAATACGGCCTACCGTGTAATACGACCTACCGTGTAATACGGCCTACCGTGTAATACGGCCTACCGTGTAATACGGCCTACCGTGTAATTCGCCGGGCTCGGGAGCTGGAGTGTAATCGGTTCGGTAGTCGAGAGAAGAGTGAGCGAGGGCCCGGCCGTCTGGGGACTCGTCGAGGCAGCCGCTACAGCGCATGCGCCAGTTCCCCTCCGACCCCTACCGACCCCACTCCACCGCGCGTGGGTAGTAGTGTCGGTTAGAGAGAGAGAGAGAGTGTGTGTGCATAACTGGGAAATCCACCTAAAACGGTTTGCTTCAAGCGCTCTGCGCCGCTAACAATAAAATAAACAGAACATTTGGTACACTCAAAATAAAATACCGTTACACTCTATTGTTGTTGAGCTGAGCCCGGCCCTTGTGGAACTATGTGGCCCATCCAATGAATTGATCGATTCAAGTTACTGTGAGAGAGAGGCCGCAGCACCAGTGCCAAAATTACGGTTAACGCGGCCTTAAGCCCAGATTACAGTGCGGCCCCCTTGAGCACCCCAAGGGCCTTGTCAAAAGGTAGGCATTTTTTTAGCTGAAAGTTTTGCGGCCTAATTATAGCCTCGTATTTTCACTAAAAATACCTTATTTCTAACCTTATCTCTAAATATATGGATCATAACAGGTGATAATTTCAAGGGAAGGATTCCCTACAGCCTGAATTAACAATCAACTTCTCAAAAAAAATTTCTTCAATAAATTTGCTAACAACTGAATTTTTTGATAATGACAACCTATAAATCTTAGAGTGGTGGTAAATTTGAAAGAATTTTTTATGCGCTTTTAGGCATTTTTAGGTGTTCAGATAGCCTTAAAACACGATTTTGGGTTTTACATTCACCCAAAATGGGTGTGAGGCCCCCACGGCACCCACTTGAAGACCCACCATTGGTATCGGGCCCCCACGGCACCCACCTGAGGACCTACCATGGGTGACGGGCCCCCACGGCACCCACCTGAGGACCTACCATGGGTGACGGGCCCCCACGGCACCCACCTGAGGACCTACCATGGGTGTCGGGCCCCCACGGCACCCACCTGAGGACCTACCATGGGTGACGGGCCCCCACGGCACCCACCTGAGGACCCACCATGGGTGACGGGCCCCCACGGCAACCACCTGAGGACCTACCATGGGTGACGGGCCCCCACGGCACCCACCTGAGGACCCACCATGGGTGTCGGGCACCCACGGCACCCACCTGAGGACCTACCATGGGTGTCGGGCACCCACCTGAGGACCCACCATGGGTGTCGGGCACCCACGGCACCCACCTGAGGACCCACCATGGGTGTCGGGCCCCCATGGCACCCACCTGAGGACCCACCATGGGTGTCGGGCACCCACGGCACCCACCTGAGGACCCACCATGGGTGTCGGGCCCCCACGGCACCCACCTGAGGACCCACCATGGGTGTCGGGCCCGCACGGCACCCACCTGAGGACCCACGGCACCCACCTGAGGACCCACCATGGGTGTCGGGCACCCACGGCACCCACCTGAGGACCCACCATGGGTGTCGGGCCCCCACGGCACCCACCTGAGGACCCACCATGGGTGTCGGGCCCCCACGGCAACCAACTGGGGACCTACCATGGGTGATGGGCCCCCACGGCACCCACCTGAGGACCCACCATGGGTGTCGGGCCCCCACGGCACCCACCTGAGGACCCACCATGGGTGTCGGGCACCCACGGCACCCACCTGAGGACCCACCATAGGTGTCGGGCACCCACGGCACCCACCTGAGGACCCACCATGGGTGTCGGGCCCCCACGGCACCCACCTGAGGACCCACCATGGGTGTCGGGCCCCCACGGCACCCACCTGAGGACCCACCATGGGTGTCGGGCCCCCACGGCACCCACCTGAGGACCCACCATGGGTGTCGGGCACCCACGGCACCCACCTGAGGACCCACCATGGGTGTCGGGCACCCACGGCACCCACCTGAGGACCCACCATGGGTGTTGGGCCCCCACGGCACCCACCTGGGGACCCACCATGGGTGTCGGGCACCCACGGCACCCACCTGAGGACTCACCATGGGGACCCACTATGGGTGTCGGGCACCCACGGCACCCACATGAGGACCCACCATGGGTGTTGGGCCCCCACAGCACCCACCTGAGGACCCACCATGGGTGTTGGGCCCCCACCTGAGGACCCACCATGGGTGTCGGGCCCACACAGCACCTACCTGAGGACCCACCATGGGTGTCGGGCCCACATGGCACCCACTTGAAGACCCACCATGGGTGTCGGGCCCACATGGCACCCACCTGAGGACCCACCATGGGTGTCAGGCCCCCATGGCACCTACCTGAGGACCTACCATGGGTGTCGGGCCCCCATGGCACCTACCTGAGGATCCACCAGGGTGTTGGGCCCCCACGGCACCCACCTGAGGACCTACCTTGGGTTTCAGGCCCACACAGCACCCACCTGAAGACCCACCATGGGTGTCGGGCCCACAGGGCACCTACCTGAGGACCTACCATGGGTGTTGGGCCCACAGGGCACCTACCTGAGGACCTACCATGGGTGTCGGGCCCACAGGGCACCTACCTGAGGACCTACCATGGGTGTCGGGCCCACAGGGCACCTACCTGAGGACCTACCATGGGTGTCGGGCCCCCATGGCACCCACCTGAGGACCCACCATGGGTGTCGGGCCCACAGGGCACCTACCTGAGGACCTACCATGGGTGTCGGGCCCCCATGGCACCCACCTGAGGACCCACCATGGGTGTCGGGCCCCCATGGCACCCACCTGAGGACCCACTATGGGTGTCGGGGCCCCCAGGGCACCCACCTGAGGACCTACCATGGGTGTCGGGCCCCCATGGCACCCACCTGAGGACCCACCATGGGTGTCGTGCCCCTATGGCACCCACCTGAGGACCTACCATTGGTGTCGGGGCCCCATGGCACCCTCCATGCACACAACTATGACTGTCATTGCATCATGTGGACTTAATTTTGGAATAAACGTAATTCAGTTTTGAATTGTGTGTTGCAGAGTTTTGACCTGGGCCACCAGTCGCGGCAGAGCACGATCACCGCGATGTGGCACGACCCGGGCTGCGTCCTGAGCAGCAGCAAGGACGCGAGTGTGCGCGTACACACCACCACGCGACCCCCGCACCTCCTCACGCGACTGACCTCTGCCCACGGCGACATTACCGCGGTGAGTAGTAGCGAGCTGGTTAAAGGATCGAAAAAAAGGCTCTTCCAGTTGCTTTTTTTCTGCGCTCGGCAAAAAGAAGAAGATGGCAGGCTGTCGACTCGGCTACTCAGAGGTTATGTTTTGCATTGTTTACAAACGCCACCCGAGTTTCGCTCGTAACGTTGTGATAAGTAGAAGTGATCTACTTCTTAGTCACAGTGAAATGCCTCAACACTTTGCTTTCCAAATTAAAATCAGCAATCGGAGTCGGTAGATTTGGGCCTTCCGATGGTGATAGTTAGGGCTATAAATACCCACCACAATGCCGTGAGTTACTTAATCACTCAAGTTTAAGTAAGGGGGTTTAAGTAAGGGAAAAAGTAGTGTTTATTCATTGTCAACACTCTTTTCACAGCTGGGACAGAGGCTAGATTATGCTCGTCTAGGTAGGCCTAGGCCTGCTGGCTACACCAGGTAAACCTATTGCTAGCAAGCAACTAATGAGCCAGTTATTACCCCTGTGCAAATTAGGCTCATAACACGCTATACAAATAAATTACACGCTATTTTATATGGATATGAAATCAAGTCAGCTGTGGAACATTCAAGAAAACCAAAGTTTCAGCAGGATTGCTGAAAAGATTAGCGCAAAATTAAACAACCAAAAGAAAGCCTGAATTCTTCTGTTTAATAAGATATAATTTTTTATCTAAAATATAAACATTGATTAAGAAGCGCAAAATAGAAGAGCTTCTTGATGGTGACTTCTGATACCACCATTATAAACTGATTTTTTCTTATTATTTTCAGATGGACTTTGCCGATCCTGTACTGTTTGTGGGGTGCGCCAACAGTGCAGTAGAGATGTGGAAGCCTTAACCCAAACGACTCACACATTGCACCATCTGGGTGGCTGTTGCACTCACACATACATAGCTTTAATTAATTACTGCCAATAATAAAACTATTTATTAAATTAATGTTATTAATTTATTTCTGGATGCTTATTTATATTTTTATATTAAAACAAGATGTTGTATACTAAATTGAGTTTCTATCTCCTGTATTGATTTCTCGGAAATTCCTTGTCAACCTCACCTTTTTGTTAAAAAGGTTCTTTTGTTGAAAACTTCCACTGAGTTTTTATACGGTTTGTATTTTTTTCTAAATAGAGCATTGTACAAATCTAAGTAACATTGACTGCACCCTTTTGTAGTGGTCTGATGTTCCAGATATTCTTCAATAAGTTTGCTCCTTCCAGACAAACTTTATTTTTTGTATCCCATAATATGACCTTAGAAGTAAAATTTGTTACTTTCATATTAGCAAAGCTGGTTATCTTTTTTTGCAAAACATAAACCACAATCAATTCTTTTATGAGATATCTATGCTTATACTACATTTTATTTAAATTTTAAAAAATCCGAGGAATACGTATTTAGATTGCACTATTAAAATTAGTTTATTTACAAATGTACAGAGTTAATTGTTGGTTTTGGCTGTGTGAACGACATGAAGACCTGCTCCAGGGTGGTGTCGCTTACGATGTAGTCTTCGATGATGTCGTGTGTCTTCTTCAAATGTTCCATCTTCATGAAGAGATCAGCCAACCGAACTGTAGCGTCTTGAACGTGGTAGTGAAGAAGACCCTAAAAGTTATTAAAGGTTATTAAAATCATTAATATAATGATTTGATTTTTGGTGCAAGAACTATGTTGGCTAAGAACGTCTGTTATAGAAAGCATGAAAATATAGTCAACTCGCTTAAGGAGCTAGTCTAGTAAGCAAAGGACACAAAAAGTTCACTCACAAACAAATGAGCAAGGTACAAAGTTCGCATTAACAGATTAACAAGAAAAGATAACAAATGTTTTCATCCACAGTCAAGCAGGATACGGTAAAAAAATTCTCATACACAGATAAGCAAAATACAGTACAAAACATTCAGGTAAACACAATATTTTGCCTCCATTGGTGACTTAGTCTGTGTTTGTACATTAATAACAATAATAGGATATTATAATGCTTATTGTAAAGAGATTGGCTGCCTCTTTTTAATATTAAATTTGCCACGTTCACATAGACAAATGGATAATGTGAACTTTGGTAATAAATTCTACTAGGTTAAGATCAAAGCTTTTTGATATTTAGCTCTTAAGGTGTGTTGGCTTTTGCACTTGTACTTTCCATGAATTTTCTTGAGGAAAATGAAATGAATAAAGAGTAGAATAGTTTAAACAGAATAAAATGGAAACACTTTTTATTTATAATCAAACAGATTTAGTAGGGGTTTTTATCAGGACAATTTATACTGTTCTTGATTCACTGAAAACTATACACTTCCTTAACATCCGAACATTCGAAACAAACATACAGTACACCTCGGATTATCCGGATTAATGTGGCGGAACACCGATCCGAATAACAAAAAATCCGGATAATCCGAGGTCGTTACAATATCGCCTAAATATAGCGATCGTGTACCTTAGCCCCTATTAAATTAATGCTGCAAACGGTGTATCATTACTGTACAACATGTAAGTCATACAAGCTTATTCCGAATACAATTAATTTTTCAAACTGTGCTTGATTCTTCGAATCCATTCTCGTACAATACTTGACCCAACACCTAGTTCCTTAGTTACTTTTTTACCTTGTTCTACCCTGTTAATTTTTTTCAGCATCCAGTTTATGTTCTAAAGTTAAAACCACTTTTAGCGAATTTTCCCTATAGGGAAGAAGCTATTACCGTAGGTCTCATGGTAAGACCTAACCCCCAGACCATGATAACTTTTTGTCTTGGGGCCACCAGAAGCAAAAAACACCATTCGTTCGAATTTTTATATATATATCTATATATCTATCTATTTATATATATATATATATATATATATATATATGTGTGTGTGTGTCTGTCAGCACCATAGCGGCCGTAAATATGGTCCGATCTTAATGAAATTTGGCACAGACATGTAAAGTGGTAATCAATTCAACGAGTTCGTGAACCAGCCCGATCGGACCACCGGGAGGGGAGGTAAAGCCCCCAAAAATGGGTTTTTTGAGTTTTTCACATAGAAAAATCAAAATAATCCAATTTTGGCTAGTACCATTAAATTCAGCTCGAAAAAACAAACAATTTAGTATTTTGAATCATTGCTCTATGTCCATTGAAATATTGAAAGTGATATTGAAAGTGGTAAACACAGTACGTTGTCCCAATGTTAACCTTATGGGAAATAAGTAAAATTCTATAACTCGCTTATTTCTCAACATATCTTAATAAAATTCAGCTTCATCTAGATGATATTTAATATATTGTGATCTAAAATATCCGAAGTTTCCATTTTTGTGGCAGCAAACCTGCATACTCATTCGCCATGTTATCCTAATGGGAAATAAAATAAATGCTATATCTTCCTTATTTTTTTACACATCTTTGTAAAACTTGGTATATGGCTTCTTCCAGTTCAGATCTACTAAATATTGAATGAAAAGTACCCAGTTTTAATGAACCTGTTGCAGCAAACCTACATACTCATTCTCCATGTTATTCTTATGGACCTTACAAAAACATGTCAAATCTCATTATGTTGAATTGAAACATGTTCTTTTGCATTTAAAATTCGCTGACTATGCAGGTCTGGTGCAACGTGGGTATTTTCCTCTTACAATCAATCACTTTGAAACTCAATATCTGTTCACAAAAAGAGTTCACAACTATAATCATAATATACCAGTAATAAACTAACTCGCAAAATTGCCGTAGTCTACGCATTTGTTTATTACTGCTAGCGCCCCAAGTAGCAAACCAAAAAACTACGTTCATTAAAATGCTGTACCGTAACGTATTGTTTAGGCAATGCGGCTCCTTCAATTAATTAATTGTGTTTTCAAATGCGTAAAATGATGTATTGTATTTGAATTTTACTTTTAGAAGGCGCTTTCCACGTTTTGACGTGATGATAATTTTTTAATTTCTCGGTTGGACAAGTCCGGATAATCCGGGATCCGGATAATGTGGGGTCCGGATAATCCGAGGTGTACTGTACATTTTGTTAACATCCGAAAAAAATTTGAATGAATTTTTCTATCAACAGGAAAAAGAAAACAAAAATTTTTAACTTTATATACACCTAATCCAATGACAGGTGGGCAACTTCTATCCTCACACAATGTTCATTCTTCTAAAAAAAAGATAGATAGATAGATGTTCAAATCTATCTCATAAAAGCTTACCCAACATTTTAAAACTAAAAGAAAGCAAACCTTTCAACTTTAAATACACCTAATTCAATGAAAGTTTCTATCCTTACCCAGTGTTCATCCTTGACCGGGCAGTCTCTAAACTGGTTGGCCATGTCGTACTTGAGCCGTGTCACAGCATTCTGTATCTGCGACGAGGAGTAAAGCTTTATCTTGATTGTGTATCCCTGGCCGAACCTCTGCTTGAGGTACTGAGTGCTGCCGATGCACTTCATCTGGCCCCCCACCATGATGGTGAGACGAGAGCAGAGTGCCTCGCACTCTTCCATGCTACAACAATAGGTAAGTTATCAACATAGATAAATCTGCAATGTGGTGATGTTGAGTAGATTGATGACTCGAATCATCCCGTCAACCCAGCCAACTCGAGTTACGAATCGAGTCGAACTTCACTTGCCAACAGACATTAATGCTAAATCATATGGGGGACAGGTCGGCTCGAGTCGACAACCATGGGATGAGTTTGGGTTCTCACTCGAATGAGAGACGAGTCAGCAATCATCAAACGGTTTGGGTTTTCACTCGAGCTGAGAAATGAGTCGCCAACCATCAAACGAGTTCGATTCTGACTCAAGTTCACTCAATGGGGTTTTCTGAGTCAAGCCGACTTGACTCGTTGAGTTCCTAGTTTGTGTGGGTTCTGCAATTTCCGTATGAGTTTGTGTCCTACATGATACCACTTGCGTTGATCATTGCGGCCAACTGTAAAACTCAATCTTGACTTGAGTTATGAATGGACTGATTTGAGTCAATTTGACTCGTCAACTCGAATCTCTCTTGACTCGACCCATCACCAATTCTGTATCTGAGAGGAGGAGTAGAGCTTTATGTTGATCTTGTATCCCTGGCCGAACCTCTGCTTGAGGTACTGAGTGCTGCCGATGCAGTTCATCTGACCCCCCACCATGATTGTGAGACGAGAGCAGAGTGCCTCACACTCTTCTATGCCATGAACAATTAGTAAGTTACCTACTTAAACAACTGCAATGTTCATGCATAAATGTGACACAATATGAATAATATTTTGTGTGGAAGCATATCTTGCGACTTGATTGATCATTCAAAATTTTACAGAATACAGAAAAACAGCATTACACGAATCATGATGATTCATCTCACAGATGACTGTGGAAAAAAGGCAAGAACACCAATCAATATAATTCGTCTCCCAGACTATAGTGCAAATTAAAAAATTCCAAACCCAAAAACTTCACACACTGAAAACTTGCAGGGGACCGAAAGAGACAACTGGAGGGAGGAATGGCATCACCATTTAAGTACAATCAGCTGATTTTGGCAATGTTGCGTAGTATATCAGAAAAATAATTAAGATTCTAGGATTAAGACCACTAAATAGCATTGTTTTGTCATAAGCGTTGTGTAAAAAAGATTTGGTCATAGGCAGTTGTGCAGCTGAGTCATTTATGTAAATGAGGAACAGCAAAGGCCCTAAAATACACCATATATGATTTACTTTCACTTCCTGTTTTATTTATTCAAGGACTTCAAGTAACTTGGGTCTTTTCCAGATCAAACTCCCTTTCCATTTGGTAGCCAGTGCAAACAGACTTAAAAGGGCTCATGTGTCCCAAAATATTTTCCTGTTGGGGCAACCCAGGCTCTAACAGCTCCTAATAAAAATAGCAAACCTGTGGCTAGTCAGGATGATGGCCTGTCCGCTCTCCTGACATCGCCCCACCACGTCCCACAGTCTCCGCCGAGACACCGGGTCCACCCCCGCCGTGGGTTCATCCAGACACACCACGGGCGGGGCACCGATGAAGGCCAGAGCCGCACTCAGCTTCCGCTTGTTGCCCCCGCTGTAGGTGCCGCAGGGTCGGCTTGCATACTCCTTCAGTCCTGGGGGACAATGGAAATCTCTCAATTCAAACAATATGACAGCAATAAAATAGCTATAATTACAGAAATTACTATTACTATCTTCAGTAGGACATAACCTGGTAGAACTGGCGGGCCAAGGTAAACCTTTTAAACAGGTCAGCTGATTTTTAAGAATTACGTCAAATAAGCCTAGGATTATTTGAAGCTGACCTGCTCCAAAACTTGATCTTGACCCGCCATTTCAACGGGTTTTTATCGTGGAATAGTGTGAAGAAGATCTTGATTTATATGGATCAAAATTATTTTATATTCTGAAGGAACAGAACTCAGCAAAAAAGTGACATTGTTTGAACTGAGATTTATTGAGTCAAGGCAAATGTCAATTATTGTTCTGTGGCGGTTCTATAACAAAAGATCAGTATTGAAATAAAAACAGTGAAACCCTTTAAAGTCTTGCTTTTTTTTATTGGAAACAACTTGATTTCTTGAAAACAACGTGAGCTGAATCGGTTAGTCGGTCTGAAAACAATAAATCCACTCCTTTAACCTTTGAGCCCCAAGCACCGATATATCGACAGTTCACGCCTGTGCTGTGGCCCCACTGCCAACCCACTCTGGTGGTGATTTATGGAGACTTAATCAAGTAGTTTCCATGAATTGCTAAAGGCTCATCTGTATAGGCTTAGATGTCAAACGTTCTTCCTCCCACTGGCGGTATTGTGGCTGGGCGGTGAGCGGCGCTACGCCCGTCACTGCCTGTCAATGTGCTAGATAGAGAGAGTTGATCATTATAAATATCTTGGGGTTATTCTGGATTCAAAATTGAATTGGGAATATCAAATCAATCATCTTAAATCAAAACTTAGAAAAATGATTTTTGTTTTTCTTCAATTAAGTGCAATACTAAATGAAAAAGAAATTAGAACAATTTATTTTGCTTACATTCAGTCAATTTTACAATATGGAATTATAGTTTGGGGGGGTGCTGGAGTATCACTTTTAAATTCTTTATCGGTTATCCGAAAATCTATAATTAAAGCCGCTTTCAATAAACATAGACGCATCCTACAAGTCAGTTATTCCGTAAGACAAAATTGCTTTCGATTAGACAGTTATATATTAAAACTTTGTTGATTTATACTTATACTCATAGAGAAAACATCATCACTCCTGTAGTTCACAATTATAGAACAAGAAACTCAGTGAATGTAGGTGCGCAAGTACCTAGGGCGGTGAAATCCATTTGCTATTCAAATTCATACTTCATAGCGAACTTTGTCTATAGAAACATACCACCTGCCATTAGAAACCTTCAGGTCTCTACTACAATTTTTAAAAGGGCTGTCTCTGATTGGTTGTTGGAGATCGGTCCTGAACATGCCGAGACCCTCATCCGCTCTGAGTACAACGCCTGACCACTCTACCGACAGTTCACATTACGAGCATCGCCAACATACCACTCCTTTACTACTACTTGTCTTCGTCGCCTATGCCTCAAATATAATCGTGCATCGGTTAAAAAATTTTTTGTTATTTTATTTGTTTTTTTTCTTTATTTTTTATTTTTTGAACGTGAAAATTTTTTTAATTATATACTTTTATTTTTTTTGCAGCAAACGTCTCTTTTTATGTTGTTTGTTTGTAGTTAATAATAAAAAAAGTTTTTGTTTCCATCTAAGGATTTCCCATTTTTCTAACTATAAGAATGTATTTTTATTATCTAGGTACTATTAATTTCAGATAAGAACTCATTCCCGGGCACAGGCCGGTTGAGGCCCATGCGGGAATATTTTTATTCCAAATGCCAATTTCTTCTGTAAAATGTAAATTTCTTCTGTTCGGGTTCAGTTCTCGCCCATGAGCAAAGGCCATTGGGAAGCCCTACTAAAACTGGCTTGAGTGAATGTTGACAGAATGTGGATGTTGACATTTAATTGGAATTGCAGAAAAAAAAATTAGACCAATTACGTATAAATAAAAATTTTGAAACTATAACTTGAGAAATGAAATAAAACTTGGGGGAAGAAAAAGGGTTGATAAACTTGTTCACTTACCCATCATCTGGATCCACTTGGAGACCTCGTACTTGAGGTGGGAGGGGGGAATCCCCCTCAGCATGGCGTAGGTCCGGAGCATTTCCTCCCCCGTCAGCAGGGGACTGATGGCGTTGAACTGAGGGCAGTAGCCGATCCGGGACAGGAACTGAAATAGTTAAGAATTTTCATAAGGATTTTGTTATTAAAAATACTTATCTTTCAATAGTTTGTGATGACACATTGGAAAAATCCTATATTACAACATGCAATCTTGTTCTAATGTGGGCCAGTAAACATTGGATTTGAAGTATTGAATTAACTTGCCTCAGTCGATTGTACTGTTACCACTAAAAAGATGTATTACTATCTGGTTTCGTAACTTTTACTCTTTCGTCAATTTAGTGTATTTTGCACGTGGATTCACATCAACACTCGACAACACATAATAATAGACAAAACGTCAAACATCTTTATTTCCATATCATATAAAATTTGATGGCAACATATTACATATTTTTATTTTACTTTAATGGACAGTCCAGAAATCCGTAATTAAACTGGCTCATTGGAAAGCCATTTGATCAGAGCTGTTTCAAAGGTTGTTCTTGTCTAATGTTGTCACATCTTCTATCAAAAAATGGTTTATATTACCTTGTTCCGTCAAGTAATCCAAATTTACATAGCTGTTGCTACGGATGTTTCGATACACTGGGCATCATCGTCAGGCACAAGAACATAAAAAATCATTCATGAAGTTAGTCTTGAGTTACTCTTTGTGCGGGTCGGTCTATTTGAACTTGGCCAAGTGTTTTTGTTAATTTAATGTTCAATGTTACGTGTTCGTGTGCGTATTCGTGTTTTTAACCATAATGACAACCTTCATGAGTGATTTTTTATGTTCTTGTGCCCTACCCCCAGTGCATCGAAACGGCGTAGCAAAAGCTATGTAAATTTGGATTACTTGACAGAACAAGGTAATATAAACCATTTTGTGTTATACATCAGTAATCCGGAGGCTTACCTAAACAACATGGGCAAGGGTAAGAAAAAAATAAAAATTCTACAAATGGACAAACACAAAGACAGTAAGGGGCCAAGGGATGCATTATTTGAAGTATTATTCTACTACAGTAGAACCTTGATAAGAAGACTCTCAAGGGAATAATGAAAACAGTCTTGTTATCAAGGGACTCTTCCTATTGAGGTACGTTTTTTAAAGACATTAAATGTAATTAAAATTTAAAGGAGACTTGAAAAGTGCACTTCCTATCGAGATTTTCATGTTATCAAGTGTCTTCTTATCGAGAATCTACTTTATAATGTAGTGTGACATAGAGGGTGGATGCATATGTTCTTGCCTAGTCTACCTCTCTTTGAGTAAACCCAAAATATAAATTAAATTTTAAGCAAGGAAATCCCAACATGATCACAAACCTTAGACTTGTTTTTCTTCAAGTTGCTCTGCAGAATGCTGGCGTTTCCCTTGTTGGGTATCACTTCCCCCGTCAGCATCTTGAAGGTGGTTGTCTTGCCGGCCCCGTTGACCCCCAGAAGTCCGAAGCATTCCCCTTGCCCCACCTGTCAACAAGTTATGATTTTTACCTCAGGATTGCTTAAAAAATACAGTACAGCCTTATAAAATCTTACCATGGCAATTCTATGGATCTGGCCAGCTGTATTGGGGGGTGAGTGAGTGTGGTATTTTTGAATTAACAAATGTCTCTCGTGTAGGCAATGAAACATATGCTTACATGTTTGAAACTAAAGGCACATTTACTCTATTAAAATGTATGAGGCAAGCTCATAATGCTGTCAATTCCAAGCAAGGCTACACTAAAATCTATATTAAACTTTGAATCATCAAAGTTTAATATAGATAAGTTCAACATGATGGCAAAAGTTCCTACAGAGCTTGCTGTAAGCCTAACAAAGAGGTTATATTCTTATAATTGGAGGTATTACTCGAGACTACATTTTGTAATATGAAAGATAACTTTCAGTCATAACCGTATTGCAACCCAAATTTTGAACTATCAATGGGCCTTAAAAACAGTTTTGAAGTTTAATACAAACATGGCTTTGACAGACGATATGGGAGTTTCCAATTTTTGCTGCCCGCCAACACAGCCGACTAGAGCAACAGAATAGTTTGATCATATTATAAACAGGTTCTGAAACTGAAAATAAGTGTCTGAAGATGGAACATCGGCTTTGTAAAATTGTATCTCAACAGATAACAAATATTTCACCTCAGAATAGATCTTATCGGGACAAAAGCATCACAATGGTAAGGTTGTTGTTGATACCTTAAAAAGATTGTACTATCAAAAAGACCTAAGTTTTCATTCTGTATTTCAAAGACCCAAGTTAAAGCAGGGAACAGTTTTACTAACAAAATCTGAAGTTTTCAGAGGTATTAGATGTTTCATACAAGTAACTCTTGATAACTTAAACCTCAATGACTCAAAATATGCGATAACTCTAATTATTTTTGATCGTTTAGAAAAATTTATCTGAAGTTGAAATGCAAACCATGCATAACTCAAAATAGTTTTCTGGTTATATTTTACCACTATAAGTCGAAGCAACCCAAAAATTACCTCTACAACTCGAGTTTCAGAAAATAAGTCCAAGAAATTTGTACTTTACCACTAGAAGTTAAAGATTATCTCTATAACTTACTCAAGGGACCTCAGCAAGTCAAAACTATGTCAGTGAGTAATATCCAGTCTAGCGACATTGTCTAGCGACAGTCTAGTGACCTCTGTCACTCAAATTTCCATTTGGTCAACCTCTATATCTCGGATTCTGCTCAGATTGAGATTACCTCTGTCAGTCGAAGTTAAACAAGAATTACCTCTATAACTCGGAGTATACTTAAGTCAAACTATAAAAGACTTGAAGAAAAATCGGAGACTCGTGGTATTTCAATTCAGCGAGAGTCAACTGTAACGACTATTTAATCAGTTTACTTTACTTACTTGAAATGAAACTCCATGAACGGCTGTTTGCTTGCGATTATACTTCTTGCCCAGGTCATTTGCACACAGCACGGAAGTGTTTTGTGTATACCCTGAAACACAGGGTAGCATTACCAAGTTAACAAAACTTATTCTTAATCCGACTGGATTTATGTCAATATTTTAAAATAAAAATACACAACAAATATAAACAGTTTCCAATGTAGTATGCATTTTCCCCAGAAATAGTACTCAAGTTATCAAGTTTGGTAATATCAGGAACCCTGTTAACACATTCAATATCAGTCTATACTGATTTCACAGCAAATGTGTTACTATACTAGATTACTGTGTTGCACCTTGCTTGTAAACAACAGTGCTCTCGTTATAAAAGCGCTGCAATCTGTAGCTAACCTTCAGAACTATTTTAGAGCATGTCCTCATGTTCAGGAGTAAAAAAAGTGAAATGAGTGTGATTCAATGTCAATGGGTAGTGCCAATGATCCAAAACTTCAGCACTTTACTGTACTTTAGTGATGCCCTTTCTCAAAATTTTGAGACTTATTGGCAAAACTACATAGAAATACCTTGAGTATGACACCTTAAATATAAAAATCTGCCTAACCATTAACAAGTTTTAACTGTAAAAAACACCGCTTGTTAATATAATAATACTGCACTAAAAATTTAATAGTAGGGTGAGAAAATACTTCTTTTTCATGATTTAACTATCAATATAATTAATACTTCCTCCATTCCCATCAAATGTCTCGCTTTCTATTAACAAAATATTATCAAGCAGGCCACATCTTACTATAGCTCTGGACAGCCTTACTGGCGGGTGGCGAAAATTGTAATCTCCCAAAATGTCTGCTAAATAAACACATGTTTTGGTAGAACTGCCAAAACTTTGTTTACGTTTCACCTCTTTTACACTACAAAAGAATGCCCTGTAATATTTCACTGAGAGATTTCTTACGCAATTAAAATTTCTGGAAAATATTTGCGCAATGCAAAAGCTGGTCTTTTAGTTTGGCAACCTTTCATCTTAAATGGTTTGTTTACATTTAAGAATGTGTTTCCACACTTTTGTTGTCGTACTTCATGAATTGTGTTGAGCTTGCAAGCATTTAACATTAGTTGCACTTGCGGTTGCAGCAAAATATTTTCTTGTGCAAAGTACCTCTACACGGAATGAGTCATGATAATCTAATTAACACCAGGATTCCAGACTACAAACTAATGGGAGGTTTCTCTAGAACTGAGCACAGAAAGGGCGGAGTTGCAGCATTTGTCAGGAAGTCACTTGAAAACTACATAACACTAGAATCAACATCAGCCCTGACAACTGAACTCACCTGTGAAACTGTCCTGCTCAAACTGAGAACAAAGAAAAAAGAATTATACATCCTGGGAGTCTACAGGCCTCCGTCGGGTAACCTCAAAAACGCAATGGAAATCATATCAGGGGAGATAGACAAAGCTTTGACTTCACACATACCATTAGTCATGGGGGACATCAACATTGACAGGCTTGTAAACGACAGAAAAGCGGTTATGTTTGAAGAAGCCTTGTTAGCGTACAGCATAAAAAGGCTCAAATTACCAGCCACTAGGATAACAGAACATACACAAACCTCGATAGACTGCATCTGCACCAATTTAGACGAGGACGACGTAAGTTTTAGAATCATGGCCACAGGTCTGTCCAATCACACATGCCACACCTGTAAACTCAAACTTGAAGTAACAACAACAGTGACACCTTCGGAAAGGAAAAGAAATATTAATTACGACACAATGGCACATCTGAAATACTTACTCCAGCACCAAAACTGGACCACAATTGAGAACATACAAGATGTAGATCGTGCTTTTGACTCTTTTAATAAAATCTTCCAGCTTGCCTTGGATACAGCCTGCCCTTATGTAACAAAAAAAGTTTGAATAAAACCAAAAATAAAATGGGATGCTCGAAGTAAAAAACTTAAAGAAGAATACTTAGAGGCTTTAAAGAAACAACAACTAACAGGTAATCAAGAAGACAAACAAGAGACGGCAAGAAGAAAGACGTCCTATGACCTATATATGAAAGAAATCAGGAGACGAGAAAATGCAGAATGTATAAATAAGGCAGAAAATAAAACAAAAGCCCTGTGGAAAATCATTAATAATGAAAGGAAGCAACACAGTGTGGGGTGGACAAACCCTTCCTTACTTATAAATGGTAATACAGTCACATGCCCTCAAAATAGCCAACCACTTAAATGAACTCTTTGTATCCAACGCAGAGAGGGCTTTGGCTCAAAATAGTCTGAAAAACACAACAACACAACATGATGTTACCAACAATTGTTCAACTAAATTTATTTTGTTGGAAACGAGTCACACTGAAATCTTATTAGTAATCAACACCATGAAAGCAAAAACATCCGCTGGCCCTGATGAAGTTTCCTCAACAATTATAAAATAATGTAAAGAAGAAGTCATTACACCTCTTGTCCATCTAGTGAACAGATCTTTTGCACAAGTCACCTTCCCAAACTGCCTTAAAATATCAAAAGTCTACCCGAAATTAAAAAATGGATCACCAGCTGAAGCTAGCAACTATAGACCAATCTCCCTCATATCAACCTTTTCGAAAATTATTGAAAAGGTAGTGCAAAGAAGGTTGACAGAACACCTGCATCGCAATAACCTTCTCTCCGCTCACCAACATGGATTTATCAGAGGGAAATCTACAGTAACTGCTTTAGCACAACTCATCGAAACTATCATTGATAAACTGGAACAAGGTAATATTGCTACAGGCATCCATCTAAATTTCAGTAAAGCTTTTGACTGTCTAGGTCTAGATCTCATTATAAAGAAACTAAAAACCCTAGGCGTACAAGGGAAGGAAGCCGAATGGTTCAGGAGCTACGTTTACAATAGGAAACAATTAGTGGAACTGACAGTAAGAGACACAAGCAAAAACGTCAAGATACAACCTCAGCTAATGCCAATTACAAGAGGAGTACCCCAGGGTCGGTACTGGGACCAATGCTGTTCATCCTACTGACAAATGACTTCTCTAACACCTTGGGAAACGTATGTGATCTTATCATGTATGCGGATGATTCAACTCTTATCCTGGCTGAAAAGCAAATTGACACATTAACCGACAGAACAATCACAGCATTAAACATTGCAAAAGAGTACTGCCTACATAATGATTTGATCTTGAACGAAGCAAAAACACAACAAATAATTTTCACAACAAAAACAGAAAATCTGGAAGGGACCCCGGGACTCAAGACAACAGATACCGCCAAATACCTAGGTATCACGGTTGATAGCAAACTTTCATGGAATTCACAAGTCGACATTGTTTGAAAAAAAAACCCTCTTATCGAGGAGCGGGGTTTTTTAACCTGCTTCCAGAACAACTAAGAAGCCACACATCAAATCATTTCAAGAAAGCAATGACAGAGTGGTTGCTGGAGCATTCCTTCTACTCATTAGAGGAATTCTACAACTGGAAAACCTGAAACTGGAATACCTGAAGAACAACCAAGGCATAACATCACACCAGCATTGTTTTTTTATCAATTTTAATTTTTAGATACAAACCATGTTTGTAGATTCTTTTAACTTACAGAACTGACACAATTGTATTTCTCCATGAAATTTCAATAAAGAATATTGACTATCGACTATTGACTACATAAACAAATGACCATGTGATTTATTACCAAAACTTTGCAGACAAAGCTGTAGCCAGGAAATTTTTTTTTACTCACGCGTGTGGTTTTTGGCCATTTTATAGTCATTTTTGGACCCTTTTTGCCTGCTCTCGGACCCCTGTGCATTTGCCTGGGGGGGGGGGTTTTGACTATTTCGGCGGGGGTTTTCACCCCCACTGACTACTATTTCAAGGCTATTTCAACTATTTCGGGGGTGGGTTGTAACCCCCTAACCCCTCCATTGGCTACGCCTTGATTGCAGATAATAAACACTAATTACGACAACAGCGCACTCACTCACCCGCCAGTAAGGCTGTCCAGAGCTACAAATCAGTTTTATAATAAAGAACAATCAAGACCTAATAGAAAGTTACATACCTCTAACACCCCATGCAGATTTGACCTTTTCTTTTTCAATCAGAACATCACTGTCCTCTGCTAACTCCTCAGACTCCATTTTAATCCACAGTTTGGAGATGATGAACCACATTTTTTTAATGATTCCGTATTCGATTAGCATCACCAAAAGGAAGTAAAGTACAGCATCGACCGCCAAGTAAATCAGAAAGTCGAGTATCCCGTATGGATTTTCAGATTTTTGAGAAGCTGTGTAAAACTGAAGAGGATCTTGAACTATAAAAAGATGTTTGTTAGTTAGTTGTGTTTGCAGAAAAAATATATTACATTTGGTTAGAGGCTTTCAGTGGTTTCATATGATTTTAAATTAATATTAATAAAATGTTTTGCTATCGAAATTATTGGTGTGGATAAGTTTAAATTTCCAAATTCTATGCAGAACAGATATTGTAATCAAGTAGTGATTATTTTCAAAAACCTTTTTTGAAAAATTTTGCTATTTTCTTTCAAGAAATTTGTCCAAGATGTTGAAATAAAAATGAGTGAAAATAAATACAAAACACTACTCTAAAAAGTCTCAGGTAAAGAAAATGCAAGACTGTTCCAATAAAAAAAAAATGGAAAACAAAACTATATCCTTCAACTGGAAGTACTTACTTTGGCAGTTACTCCCACACTGAATACAAGTTCCATCCATATACATAACAGTCAATAAGTTGGATAGGGCAAAGGTAACAGCGAAGCCAGGATTCAGACATAAAACTTGTCTGTAAATGTCCAAATCTGGCTTTAACAGCAAAGCGAAGAGGAGAAAAACTGCTGCAAACACTCCTATAAAATACAAAAATGAATTACTAAAGTTAACTTTAATTATTTAATATCCCAGGGGGGTTTTGTGATCAATACCCCTACAGTTCTAATCCGATTTTAATAATTTAGGTGTCTTTGGGAAGAGCTCGGCAAGAAGTTTAGCAGGAACTAAAATTATTTATGAATGTTATAGACCAAAGGTCTAATATAAAAATTCATAAACTATACTTTACACAAGGACGTCTTAAGATGTTGCAAACTGCAAGCAAACGGAAGTAGTTTGTCTAAAGACATCACTTACAGCAAAAGTAAAAAGCTTTTGCTTTTGCTGTAAGTGATGTCTTTAGACAAACTACTTCCGTTTGCTTGCAGTTTGCAACATCTTAAGACGTCCTTGTGTAAAGTATAGTTTATGAATTTTTTGTAAGCAGAGTAGTGAGTTGAAACTCTGTCAGCCCTCGACGGAAAGACTTTGGCGTCATCAACTTTGCTTCCAGCTCCCCGTGTCTCAATTGGTGGTGCTTACAGCGGGAGAAGCAAACCTTCTCTTATAAGAAAAGCAATCCTTTGTGAAGCTATTTAACAGTTGTGACTTTGTGTGCGTTTAGGCTCCTTTTGCTGAATCATGTTTGATAGTGCAGGATTATTAATCAATGAAATATGACTTCAATAACTTGAACTAAAGATTTCTTTATATGTCTTACTTTGACTTAATATGTCTTACCTTATGTTGACTTTTTTTTCTGTTTTTCCTCTAATTTTACAGGGTAACCAGGACAAAATTTTAATTATGTACGTAAAAACAACATAAAGAATTTTTGATTTTTAGTGATCCAACCAGTTAGACTGACATAATTTTGTAAGCGTATCTGACCTTCAATTACCTTAAAGCAGGAGAATTGCCAATATTATTTTTTAACCGTATTAGCAAAACATTAAAATTATGTTAGCAGAAAAAGTGTTAAACCACAGCTAGTTAATATTGTCGTAGAGGCAGCATTACAGAATGAACTCAAGTCTCCAGAATGATCCTGGAATACAGTAGAGTCCCACAAACCCGGACTAATGTGGTCCGAACGGTGTCCGAGTTTGTGAAAATTCCAAGTTATCGGGAAATGAGTAAGGATAAGAAAAAATAAGAATAGTTTCTGTTATTTCTATAAGAAATCATTTATTTATTGCATAGTAAAAAATATAAAAACTATATTAAGTTACAAAAAAACTTAAAGAAAAACAAAAAATGTTTTAAATGTATCACATTGTGCTCTGGCCTTGAATCTCAATGCACTTTATTGCTCTGGCAGGCTTTCTGAGTTATCCAGAATTCTGGGTTATCGAAGTCCGGGTTTGCGGGACTCTACTGTACTTGATGGTTAATGGATAATTTTAATTTTTAATTCTGATTAGAGGTATAAAAAATCAAAATACTGAAGGGGATTAAACATCACAAGCACATACCAGCCAAGTTTAATGTTGTTATTCGAGTAATAACTATACAAACCTCTGTAGAATATGTTTAAGGCTTGAAGAAGGAAATCACTATGACGTCAAAATGATGTATGTGCCGCGTGCACATTACTTCAACCGGGGTGCAATACTTGACCCCGAGGTTATCTTTTATCAGCAATTGACCCTAATTGGCCTCTAATTAAAATTCAATTAGATTGCTAGAGGTTATCTGTTATCAGGGGTTTCCCGACTTTGTTTACGTTGCTTATCTCTTATCGGCTACTACTGTTTTATCATCGCACGTGAGTCGAGCACACAGCGATAAAATGTGCTACTCGCACAGTTATGAATAACTATAACTATGTAATTATGAATAACTCTATCATCCTCATAAGTAATCATAAATACTCGCACAGTAATTATGAATAACTGTACTACTCAGGTTAGTACAGTTATTTTTTGAATAACAACTTAAACATCTACTACTAACCTGTAATCAAGTTGACCATAATGAAGATTGCTGTCGCCTTCACTGGGGATTGGATCAGGAAGCTGAAGAAGTGGGCGAATGTAATTCCACTGATGCCAAACAACGCAAACGCAGCCACCAACGTACCTGGGGAACAGTAGATCATATTGGAGAACCCCTTAAAACAGCAACATTAATAATAAACTTCTCTATTGCCGGAAGACAATACAAGAATTGCATAGCATGTGCCATGTAAATAGAAAATATGTAACCGTACATAAATTCTATTACTGAAACTATGCAATTCAGTAATAGAATTTGTGCAATCCATGACTTATAATGGTGTTTGGGCATTTACCATTTGTTTCATGTGATTTTCAAGCCCAAATAAGATGTACGGTATATACAGAAAGTCCAACTTGACAGTGCCACAATTGCTATTGTTGAGACTTTATCTTTTTTAAAGAACTTTAAATGGGGGCCTTGACCTACTTTTTGGTGATTTAAAAATATGAAACTCTTTCAAACTTGGTAGTTATTTTCCAACAAGGCACGGCATGGTATAGTGTTTTCAAAATGTTGTATATCAACTACAAATAAATATAATTATGAAAGCGAAATTTTTGAATAGATATTGTAGGAGTTGAAAGTCACAGAAGGATGGGAGGTGTTTGAAATTAAAGGGTTTGATGCTACGGGCTCGTGAAAAATACTGGAATTTCTTTCATTTCACCAGATAATGAAGAATAAGGTAAAATATCTACTATTTAAAAAGTATTGAAATCTTAGAATCTCTTTGTTTACATCAAAACAGGTGGTTGATTCAAAACCACATGCTTGATATTAATATAGGTACAGGGTGAGTTTAAATTGTCCCCCCCCCCTTACTTTTTTTACATTTCAAAAAATAACTATCCCAGACCCCGCCCAAACATTATTGGGTAGTAAGTACATCGTTTTGAGGGGGTACTCATTTTCGGCCGCCATCTTGGATCCGCCATGTTGAATCCAAAATAATTTTTTCAAACGTAAAAGTGGTGTTGTGACCCATCATTTCAAGCTAGATTTTTTCACTGATTACAATGCCGCAATCCGTTTTTTAATATCTCGATTCTTTCTCAAGATATGAGTACTTTTAATTTATTTATTTTCATCCAATTTAAACATTACAAATTGATAAAATAGGCCCATAACCACAAAATAATGCTAGATAGTTACGAATAACCACCATCAGTCATTTTTGAGCGATTTCCACTTACGTAACTTTCACCAATGTAAATTTGTTGGCCACCATCTTGGATCTGCCATTTTGAAATGAGGTAAGTTATTTCAAATACGAAGTTAGTGTTGTGACCCATCATTTCAAACTAGTTTTTTGCGCCGAATTCTATGCCACAACCCGTTTTTAGCTATAAAATTTATTTTTGGAAAATTCATTAAAAAAAATATTTTTATTAGAAATTTGTCAATATCTTGAAAACTAAACACGATAATTAAAAACGGGTTGCGGCATTGAATTCGGCACAAAAAACAAGTTTGAAATGATGGGTCACAACACCAACTTCATATTTGAAATAACTTACCTCATTTCAAAATGGCGGATCCAAGATGGTGGCCAAAAAATTGACATTGGTGAAAGTTAAGTGTAAATCGCTCAACTATGACTGATCGTGGTTATTTGTCACTATCTAGCATTATTTTGTGGTTACGGGCCTATTTTATCAATTTGTAATGTTTAAATTGGTTGAAAAAAAAATAAATTAAAAGTACTCATATCTTGAGAACAAATCGAGATATTAAAAAACGGATTGCGGCATTGTAATCAGTGAAAAAATCTAGCTTGAAATGATGGGTCACAACACCACTTTCACATTTGAAAAAATTATTTTGGATCCAACATGGCGGATCCAAGATGGCGGCTGAAAATGAGTACCCCCTCAAAACGAGGTACTGTACTTACTACCCAATCATTTTTGGGCGGGGTCTGGGATAGTTATTTTTAGAAATGTAAAAAAAGTAAGGGGGGGGACAATTAAAACTCACCGTGTATGGTGGGGTTTAAAAGCCAGTCTACCCTGTAGGTATTTTGTACTACAGTATAGATGGATTATTTAATTTAAAATTCCCACAATATGATTTGGGGCTGTTAGCCCCTTCAAGCCACGAGTATTTCCATAGATAAATTTATTCTACTTACCCATATATCCGGAAGAAGTGTAAATGTCCGATTTTTGAAGCAGGTAGACGGTGGCAATACAAAACACTATGGTTATCAGATACATGAGGTAGTCACAGATGATGATGACGCACCAATACAACACAGGGGAGACCCCACTCATGAGTTGAAGCTGTTTGAAATTTGAAACCCTCTCTTTCAGCGGAAAAGAGATGAAACTCATCGTGATGATCAGTAAACCGAGGGAAACAAAGATAACGTAAAGTGGGAACTGCAAAGTGTGCCATTCGACTGCCGAGGAGAGGCCGCACACATCTTCCTGGAACAAAAAAAGCACTTTCTGTTATCATGCAGAAAAGAAAATTAATGGTGGGTCATTGTGAGAAGTCAATGTACACCCTTAATTTTTCATCAAAATTAGCATCCATCTTAATGAAAATGCATTCCATCTGTGAACCAAGACATGGACGAATCATATTTCAGGTTCAAAGCATTATTATCTGGTGCATTCTATCTGAATTTTCAAACCTGAAAATTTAAAACTTTTTTTGCACTTTAATAACATTTAGTTAACACGTTAGCTGCGGAAAGTTCAATGCGATGCAGTTCAAAAGTGCGAAAAAGTTCAGAACACATGCAGAACAAAAACCACACAATTACAAATAAAACGCATGGTAGAAATTGCAAAAACACTGGAGCTATGGAACTGGTGGTATGGGTGGGACGATCGGTCAGCGTAAAATCTGGTCCCAGGAAGAATTGAGCTCACACTGAAGCATTTCAAAGGTATGTGCACGTGACTCGTGTGCAAATCTGCCGCTCCCAAAGTTTGGGTCACGTGACTTGCATCTGAGCCACCCACAGCCAACGTGTTAACTTGAATTTAGATCTGGGTTTCACCCAAAATTTTCATAAAGGAAAATAAACCACCCAGCTTGAACAAAATTATATACCGTAGGTTTCATTCAATTTACTGACATTCATAGTTACATTTTAGAGCTAACGGTACTTAAAAAATGGTGTGCTGAAAAATACCTATGTTTTTTACATTTGAAAGTCAAAAGATAAAACTATTTATCTTGACTCTATAAAGTCAAAGCTATTGTCTCAGGTTTTTTCCAACCATGTACTTACCACCAACCATGTCAAAATACCACTTTCTCGAGTAATAAAATCAAATGGTAAAAATAAGTCAGCGAAGGCCAAAATACTCACACCCTCCTGGATGGTGATCGGATGATTATACAAAGTGATTCTGGAAGTGATATTTTTTGACAAAAGAAGAGCATTCGCCATCATGTTCAAAACTAAGGGAGACGAGTGCGTGAATTTAGTGCTGTATCCGCCGAGAAATTCAGTGCTGTTTGTAAGCATGGATCTGTTGTAACTAAATCCAGCGATCATTTGCCTTTCGTACTGAACCAAATTGTTATTAATTTGTTCCATGAAGTCTGAAAAATAAAAGACTTGATGGTTGGACATGTAATGTCAAGATAAATTCTGAGCAAACTTTTTTTGCTATATTAATTAAATATGGGTTAAGACTAGGAGAACTCTGACATTTTAAAATTACTAATATTAAAATTGTTTCTGAGTTACATAGTTTGTTCCTTATTTCATGCAAGGAAGGGCATTTTTTAAATTTCTATTTCGATAGTACGAGATGTCCTGTACGTTTTTACCTGCTAGGTAAACATGGGTACAATAATTTTAGCAGATTCGTAACATAACAAACAAAGAAAACGTATAATATGTACAGTCAAACTGAATGTTATACAACGTCACATTTCGTTTGTTACTACAGTAATTCGCCACCACAGGACTGAGCTCTGGCCAGGATAATGATTTGGCCGGATCAACCAACCTACTATGAAAACAATGATTTAAACTTCATTATTAATACCTAGCCAATGAATGTATAAACTATTATTAAAGATTTGTGTTTATAAAAGAATTACACAAGGTTGTAGTAAAACCAATAAAACACAAAAATTGAAAAATCAAACAATAACTGCACTGGATAAAATCTACTAAATAACTGCACTGGATAAAATCTACTAACTGTTTAGCACTTTCAGGCTCGACCAAGTATATACAGTACAATGTAAACAAACAGAGGGATAATACAACATGAACCCGAAATAGAGATGGCACTGGAGAATGCCAGAGAGCCTACTTGTCTGAAGGCTGTGGGAAATAAATTTTGATTTTGGCTTCTGAGAAACAACCAGATCTGAGGACAAAATAATGATGCATATAATATATATAATTTAAAAAGCATTTGGATCTACGTCTGCTTTCTTAACATTAAAATATGTGGTGCTGTTGCTTGATTCAAAATAACTGGCTGAGCTGGATAGATAATGTGGGTCCAAAATCCAGTTTACTATCAAGACATTTCGTATTGTAATAAAGAAGGATTTTGACTAGGGGCTTTTAGCCCCTACAGGCCTCTAGTTCCTTAATCATTTCTTTATTTTATTTTACTTTACACACAACTCACAGGCTTCAAAGTCCATTCCAGCTGCGATGGCTTCGAAGACTGCGTTCTCTGACGTCACCAAAGTTTGGAGAGCGGATTCGATAGCCTCGTCTACGGAAGCCGCAGCCACATGCACTTGCGGAAACGTGGAGAGGCTGATCTTCAAGGAAGGCTGAACCCCTGAGGAATCCGACTCCATCGTCTTTATGATCGTCCAAGCTGTGAGGAGAACAGGGATCACCATCTGAAAGTAAAGAGAGTTTAAATTTGTTCAGTGTGAGTTTTAAAATGTGTTGTACAATTTGATGGTGGCTTTAAATTAGGTTAGAGGATTTGAAGTCAGACTGGGTATGAATGGTTGGGTAGCTCAGAAGTAAACCACTCATTTTGTAACACAAAGATTGCCTGATCGATCCTAACAAGATCCTGAGAAACTTTTGCAAAGGTTCTAGTCTGGACACGGCTGCCATTGGTAATCAGGCTGATTCAGAATCCTGACAAAATAAACCAGCTGGTCTTCAGTAACAAGGGATAACCTCGCCATAACATACATATCAATCATGTTCATCATAAAATGTGATGCGGAAAGTGAAAAGGGACCTCAAGTCGGAATTTTCCGGTTTTGATTTATTATGTTATTAACATCCTGAAATTCAACATTAAATTGCAAACAATTTGACATATAATTTGTAGTACTATGATTTTTTGTTTTTGGGCTATTGGCATTTGAATTTTAACTAGTAAAAACATGTACTTTAGGAAACCAAGGCTCAAAACTTCAAACGTTCACAGAATATTTATTATTAATATTTAAGAAATTAATTCGGTATCAAAATAAAGCTGAAAACTAGATCTTTAAATCTAAAATGAGACATGATAAACTTAAAATTTCATTGTTTAAAAAATGAGGAAGTGAGAAGTTTGAAAAAGGACCTCGAATCCGAAGACAGAATACCGAGGAGTAAAAGATAAATACACTGTCAAGACGGTGATTTTTGGACTTAGACAATATTCTTCTACAACAAGAAACTTGAAGTAGTTCACCTATTTACCAACAGATGTCAGGAGAGACCAGTTTTGTGATGCCCCTGACGACTCTGTCAGAACAGGCATGCTCATTTGGGAAATGGGACCTCAAGTTGCTCGCCATGTTATTTCCCATTAAGCGACTTGAGGTCCCTTTTCGTATTCATGACATAGGCTGCTAAATCAACTATTTTTTAATATATCTCGGATTATTTTCGCTAAAATAACCAAATGAATGTGTACTGGAAAGGTTAAGGAATCGTATCCAATCTAAATCTAAAAATCAATATTTTTGACCCAATTCGACTAAAATACCCATACTGTAAAATTTACTCCAGCGACTTGAGGTCCCTTTTCACTTTCCGCATCACAAAAACCCCAGAGGCCAACGGTGTCTTGCAAGAATTTTAAATTATAAAGTACTTCATATCAAACTCACAAATTTGCCAATAAAAAAATATCTGACACGGAGAGGAGTAATCTCAGAGGGGGGAGAGACAGAACGGTCCGAAGAAATTAGAAGGAATGAGTCAACAAAAAGAGGAAGTAAACTATAAGAGGGACTTAACTTGTACATTGACTAATGCAGTTGAATACTTAAAGGTTAGTTTTTTCAGGGAATCATTTGGGCCAGTATTGTATTTCTTGAAATAGAAGGAAAGGCAGCTATTTTACCTTTGTAAGAGTCAAGGTAGGCAATAGAACACATACAGTCAGGAAAAACACAGTAATTCATCGCATTCAGGGACTTTTTCAGGGGTTTCCTTTCTATTCCAAAAAATAAAGCAGACAAATATTAGCCATAAAATAATCATTAAATAAATAACTTCAAATATTGAACTCTACACTATTAAATATGACTAACCACTGTTATAAATAACAAATAATAAAACAAAATGTTCAAATCACTAATTTAATTTTGTTAAGTAACAGCATTGTACATCAAAAGTGGTATCAGAATAAAGTTTGGCATTTATTGAAATACCTACTTACAAAGATCAATGTGCTCAACCAACTTCTAAGCCTGGCCAACATTCTTTTCATCATCAATGCTTTAAACTGCAGCCAGAAAAGACCGAAACCGGTAACCTTTTTGTATTTGTGAGCTGAAACAGACAGTGTGAATTAAAAACACACATCTCTTTTTACTCCACTCTAAACCATAGGCATTTCTGTGATGTATTTGAAGGAAAATATCTACACGTCAGATTTGTGTTCATCCTCGCACAAGATGCTCAAATTATAGCGGGTGTTCCAAAAAAAAACACTCAACTGGTGTTACAAAAAATGAAATTAAATAAGGAATTTTTTCACACAAAAATAGCTTATCTAACAAAAAAATAAGCTATAACAGAATTAAAACTGAAGGGTATTTTTGGACCATTCTTCACAAAATGTGATTATTCTTTGCGAGTAGTCCTAAGAGTTTTCTGTAAGATACAAATTAATAATATGTTTCAGTATTTCTAAAATTAGTTTTGAATCCCTGAGTAAATGTTAAAAGGAATTTAGTTTCTTACCCAACTGTACGTTGTTGTTCTCATGATTCAAGTTCACTTCAGTTACTGGCCCTTCAGCAACCCTAGAAACAAAATAAGTTTGGTCTCAATAAAAATTTATTATGCATGGTAAGTGTAAATTTTGAGGAAAAATGGAAATTTGATACTAAAAATTATATCTACTTTTATAAAATTTGTGACTGAAGGACGTTTCCGACCCTGTAGTGTTTTTTGTTCACAAACACTCAAAATCATGATGTACCTTCTTATGACTTAAAGAAAACTGTAGTTTGTACAAAAAAATTAAATTATTTTACTAAACCTATTTTTACGATTAAATAAATCTAAAATTAATGAATTTTTTAACTTGTCAAATTCGCAAGATTCAGAATACATATTCCAATCAATTTCAGATTTATAGTTTTAATGTTCTGAACCCTGTTTAATATTTCCTATGGAACTGCCTTTTATGGAGCTATAAAAACAGTGAATGTGAAGAAAATTCTTCTATTGCAAAAAAAGCCTTATAAGGATCATGGTTAGTTTTAGTGACCGGGTGTCAGTGAGGTCAAAATTTTCTGATTATACAATAATCACAATTTTTAATTTGTACAACTACAATTTGGAACAATTAAATGAATCAAGTCTACCAAAATTCCACATCAGCCTATGATTGCCCATAAATATAACACCAAGTATAAATAGTTAAATGTTAAATGGCATAATTTAGATTTTTAAGAAAAACTGTCTAACATGGGCCTTAAGTTTAACATAAAATTTAAAATCCCAGCGGGAAGAAAAAACATAAATCAAACTGAACAATTTTGCAGACAATCGACAGACTTTTTGATCGACACCTCTTACCATTCCGTGGCTGAGTTTTATAAAGTTTTCTTTTTTTTTACATTACTATTATTGAGTCAAACTTCTATTAAGATAAAGATTAATCTTGTCTTAGATTTGTTAGTTATTATATGCTTGTTTCTGACACTTAGTTCATCTGTTAACTAGCTGATCATCCCGGTTTCACCTGTGAAAAAAAAGAAAAACTTCCTTGGATTCAATAATTGAATATTTTTTCATGCTTCATTAGGTTGCCATGACAACTTTGTAAGCTTCCCTATATAGTTTAACATTGAACTTTGAAGTTCCATGGAGTGTAGCTCTGAGGAAATTCTAAAAAATCCTTTCTCAGCGGATCCCTACGCCCTGAGAGGAATGTCCATGCAAAATTTCAAAGTTTTAGGTCAACTAGTTTGGGCTGCGCGATTATACGTGAGTGGTATTTTCGACAAATATGTAGTAGATTGTTAATGAAGGTTTTCTGATTCTGATTCTGCCTGCGATGTCCATACCTGAGAAACACATCCTCCATGGTTGTGCAGCTTATACTGACTGAGACCAAGCCCAGCTCCATCCGCCAACTATCCAGCGCCGAGAACAGAGCCGGGAACTGCGGAGACTCCTCCGCCTTGATGTTGTAGCTCAGCTGAGCCGCGGACGCCTGCTTGAGACTGGCACTGCAACATTACGTGAGGGAAGTTACACACTGGAACATTACATGTGGGAAGTTACGTATTGGAACATTTTATTTATTTTTTTAAATGAGGGTGGCAGCCTCTTTTTAAACTTGTCTTTGCCTTGTCCACATAGACTATTGATTTGTGTGTGGACGTTATCATGCAAAGGCAAGGAGTGAGCCAGTACTGCTAAAAGTATGCCACAAGCTCGAGTCTCAAACCTGCAACGCCTCATAGCCACAGTTCCGAGGTCGAGTGCGCTACCAACTGTGCCACCGCTCACTCATTAGGTAAGGGAAGATACACATTTGAACAATACATAAGGGAAGGTACACAATGGAAAGTGATGTGAAGGAAGTTACACACTGGAACATTACGTGAGGGAAGTTACACACTGGAGCATTACATGAGGGAAGTTATACACTGGAGCATTACATGAGGGAAGTTATACACTGGAGCATTACATGAGGGAAGTTATACACTGGAGCATTACCTGAGGGAAGTTATACACTGGAGAATTACATGAGGGAAGTTATACGCTGGAGCATTACATGAGGGAAGTTATACGCTGGAGCATTACATGAGGGAAGTTATACACTGGAGCATTACATGAGGGAAGTTATACACTGGAGAATTACATGAGGGAAGTTATACACTGGAGCATTACATGAGGGAAGTTATACACTGGAGCATTACATGAGGGAAGTTACACACAGGAACATTACATGAAGGACGATACACACTGGAACATTACATGAGGGAAGTTACACACTGGAACATTACGCGAAGGACGATACACACTGGAACATTACGTGAGGGAAGTTACACACTGGAACATTACGTGAGGGAAGTTACACATTGGAACATTACGTTAAGGACGATACACACTGGAACATTATGTGAGGGAAGTTACACACTGAAACATTACATGAGGGAAGTTACACACTGGAACATTACGTGAGGGAAGTTACACACTGGAACATTACGCGAAGGACGATACACACTGGAACATTACGTGAGGGAAGTTCCAAAAAACTGAGACTTCAGTTGTGTTAATAACCTGATGTTAGAGACAGCTCCACTACTCTACATATATAAGTAGACTGGGAAGGTGGTGTGTCCTGTAATCCAGCTACTCGGAGGTCATCAATTGTGGATAGTTATGAGTGATGAGTTGTGGATGTGGTGTTCCCTTATGGGGATTAACGTCCGCACTATTGCGCTTTGGGATATTGTTAAGTTTATGGAAGGAAGGAATCTGCAAGGATGGGAAAAGTATGATACGGTCATTTAGGCTGAGTGAACAGGAAACTGGACATTCTGGATACTACATAGACGTTCCAATATAATTTTCAGTTGTGTTTACTGTACTCTTTATTGACCTCTGTCCTGGTACAAAGAAGTCATAGGACCAGATTTTATGGCACAATAAAAAGAAAATTATAAAAAGCTTCATAATTTTAGCTTGTTTATGGTGTTTGTAACGACTCACCTGGTAACATACTGCTCTATCACCCGGGTTATCGGGGGGACGGGAGCGTGATCTAGCTTGGAAATGTTCAGGTGGTAGCCAGTTCCTGCAACAAATAAGAATAAATAAAAAAATTTAAAGAGAAATTCGTTATTTGCAGATTTATTTTCAAAGGATATAGAACTTATTTGCCACTATACACACTTGAGATACCATGAAAAAGTACCATATTAAACGTAATATAAGACATTAGAATCTCTTGAAGGACAGCGTAGATTCAAATATAAAAAATGGGAAGTCAAAGTTCACCTAATCTGTAAAGTACATATCTGTCATTTGTTGACAACATAATAGACCAAGTTGCCTTTGGAGATTAAGTATAAAACCATGATTTTTGTGTTAAATTTATGTACTTTGTGTTTATTGTAATGTTTGTCACTTAAGAAGTGACTTTTCATAAACAAAAAACCCTTCATGTGAATATAGTTTTTATCATTAATATTGATTTACTTGGATCCTGACTGAAGATGGATCTATGGATCCGAAATCGATCTCTATATAGGATCTCCAAATAAAGGATTTCTAAGATAAGGCTTGCTCATTCTACAACTTATTAACAGACAGAGCAAACACAGGAGCTGACAGCCTGCTCATTGGTCCACAGCCAACGTGCGGTGTTGCTTATAGTACAGTGCGGAGAACCGTTCGCCAGTGGATCCAGTCAAAGAGGATACTGCGAGCAACATCAGGTGTGGTAGCAGTAGATGCCCTTAGACTGAATGGGAGGACTTTGCGGAAAGTGGTCGGCTTCATCAGTGGCCACTGGGGATTCCGCAGACACCTACACAAGATGGGAGTCCCTGTTGATAACCTACTGTGTAGGAAGTGCAGTGAGGAGGGAGGATCAGCATTTCACGTGCTATTTGAGTGCTCGGCCTTACAAGGTCTGCGTCCTAGACCCCTTGGCCTACCTACGAGTGACCTAGGGGAGGAACAGATAACCACCGTCAAGAAGACTTCAAGGTTCATTAAGGACCTGGGATTTGACGGAGAATGAAGACCCGTGTCTGAGGGTGCACAATAAGCTAACTTAGCTGCGTTGCAATACCATGGTTAACTGAAGCCTAACCCTCTAAAAAAAATAATAATAATGAAGTATTACAAAAGTAGAAGTAACCGTACCATAGAGTTTCTTGAGGAACATGGTAGAGCCGTAGCAGCTGACCAGCCCATGGTCCATGATGGCTATTCTGTCCCCGAGCACGTCGGCCTCTTCCATGAAGTGAGTCGTGATTATCGTCGTCCGCTGCCCTCGGAAGCCCTGCAATTGGGACCAAGAAAACTAACATTTTTTAAATCTATATAAAATATACCACTGTGAAAACGCTGTTTCCATAACATGTGTTGCGGGGCTAAAGAAGCTCTTTTTCTCCCTAGGCGGAGAAACAATCAGCTGTAGTCAAGGACGTCAGCTGTTTGTGTATAATATACTAAAACTGCATAGTTGTGTACAAATGCGTTGATGGTGAGCTTTTAATTACATCGATAGTGGTTATCGAAATTATTATCAATTAAATTCATTGTTGCATTGTTGTCAGTTTAATTGATTTGAGAAACTAGCTCATTTCACTAATCGATGCTTCAGTGTTTTCAATAAATCGATAGTTGTTCATTGTTGTCAATCTAACCTAAATGAAACAGACAATCTGCTGATTTTTTCAGTAGCAAGAACAAGATAAAAGCCTGTTTGGGAGATATCTTTAGAGGTGAACAAGTTGTAACATTTTGGAGTTCTTAAGTAGTTAGCTTGTTCTGTTGAGTGGTATAATTGCCATTGGCTGTTGGGCTATTAATTAACAGTCCTGTCTAAGGAATATGTCGGCCTTAGTCAGTAACAAGACTACAAGATCGCGCCACAATCATCCTTCACTCATCTGTCATTCATACTTGGCTTAAAATACCTACCTGGGTAGGTCGCCATTTCAGCTAATGTATATATATAATATATATATAACAAAAAATATAGTTCATCACATATGCCTAAAGCTGCTTTTCGTTACTCAGTCATTTTTTGTTCTCGGTAAAACTTGACATTGTACGAAAACCTTCACTTAAGTCCCTAGTAATTAAATATACTATTTTTATTGTAAAATGCTGGTCTTAAAAAAACTGTTGGAAATAGGGACTGTAAACAGTAACAATAGCTTCATGACCTTAAGTTCCTTATAAGGTTTCACAACTGAAAATTTAGATTGTACACAGGGGGTGATAAATAAAATATTTTTGAGTGATCATAAACAATGTTCACATACCAACAAAGTATCCCAAACTTGTCTTCTGGATTCTGGATCCAAACCGGACGTAGGTTCATCCAGCATCAAAATCTGAAAATAATAGATTTCTAAAAATATAAATCTAACATAGGGGATCTGGTTATACTATGTCATAAACTATGGATTTAAAGTTTATCATGTCCAAATAATATGTTCACTGTCCACAATGAGAAACATTATGTAATGAGCAGTAAACCAATAGGATAAGTGGTGTAAAATTTAAATTATCATCCAGCTAATTTTGAATTCACTCTAAACCTCTAATGAATTGAGATTTGTCTGCATATAGTTCTCAAACGTACCACTAGTAAAGCACATGTTTAATATTGTCATGCCTCTTTCTTCGTGTCAATGTTTCAATAAACATTTCAAAGTGTGGACAAAATGTCAAGTGAGCAGACAAATTTGGACATTTTTTTACCTCGGGATCCCCCATGAGAGCGATACAAAGGCAGAGTTTCCTTTTCATTCCTCCAGAAAGTTTTGACACCAAATCGTTTTTCTTGGCATCGATCTTAAAAGTTCTTAGCAACTGTAGGCCATCTCGTTCCGCCACACTCATCGGCAGTCCTTTCAACTGTGGGCGTAAATAGGATTAAGGTGGGTAGTAAAATAAAAAATATAACATTTTAATTCACTATCTTTATTATCTCCATATAAGGATTCAATGTATCAATTGGCTCTAGCCAAACAATTTGAAAACAACAACTTTAATTGAATACAACTCTCCCTGACTCAAAATTTCTTAAAACTACGATTTTTCTTTGCGTTATAAATTTTTTATCTTAGTTATGGTTCAAGTTATACCCTCAACTCGACAAGTTATGACTCTAAGTTGAATTCAACTTGCAGAGGTTGTGTGATGTGAATTTGAGACATAGAGGTAAACCAAATGAGAATTTGTGTTACATAGGTGAAGAATATTGATGTTGGACCAGATAGGACCCATTGACATGTTGTAACTTGTAAGCTAGAGTTTCCACTTACAGAAGTCTGTTAAGAAAACTTCAAGATATAGAGGTAAACTTTGACTTGTGGCATAAAGTGCAAGTCCTATCTATTGAACTTCAAGTTATAGAGGTAATTTTTTTGTCTTACCTACTTTCTGAGGAAAACATAATAATACTCAAAATTATTTTGAGTTATGTATTTTCTTTTTTTATTTGGTTAGGCTTTTCCAAGGGGATTGGAAATAATTGGAGATCTTGCAGATTTAGAGTTATTAAGGTTCGAGTTAGCAAGAATTTACTATACTTTTAAAGAAAACAACAAATTTTTTGACTTCGGACATGTTTTTTACAAGGAGATTGAAAATAATTCATTATATTAAAGATCTTGGGTTATCAAGGATCAAGCAACTTTGTCAAAGGTGGTGGAAACTTTATCAAGAAAGGGAGCTATGTTGGAAAAGGAGGGTGGTGAAGGTATTATGTTTTATTTATGTGTTTGTTTGGTGTTTTAGGAGAAGTATTACAGGTTTACTAGGTTGTAAAAGGTGTTATTAGGTGTTCTATGTATTAACAAGGTGTTATGGGTTTTATTTGAACGTTATTAAGTGTTCTGGTTTGTAAATACCATTCCAAAAAAGATGAGATGCTCCAAGACAGTGAAGTACTGGAAGAGCAGGTTGTGCTGGGGACAGAGACCCAGGGAGGAGCGAAACTCATCCATGTGGTCGAAAATGTTGCGTCCCTTCACTATAACTCGGCCCCCCGTCGGCGAGAACATCCCTGGACAGTCACGTGAGGTCTATTATCTTGGATAGTCACAACTGAGAGGTCTATTATCCCTGGAAAGTCACAACTGTGAGGTCTATTATCCCTGGACAGTCACAACTGAGAGGTCTATTATCCCTGGACAGTCACAACTGTGAGGTCTATTGTCTTGGATAGTCACAACTGAGAGGTCTATTATCCCTGGAAAGTCACAACTGTGAGGTCTATTATCCCTGGACAGTCACAACTGAGAGGTCTATTATCCCTGGACAGTCACAACTGAGAGGTCTATTATCCCTGGACAGTCACGTGAGGTCTATTATCTTGGATAGTCACAACTGAGAGGTCTATTATCCCTGGACAGTCACAACTGTGAGGTCTATTATCCCTGGACAGTCACAACTGTGAGGTCTATTATCCCTGGACAGTCACAACTGTGAGGTCTATTATCCCTGGACAGTCACAACTGTGAGGTCTATTATCCCTGGACAGTCACATCTGTGAGGTCTATTATCCCTGGACAGTCACAACTGAGAGGTCTATTATCCCTGGAAAGTCACAACTGTAAGGTCTATTATCCCCGGACAGTCACAACTGTGAGGTCTACTATCCCTGGACAGTCACAACTGTGAGGTCTATTATCCCTGGACAGTCACAACTGTGAGGTCTATTATCCCTGGACAGTCACATCTGTGGGGTCTATGTTAAGGATACTTACTACCTTATTAACAACTGTGTTAGAATTATACCCTGATCTATTTTCCCTCATTAACAATTGAGTTAGAATAATTATACCCTAAACTATATTCCAAAAAGATAATAAATGACAGCAAAACAGCCGTTTTTCTGTCTCTAAATAGTTTATTTAAATATTTCAAGTTTTCATTGTAAGCAACAGAGATGTAAATAATGTAGATTACATTGAACTAGATAACCTCAAAAAAACAAATTTATGGCAACAACTTCAATGATTGAAAGCTTATTTCCACAGTATGATAAAAAAAGCTTGTCTTCATCTCTCTTGTTAAACATAATTGCGATACAAAAAGTACCACTATGCTTTTAATGATGAAAACTACTAAACTACTATTTTGCTGACTATTAAATAATGTAAGGTAATATTAATCATATAATTAATTAGGTGGTACTTACTTAATTTCAACAAAGCAAAAAAAAACTAGGCCAGTTATTTCTTTTTAATATTTTACATTTTGATCCTATCTTGTCTTATACTGGATGTGATTCTCACACTTTCTGACTGCAATTCAATTTATAAAAAATCAGCAAATCTGAGCTACACAAACTGTAGAGGATGGTTATATGATACATCAAATTATTACAGAAATATTTAAATCTACTATAAATATGTAAATAACAACAGATCCAAAATTTGTTCTTAAAGTTTATTAAAAAGTAGATTCATACCAGTAGGTAAAAATCACCTTCCAATGAAATGGTTCTCTGCTAGAATGTTTTGTATGACTAAGAATCCTTCTACAGTTTTGAACCGCTTTTAATAATTTAGTGTCGTTGTAAAGAGGTCGGCTTGAAATTTTTGCAAGAAATATTATTTTTGAAGGATAGACTAGAGAAAAGAGCCCTAAACCACGCTTAAAATTTTGTATTCGTTCATAAGATTTAATATTGGAGCAAAAACTTCAAGAAAAAGATAATTTTGATAAATATTTTTTTGGCAGCAAACCATAAGCAAAACAGCTATTGAGTAGTGTGTGACCACTCGTGATGGTCACATGATGGTTCTTAGTCCTTTCCAGCAAAACTTATTCCTCTAAAATTTGTATACAAAAAAATTTCAAATCTGATAAAATTGCTGTAGCTTTGCGGACATTTCCAACATTTATAAAGAGTACAAAACCATTCTTTGAAGGAAAATCATTGGCTCACCAGCAAGCATCGACATGGTCGTGGTTTTCCCAGCTCCGTTGTGACCTAGCAACGCAGTTATGTTGCCTTCATATATATCCAAATCCACATTCTCAACTGCAACCACTTTCCCGTTGTTGAAGGTTTTTCGAAGGTTCTCAATTTTTATGCCAACCTTCACGCCTCTAGGTGGGTTTTCATAATTATTGTGACTGTGTGACACATTCCTCGATTCTGAATTGTATTCTTTCTTCTTGAAGCACTAAAACAAATCAGTTATTTTTAGTCATGAATATTTTTTTCCAGTTTGCATAAAGTGGAGGTTGTAATGGATGAAGACAGAAAGTAATTTCAAACCTTTCATTGAAGCAGGAACTGACAAAATAATTGTCATCTGTTACTATTATTTTTACTAGGACAATATAATTTCTCATTTACTAATATACCAAAAACAACAAGTTCTATCTAGAAGTAAGACTGATAAGTAACTAAGTTTGAGGTAAAAATTCTGAACTAACAACAGTCCAAATCCTGAAAATATCACAAATGCTTAAAAGCTTTCCCTCCTGATTTTCATTAACATTTCCTAATTCATAAAACAACATTCTTATTTCGTACGATAAGGTTTTTAATGATCAAAACTCCTCGTACAGAACTGAACTGATTGTAATGATTTAGACGTCATTGGAAAAAGCTCGGCATGAAGGTTTACAGGAAGTAAAATTTATAAAGATTAGACCAAGGGGAAGAGCCCTAGATGCCCTTAAAGTTTCACATTTGCCATAGCCATCTCTAGTAATAAGGCCATGGCCTTCGACCTGGCAACTCCACTTCCCAAGGGGTTTTTGCATAGTAAAACCCCTTACAGAGCCAGATGGTTTAAAGTAAACAAAAAATTGTGCCATAAGAGAGTATGGATTAACAAATCAGCTGAACCCTTAGACACGATGTTGACATTTATTAGCGCCGCAGCCTTGTACTAGAGATGGCTATGCATTTGCCCATGAGATTTATCATGGAAATAGAAATTTTGAGCTGATTATAATAAACACTGTTTTATCAGCAGACAAAACAAAAACTTAAAGCTGCTAAGCAATGTCTGTCCTCTGGTTTTTAATAATGGGATAAGATTTGTTATAGTATTTTTTACTACTATAACAAGCTTGCTACTCTTGTACTATACTAAACTATTCAAACAATAAACCACTGAATTTTTGAAAACTTGATCTTACCTGAAATATAAAGGTAAGAGGTTTAGCCCTGCCGTAGGGCCCTGGTTTGACATTTTCCATATACCATGTTACGAAGGTATAAAACACCATCTCGACAAAGAACATCAGTATTGCCAACCCGACAGACACTCTGCCTCCTCCCGCGCCGTCGTCAAACATGTCTGCCAACCCCCAAGGACGGCCTGAAAGACATTTAGTGTTAGATAACTTAAGGCGCGTTTACACTATGTAGCTGGAGAGCTATATAGCTGTGCTATATAGCAGAGCTACATAATTCACCAACTACTTATAGCTCCATCAGCAGCATGTAGCTCGGCTACATCTAGATCTGCTGCAAGTTTCAATTGTCATCAAATGTGTTGTAGCAATGCTAAATGTGGCTGAATCAGTTTTCTGTCGGATGCCGAAGCAGAAAGTGCTCCTTGCAGCAGCTGCTGCTGCCGCCGATGCTACAGTGCTATTTTAAAATCAAATAAGAGAGAGGAGATATTGGATTAGGCCATCCCTCAAAGCAAGGAAAAAATTCAGCGGAACTGACCTTTTAAAAGACCTTCATGAAGACGACATGATCGGGCTGAACATAGACCCAGTTTTAACTTACATTTTGTAGCAAACCTGCATACACATTCTCCTTGTTATTCTTATGGAGATTATAAAAACATGTCATATCTCGCTATGTTGGATGGAAATTTTTTTGCGTTTGAAATTTGTTGAGTATGCAGGACTGCTGAAACGGGGGTATTATGTTTACTGACAATTTTGGCTAAGCCATGTAGCAGATTTTCAAATTCGCTTTTTGAAATTATAGCAGAGCTATACAGGGTGTCCAACTTAACTGTGCCACCATTGCTATCTCAGAAACTATTGGATCTAGAGAAAATTTTAATTGGGGGACTTCACCTACTTTTTTAAGACATTTAAAAATATGAATTCCATTTTCTTCTAAATGGCCGCCATTTTCCAATATGGCGGACAACTTTGATTTTTCTTATGGAACACCCTGTATTTTATGGCGTATTTGGATTCTACGCTTAATTTTAAGAATTTTTTAATATTTGACATTTTTTCCTGAACCCAATGATTAAGGAGATATAAGCAGTTAAAGTTTGATGTTTCCCCATTTGAAATGCATTGTGTCCATTTTAACTGTGCCATCCCATGCAATCCTTATGGAGTATAAAAATATTCAAAATTATTCATTTCCATGAGTGAATCTCGACTAAAAACTACCTATATGATTGAATCTAAACTAAATTCACATTTTAAAGCACTTTTGTTCTCTGGTATGTTCTAATTAACCCAACCGTTACTGATATACTGAGTACCAACAATAACGCAATGCATTTCTTATGGGGAAAAATCAAACTTTAACTGCTTATATCTCCTCAACCATTGAGTTTAGGAAAAAATGTCAAAGAATAAAAAGTTCTTAAAATTAAGCGTAGGATCCAAATATGCCATAAAATACGGGTGTTCCATGAGAAAAATCAAAGTTGTCCGCCATTTTGGAAAATGGCGGCCATTTAGAAGAAAATGGAATTCATATTTTTAAATGTCTCAAAAAAGTAGGTGAAGTCCCCCTTTAAAGTTTTCTCTAAATCCAATAGTTTCTGAGATAGCAATGGTGGCACAGTTAAGTTGGACACCCTGTATAGCTGAGCTACATGTAGCTCTGCTATATAGCTCTGCTACATAGTGTAAACGTGCCTATATGCTTTATTGCTTTCGTAAAGGACAAATTAAATAATTTCTTGATTAGCATGATACGTGTTGTATTCACTCAACTCACTTGATGTAAATAAAAAACGTCTTACAACACTCAAAAAGGCTCAAAATAACTTTCGAGTGTTAGACGCTTTTTATTTACATCAAGTGAAAGGACAAATTGTTAAAAAATGCATTACCATTAACATTTAGTAACAACAATTGCTTTTAAAAAGTAAACCAGCTATTACAAGTTTAAGCAGTAAGAAAAAATAATTAAGAAAAAAATGCAATGAAATGAATATATATAAAACTTAAATAGTTAACATTATTCAAATATTTCTCTTGGATCCTTCGATATTATGAAAAATAATGGTGTAAAAATTGTTCTTAATAAGTGTTGGCGAATAAGACCACACAAAACTAAAATACTTTGAGAAATGTGTTTGACCAATCATTTTCAGTTTAAACTTTTAAAGATACTAAAATATCTTACCACAAATTATGATTTTTAATGGTATAAGTTTTGATATATGTTTCCTATAATGTTTTCATCTATGAAACACTTGAAAACATATAATTCCCTTTCTCTTATCGTCCAAGATTAGGGAATCCAATCCCAAACGATATTTTCAATCCCGGAATTTCGGGATTGAAAAACGTTAATCCCGGGATACCGGAACCGATCCCGGGATTGACCCAACATAGTATTTGCCGATAAAAAAGTAATATTTAGTATTGATTCATATGTATACATGGTATCGTAATATAATGCGATATAGAAAGCAGTTTTCCATTTAGTTTTCAGTTGTTAACGTGGTTTTGTATATAAAAACTTGAGCTTAAAAAAATTGATGACATAGTCAGCCTTATCATGAAACATCTGATGTAGTAGACATCAGAATGAAAACGGAACACATTATTCTGTATAACCGTGAACTATGTAAAGAACCATAAAATATTCATTCAGACATAATTTAAAGAAAGTCTTATACAAAACATGAATATAGTTACTTGACCAAACAATATCAGGACTTGGATAGATGTAATTAGAAATACCCCCGTTGCAGCAGACCTGCATACTCAGCGAATTTCAAATGCAAAACAACATATTTCAATCCAACATAGCGAGATTCAACATGTTTTTGTAAGCTCCATAAGAATAACATGGTGAATGAGTATGCAGGTTTGCTGCTACGGGTATATCAAAACTGGGTGGTTTTAATTCAATATTTAGTTGATCTGAACTAGAAGAAGCCATATACCAAGTTTTATCAAGATATGTTGAGAAATAAGCGAGATATAGAAGTTTCTTTATTTCCCATAAGGTTAACATTGGGACAACGTACTGTGTTTACCACTTTCAATATCTCGGAAACCAATGGACATAGAGCAGTGATTCAGAATACTAAATTGTTTGTTTTTTTGAGCTGAATTCAATAATGCTAGCAAAAATTGGATAATTTTTAATTTTCTATGTAAAAAACTCAAAAAACCCATTTTTGGGGGGGTTTACCCCCCTTTACCCCCCCTTCCGGTGGTCCGATCGGGCTGGTTCACGAACTCGTCCGAGTGATTACCACTTTACAGGTCTGTACCAAATTTCATTAAGATTGGACCATATTTACGGCCGCTATCGTGTTAACAGACATATATATATATATATATATACAGTAGACGCCCTCTAGTTCGGCTTCGGTTGGATCGGCCGCCGGATGGTCCGGCCGGTTCTAGGAGGACGATTCATATCCGTCATATCGCCATGCCGCACCGCGGGGGAATTACCTTCGCCGGGATTTATCCTGAATGTTTAGTTTCCGGCCGTAGAAATAAACTATTTATGTCAGTTTAGTTTTTAGTTTACGGGCAAGCTTGTAATTGATGGACACACTTGACCTCAACTAACAATGTTAGATTTAATCTGGGATTTCTTGTGTGCGTTTTTTTGCCGTTTAGTATTAGGACTGTTTTCAGGAGTGAACGTTGCGAGTAATTGTAAGCTATACGTGTACAAATTTACTTTGAGAAAAATGTTTTTTAACATGGTTGAAAAACGTAAACACACGTTTGTGACAATGGAACAAAATCTTAGGAAAAAATTCCTACAGTACGTAATGAGTTTCTCTGTTCACTTTATATCCTCAGTACGGTATTGGCAAAAAACGTACCTATCTACGAGTGACGCAATATGACAGTTCGTCTCGTCGCTACATAGAACCGTCAAAATATTTCCTTTGGCAATTAAACACTGTAAACACGTTTGATTAATGTGTTTTGTTGATTTTTAAGCATAGGTAATGAATTTAATAGGATTATTTTTCATTTTGATAGTACATCCGGATAGTCCGGCCATTTTGTAGTCCGGCCGGTGGTCCGGTCCCGAGGTGGCCGAACTAGAGGGCGTCTACTGTATATATATATATATATATATATATATATATATAGATATATATATATAGATATATAGATATATATATATAAATTTGAACGAATAGTGTTTTTTGCTTCTGGGGGCCCCGAAATGAAAAGTTAACATGGTCTCGGGCTTGGGTCTTACCATGAGACCTACGGTAATAGCTTATTCCTTTAAGGAAATTCGCTAAAACTAGGAGTACGTAAAAATGATCATTAGAGCATCGTAATGAAACTGCAATTTCATTACATTGTCATTGTATCAGAAACAAGTTAAAATCTTTATGTACTCTTTCAGAAACTTGAAAATATTAACTGGAAACTACTTATATACCAAATATAAGACGACAAATAACATATCAGACCATGATTATTTGGTCAAAAGTAGGGGTGTGCGAATAGTGATTTTTTAACTCGAGCCGAGCCGAGCCGAGCTTTTTCAAAAGTTTTCGAGCTCGAGCTTTGTCGAGCCGAGCTTTTTAACAATCACCAAATTATTAAGGAATTATAAAGCTTGATTTTAATTTCAAAAGATGCAATAGACTAATTTTGTATACCTTAAGTGAAGTGAATGCGAGTTAAAAGCTAGAAAGCTTATCTCCAAAACAAGTTAATGATCTTATAGGTTCATCACTATTTTCATTTTGTATTATGTTACATAAAATTAATCAAACTGGCTAAAAAACTTATTTATGAAGAAAAATAACAAATTTAAAATCTACATTTATTATTTGACTCCCCGATTCCACAATACTTTACTTTAATAAATAGTTAAAATTACATTATTAATTAGACTAGTTACATATAGGTACTACAACATTAATTTCAAGAGTTGAAAGAAGTAGATGAAAAGGTTTTAAAACGGTTATATCTAGTAGAAAAATATCATATTTACACTTAGTCAAACACAAGATTGATTTTTTGAATGTTCACAAAGTAAAGATGATTACAAATTAAATAGCAGTCCAGTCCCAATTGTGGCATAATATTCATGGCTAAACTTATTATTTTAGAATATAATATATGCATTAAATAATATTTAATACTGTAACAACAATAATTTATTGCCATCCTAAAATGAGTGGCATTTCTAAACTTTAATGAAGAAAATAATGTACAGATAAAGAAAATTAGAAGAAGAAAGATCAAAAATTAGGACGGAATAAAGAGAAAGAAAGAGACAGCTACCTCTGTCACTCTCCTTATCAGTGGCCAGGGAGGGGGGGGGGGGGGTAGAGGTTGTTTACTAAGCCTCTGTCCCTATTTTTTGTCTCCGTCTGACTCGTGTGTGCGTGCGTATGTCAGAGAGCTGAGTTAATTAGGAGATAAGGAATCCTTACTACAAAATGCAAAAATACAAACTACTTGTCATACAACGATAAATGACGGCTTATATTTTTTGTCTTATTTTTCTAAATCAAATGAGACCAAAATGAAATTTGTACGGTATACCGTTTAAGAGATAAGCCATGATAAAACAATAGACTTAAATGCTCTATTTCGTGGTTCTCCAAAGTCAACTAAATATAGCTCCGATTTCCGTCTAAATGGAGATAATATTTCTTGTTACCTCTGCCAATGCCCTTCCTTATCACTAGGGAATATTTTTTGTTTGTTTTTTTTTGCGGGAGGGAACGCTCTTCCGGTTTAACGTGTCCAAAAATAGATCGCAACAATTATCTTTCCGATAAGAACTCTCTTATCAAAAGCTCGGCTCGAGAGTCGAGCTTTTTTGAAAAAAGTCGAGCCGAGCCGAATACTGGAAAGCTCGACCAAAAAGCTCGACCGTTCGAATACTCGCACACCCCTAGTCAAAAGCAACATGTAACTGGTTTTTCTTAGTTATAACATTGTTTCAACTGTAAAGATCCTAGTAAATATCAATTTTACACGTAATTTTATAATCCCGAAAATCCCGGGATTGAGCCAAAAAAATCCCAGGATAAAATAAGCCCTAAAATCACATGGGATCCCGGGATCCCGCATGCGGATTCCCTATCCAAGATACAATAATTGATTGATAATTGACCAGACTGATCCAATCCAATATCCCTAGGTGGACAAAAATGACGACTGATAAAAAGATTTTATCAAATCATTTACAAATTATACTATACATACGTCTCATACATACAGTAATAATAAAAATATCATCTTACCGTTTTTTTCAAAGTTACTGATGGTTTTCAGGCTCCACAGAAGACATTCCAGAGGCCACAGACACGTGAGGAGGCTGATCCACAAGCCGTACTTGTCAGATATGTTGTTGGTGTAGGACATCAGCACGATCGAAACCACATAGTAGATTATAAGTGACCCAATAAGTGCAAGAGTACCTGAGATCAAAATAACATGTTTTCAGCACTTTTATAACTATTATGAATTTTGAGGTGGTACATCTACATCACTACAATGGATTTTCGTCTCAGGTGGTTTTGGCGGTGGGTGGATTTTATTGGGGAACAAAATCCAGTTTTAAGGGGCTTATATTGCCCATTTTAGACGAAAAACCCAAAAAATTGGCTTTATGTAAAAAAAAAAATGGTGGTAGTGGCATTCTGGTTCATTCCCCTCAACTATCATGTCAATCAGAATATACATCTACCAGATATAAGGGAAATTGGATGAATTGCAAATACTAGAGTGCAAAATGTCCTTAAGATAACGTACTGCATTTAAAAAAATTCACATTTTCAATGATAAATCAGATACCATAACTTTAATGCTATTGCTCTAAGAGAGGAATCAGACTGGTTGTCCTAAAAAACAGATATAACAAAATACATAAAAAATTTAAATTACCATTTTTTTGCCAAAAAACCCCAAATTTGGGCATTTACCCCTCCAAAAATTCATTCGTATTTCTCTGATATTTTCCCCAATGACTTGTCGAAGACATCATTAGGAATATTCCAATCACAATCGATTTGACAATTTGAGGAAAATCGGACATTATAGGGTAAAACAATTCACATCAGTTTTGAACAAATATCGTTCTTTTATTTCTAGAATCTTCTAAACAAAAATTTATCATACTTCCACACCAAAGTTCCACCATGCGAGACACACCACAAACTAAATATTCAAAGAAATTTCTATAACAACTTAAAAAATAATTACCATTCGTAAAAAACGTGCTGATAGCAAAAATGAGCAGGATGAGATTTACAATGAACAAAAGGAACAGGATCCAGACAATGAAGAAGCCAGCGTCGATAGTCGGCCCTGAGCCGGAATCGAAGGTAAGCATCGCCGAGACGACCAGAGAGATCGGAACACACACGACCAGCTCGTAGAACCCCCAGCCCAGCCAGTTGACCCTGGACTGCAGCCCCATGATGGTCATCAGCTCCTGTCGAAAATCACAGTTCAGATCAGTTTCTGATTTTTGAATTTTTATTCCCTCCCCCTATTAATTGTATTTGGAGAAAGTATTGTTTTAGTAAAGATTTTTGAATTTGAGTTGTTACTGGATATATTTGTTTTAGTACTCACTGAAAAAAGTGGTTTTCGGAGTGATATCTGTCTTTCCACGCATGTGTATGTCGATGTAAACAAAATCTAGAGACAACACCAGTAACCCAACTTTCATGAAATTTGGCATGTAGGTTTAAAACCATAACATCTCAAGGTGTTTTTTTTCGATTTTTTAAATTTTTTATTTTTAAATTTATTTAACCTATAAAAAACTACAAAAACCAAAATTTCTCAAAAACGGCTCTAACAATTTCGATAAAAATTTCATGGTTTTAAGTGCTTAAGATGACAAAGACAACAAACAAAATGACACCATCCGCATGTTTGTAAAAATTAGAAGTTATGGGGGTTTAAGTATTAAAAAATTCATATTTTTCAAAAAGCACAAAATCGGTAACTTTGAAAGAAAATACACTTGTGACCATTAAATTTGGCTAGAAAAAAAATTAATAATTGTTATTTGATGGTAACAAGAATCTATATTATTAATAGAACAACATAATTAATTGTTAATTTGATTTATTTCATTATATAAGTTTTCTGGTTTTAAATGACTTAAAGGGAGAAAGTATGTGTCAATGTCCTGATACCGATTATTTAATAAGATTCCATGCTAATTTATTTAATTATCATTCCAATGGCAATACACCAATTTACATTTGAATAAACAATACAGATGATGACTTGTTAAATGCCATACACTAGTTAAGAAATGATTTGTGCTGTAATGTAAACTAACAAGAACCAACATAAGTGCAAAAACAGACTAACGTGTATAACATCGATGCGAGGTAACAAAAAGCATAGACAAAAGTATAACAAAAAGAAAGTAGTAATGCACAGCCTAAGACACAATAATTACAATGACACAATGATCATTCTCGGACTGAGTGAACTCGGACAATGCGCGCACATCACTCGGACGCTACTTGGATCACGGCAACAACGCATCCATGTATACGGAAGATTGCAAAATGTATTCGTATGCAAAATGTATAATATATTGTTACAGACTGTGAAGAGGTATTAATTCTCTTATTGTTTTGTAGACTTAATGTGATGTTATTTTTCACTATCACATCAATTATCTTAAATTGCAATCATTCTTTAACTTCACAACTGAACACTAACACTTCGTCGGTGAAGAAACAATACAGCCTATCTGACAAAACCCAAACTTTTCAGGAGAGAAGAAAAACCGTTTTGGCAATACAGCCTATCTACCGCCTATCTGGTAGATGGGCGGTATTGTCACAAATAAAGTCAAATATAGTCAAATTAAAACATTGCGTCTACCAACGCTATCCTTAGGGATCTCGGTGAACTACAGCCGTCATTACGTGTACAATAACACTGAGGTTGCTATCATACCATAAACCCAACTCTGATTAATAAATACTTTACAGGAGAGAAGAAAAACTGTTTTGGCAATACCGCCTATCTACCACCTAGGGCTGGTAGATGGGCGGTATTGTCACAAATAAAGTCAAATATGGTCAAATTAGAACATTGCCTATACCAACGCTATCCCTCGGATTTTCAGTGAACTACATCCGCCATTACGTGCAGAATAACACTGCGGTTGCTAGGATAGCAAAAACTCAATTTCCCAAAATTTGTCAGATAGGCGGTATTGTTTCTTCACCGACGACTTTAAAAGTGCAATGTCACGTTGAGCATTAAAATAAAAGAAGAACAGGATGTATTGTTGGAATTTTCTTTATAAATGTTCTATAACATAATATAAATTTATCTTTATACATACAATTGAGTTTTACCATCCAGGTAATGAATATGTGTTTATATTCTGGTTCCAACTGCCAAACAAAATCGGTATGCTGGTTAAGCTAAACATTAAAATTTTTGTGACCTCACAAAATATCTTAGCCTTGGGAACCAAATATTATATCTTGACATAGGTTCTGAGGAGCTTACCTTAATCCCAGAAGATTTTTCTTCTACTATTCCACGCATCAGTGACACCAATGTGAAGTTGAAACTGACCATAACAAAGAACGGGAGCAGAATAGTCAATATATCAAAGATAAATGACTGTACATCGGGGAGGTTTCCGATCATCATGTTGTACACAGTTGCCTGTAAAACAGAAGAGTAAAATATTAGATTCATAAAAATACCAAGTTCATTTTACATGTAAGTTTGACAGGAATTGAATTGAATGTGAACTAAGGTTATGTTGGTAAAAGCTAAAAACTAGGGTTTGAAAAAAGTGTACAGTTTGGATGGCTTTCCTTGAAGCTTTTGTGTTTCTTTTGTAATAAAATGCCGTTGGTGTGAATGATAAAAAGTTGCTAGAACTAAAGTGTTATGAAGTGAATATTTCTTGCTTGAGAAATAATTAATAATAAAATATAATTATTAACGTTTGAGGTTTTTTTCACAGTTATAACTCAGTCATAAAAAAAGTACCGGTAATCATATATCCAGGAATAAAAAAAACACTTTTCTGAAGTGTAAAACTACTTACATTTATATTATTTTTAGAAAGATAAGCTCGATTGATAGCGCTCTGAAGTGCTAAAAACCCAGACATCTGATATCGAATTGAATCATCAACTGTAACAAAATTATAATTTTCTAAATTAATTAAATAAGTAGTATTGAAAAATATTGTTATTTATGTTCTGTTTTTTGATAGGATATAACTCTAGGTTTAATAAAGAAGGGAAGAGTAAGTAAAGTATTATACTTACATATGAATGATTCAAGATTGAAAAACACTGTTCTTTATGCTCTCTTATAGGAAAGAAGATAACTCTGGGTATAATACAGAGGGGGAAAGCAAATTAGAGCAAAGTATGTAGTTAAGGAAAGTATCCGTTTGTAGTACAGGTTGTTAAAAATATTTTTTATATTTGGACATAGGAAGAAAGCTATTTCCTCAAGTTTCCCTGATGGAGGATATAATATGCTGCAACTTGCTTTTCAAACACAACTAGTACCCACTAGTTGTGTTTGAAAAGCAAGTTGTGCTAAAGCTAAAAAAAAGTAAGTGCTGCTAAAGCTAGTTGTGTTTTACCACCCGGTAGGGGCAAAAGCACCTAAAAATAAAATGCAAATGCTGAATATTTAATGTTTCCTTCACACTCACAAATCAGTAAAAGTTTGGCGGATTTAAACATTTTAAGTGTAATATTAAGGATATTTTGACATTTGCTAGTACGTATCAGAATTTTAAAAAGGGCCTTACTTCAGTATAGTAAAGGGCTGAATTTTTTGGAACAGTGGCGCTATTCGACGATCTTGAAAAAATCAGTTCTCTTTGTTTTTAAGTAACCAAATGGACATAGTTTGAAGAAGTTCTTAAGGTTAACCACAGATTGCAGCAATTAATTTATTTTCCAAGGAAAGTCGACTTTTCAACACAAAAATGTGAAGAAATGCCGAGTGTAGCAATATGTACAACGGAACATATTGGACAGTTAAAGACAAAGGGTTACTTATTATGGAAACCTCCGATTGAGGCTACATTTTTACCTAATAGGCAGATAGGTAAGGATGAAATCAGAAAATAATGGTCCCCCGTTGATGACTCCACGCTCCATGTAGCATCAGCTACTACTACATGATATAATATATACAAAACAGATGTATTTAATTCCCCTTGCTTTTTAAATGGTGAGAACGTTAAAGCCTCTGACTTATAAAAATGGGAAATTTAAAAGTAAAAAACCGTCACTTGTTATAATCCATAAATGTAGCCTATAATGTAAACAAAACAAACAAACTTAACCCTTTTTAATAGGATAATAGAGGAAACAACTGGCTTACCTGAAGTTGAGTAGGCCATTAGAAACACAAAACACTAAACACAGGAAAAGTCCCAATATTTCAGTCCATCTAGTAGGACCTTTCTCAAGGGTAGAAAGATGGAGAAAGACTCTTTCTTGAGTCTTTCTCCATCTTTCTACCCTTGAGAAAGGTCCTACTAGATGGACCGAAATATTGGGACTTTTCCTGTGTTTAGTGTTTTGTGTTTCTAATGGCCTACTCAACTTCAGGTAAGCCAGTTGTTTCCTCTATTATCCTATTATAATACCTACCCTTTAAGGGCCTTCCTACAAAAAATAAACTTAACCCTTTGTAATTTTAAATTATGAATATACTCAACCCCCTGAGAATATAATCAGAAAATCTTAAAGTTAAAATACAGGGTGTTTTTTTCTTAAAAAAAAATGCAACCCAAAACTTAATTTTATCAGTGAAGGACTATTTCCCCCAAGATCTCAGAGCTGACCCCACTATATTATTTTCTTTAGGGATATATAAAAAGTAAGGCCTACGAAAACAATTCACAGGATATTCATCACCACAAAACAAACATAAAAAATTGTATGCAGGAAAATCAAAGAGGTACCTTGCAACAAAGTGTTCAGGAATTTGATGGAGAGAGCACAACTTTATACAAATGCCAATGGCGGATTGTTTGAACACACATGTAAACTAAATGTGATCAAACTTAAATAATAGGTTGTATAAAACGTAAATATCATCAAAACAATAATCATTTTATATTTATATGTGCATTATTCAATCTTAAAAATGAGTTGCGTTTATATATATAAATACCCCCGTTGCAGCAGACCTGCATACTCAGCGAATTTCAAATGCAAAACAACATATTTCAATCCAACATAGTGAGATTTGACATGTTTTTGAAAGCTCCATAAGAATAACATGGGGAATGAGTATGCAGGTTTGCTGCTACGGGTATATTAAAATTGGGTGGTTTTAATTCAACATTTAGTAGATTTGAACTAGAAGAAGCCATTTACCAAGTTTTATCAAAATACGTTGAGAAATAAGCGAGATGTAGAATTTTACTTATTCCCCATAAGGTTAACATTGGGACAACGTACTGTGTTTACCACTTTCAATATCTCGGTAACCAGTGGACATAGCGCAGTGATTCAAGATACTAAATTGTTTATTTTTTTGAGCTGAATTCAATGGTGCTAACAAAAATTGGATTATTTCTATTTTTCTATATAAAAAACTCAAAAAACCCATTTTAGGGGGGTTTACCCCCCTTTACCCCCCTCCTGGTAGTCCGATCGGGCTGGTTTTCAAACTCGTCCGAATAATTACTACTTTACATGTCTGTGCCAAATTTCATTCAGATTGGACCATTTTTACGGCCGCTATCGAGCTTAAAGACACACACATATATATATATATATATATGTATGAAAATGAACCAATAGTGTTTTTTGCTTCTGGGGGCCCCAAAACGAAAAGTTATCATGGTCTCGGGCTTAGGTCTTACCATGAGTACTACGGTAACAGCTTCTTCCCTACAGGGAAAATTCGCTAAAACAAAAAAATACCCCCGTTGCAGCAGACCTGCATACTCAGCGAATTTCAAATGCAAAAGAATATATTTTAATCTAACATAGTGAGATTTGACATGTTTTTGTAAGCTCCATAAGATTAACATGGGGAATGAGTATGCAGGTTTGCTGCTACAGGTATGTTTAACTGGTTGGTTTTTAATTCAATATTTAGTAGATCTGAACTAGAAGAAGCCATTTACCAAGTTTTATCAAGATATGTTGAGAAATAAACGAGATATAGAATTTTACTTATTTCCCATAAGGTTAACATTGGGACAACGTACTGTGTTTACCACTTTCAATATCTCGGTAACGAATGGACATAGAGCAGTGATTCAAAATACTAAATTATTTGTTTTTTTGAGCTGAATTCAATGGTGCCCACAAAATTTTGATTAATTTTATTTTTATATGTAAAAAACTCAAAAAACCATTTTTGGGGGGGTTTATCCCCCTTTACCCCCCCTCTAGGAGGTCCGATCGGGCTGGTTCACGAACTCGTCCAATCGATTACCACTTTACATGTCTGTACCAAATTTCATCAAGATCGGACCATTTTTACGCCCGCTATCGTGCTAACAGACACATATATATATAGATATATATATAGATATATATATATAGATATATATATATATATATATATCTAAAAATTCGAACGAATGGTGTTTTTTGCTTCTGGGGGTTGCAAAACGAAAAGTTATCATGGTCTGGGGCTTAGGTCTTACCATGAGACCTACGGGAATAGCTTCTTCCCTATAGGGGAAATTCACTAAAACACCCTGTATTTATTTCTTACAGTTCATTGAACGTGCATGTTTTGCTGCCTTTTGAAAAAAAACTATATGTCAACATCTGGCATACGGTTTTGAATCGAACATCATCACCACATATTTAATGTAAGCAAAGCAGACATTTTTAAATCCCAATGCATTTTAACTGGAAGATATTTTCCGTTATTTATAATTTTCTGGTAGATTGGGACATAATCTGCTATTTTTCCCGACCCCCTGGGACCAAGACCTTTAATTTGAGCCCTCTCCCATCATCCTGCAAGCTGTCAAACTCTCACAATTTTGATTTTTAAAAATCGCTTACAGAAATAATAACATCAATTGTGCACCAAACGGTACCACTTTTGCTCCTAGTGCTAGTGATAAAAACTACTATTTTGAGTGTCCAAGGGATTAAAAGTTTAAAACTAAAAACGTTTTATTCTTGATGAAATTCCAATCTTAAAACTTTGGGAACTTTAGTACCCACATGATCTTTACTCACCCATATGATCTCCAATCACTGTGTCCTCTGTGGTCCTCAAGTTGCCTGTGGTGGTTCGAATGGTGTAGGTGAGGCCTTTCGTGTCGCCCGTATCGAAGATGACCCCCAGCCCGGGAGAATGGTTCACTAGCCAGGGCATCGTATCGTTGTCCAGATTGGTCTCATTGAGGTATACCTGCTTCAGCCAGCTTACTACCTCGGCTTCAGTGTTTTTATGGACGAGTGTGACTGGAAAAGGTTTGGACTTGAGATGAATATTATAACAATAATGTGACAAAATTTACACTTTTTTCATTTTAGACTACATAATTTGTGGATACTAACACAGGGTGTTTTTTTAACGCAACCCAAAATTTTATTTTATCAGGAAATGATTAATCCCCCAAGATCCCTGAATTTGACCCCACTATGTTATTTTCTTGGGGGATACATAAAAAGTAAGGCTTACAAAAACAATTCACAGGCATTCATTCAATCAATCAATCAATCAATCAACTTTTTATTGCCTTTGATCACAGTGTACATGAAATAGGTATGGTCACAGTTAACATCTTAAAAGTATTGTACGGTTATTTGTGCATTATTCAATCTTAAAAATGGGTTGTTTAAAAAACACCCTGTAGTAATAATAGGCCTAATAGTATTTATTGAATAAAATCGATCCTGAAATCCTAAAAAAAGTACCTTCTTAATTAACTCGTGTCTACGCACAGACCACCAATTGGTCCATGTAGACTAATTTCCTTTGTTTATATATTTTTTCAGAAGCAAAGAAAAAAATTCTTTATTGTGGGTTCTTTTTGTAAATTTATTTTTAAGTAGTTTTTTTGCTTCCAGTTAAGTTATGTAAGCAATTAATGTAAATATTTTCAAAATTGTAATTGTAATTTTTTTTATGTGGAAATAAAAATTTGATTTGATTTGATTTGAAATTAAACGTGGACTCAGTAAACGAAGAAGAGTGAATAGATTTTACGTTGGAATATATAATAATTAATTTTGCTGGCTTTTAAGGCTGAAGTGGTTTCATTTGAAGTCATGGTAACAACTGGAGGTCCAGTTTGACCGAGGGTTAATGTCATCGCATGAACCGTTGTGCAGCAGAAAGTGGAAAAACTTTGTACTTTTGTTCTTTATTTGATTTGTTATTGTGGCAGAGGCATCTTTTAACATTTTGATCAGGAACAGTCCAAACTCGTTCAACAACTTCCGTTCTTAAACTGACAAAAGTATTACCTGAAGTCTTCATACTGTCTTTAGCTTTCAACATTATCTCGTCAGTTACATCGTTAGAGGGTGCAAAGGCTACGTAGCAAGGTCCGTTCCAGTTCTGCCAGTCGTCAGGGTTCTGCCACATTTCAGGAATCTTACTGCTTGTTTGCTGGGGAAGTCGGTTTTTGAGCCAGACAAACAGCCAGAACAGGAGGATAGGGACAGCGATTTCCAAGAAGGAGATAATGTATCGTCGTTTCCGCAGAACGTAAGTCTTCCATAGCAGCACCATAAACAGTCTACCCGCAGTTGCCTGCAAAGTTTGAAAGTATTTGGAAGTGAAAATTATTTGGTTTGGAAGTATTTGGTTGGGAAAATGATTTAAAAGGCTTAATTTACTTAGTGTAATATTATCATAAGCTGTATTTCAAGTTTCAAGAATTTGTATTGTCTTTTCAAAAATTTCACACAATGTTGTCAATTTGTGCTTAGTTAATCTATATTTGAGAAGTAACATGAGTACATGACAAATGGATGATAAGCATTAACAATACCACTAGACGAAAGTAGGGGCAATCGAAAAGCTGTGTAATATTAAAACTGACATTGATATGGTGTTAGTAAATTGATTTTTATAAAGTTAAATAAATCTCGCAAACCATTGTCTAATCTTAAACGACTCTTGATCTGGTTTTCACTTGTTTTGAAACTGTCAGTGTGAATTTACCTACAGTATTAATACAAACAAAATGGATTTTCCAGGAAGTTTTTGCAAGAAATTGTTTTATCAATTAAACAGTTTGGATGCTTTTTACCAACAGTTAATTATCAGAGTAAAAAACGTACTGTAGGAGATAGAAAAATAATTACAAAAAGTAAAAGTCAACAGTTATTAATTGAGTTAGTTTGAAAAGTAAGAGCTTTCAACCAAACTAGCTCAATAATTTTTTGACCATGCTTACTTGAATAATTTTTAATATTAAAAATTTAAAACGTTTCTTTTCAAGGATGTTAATTTAGTAACTTCACTAAAGCTTTTGTGAGTTTTGATAAATCTGAGTAGAAATATAAGTTTGTCTATAACACTTACTTTTCCATGCGAAGTGTGTTGGGGTACCACAAAATCGACTGTTGGACTTTCGGGGGGCGGTTCATCCGGAGGAGGGATGGACCCCCGTTTCTCCATGTTGAACCTCTGAAGGAGAACTCGGAACTGATCGATTTTATCTTTGCAAGCTTCAGATAAGATATGGCTAAATTGTAACAGCGCCTCACCTGATTTCAAGTTAAAACTGATACCACTAGACAAATATACAGGTAAGCTAAATGTACAATTATTGATTTCCAAAGAGAACCACTGAAGTATCTGTATCTATGTGGCATCTTTGAGGAGTAAAGATGATAACCTTGGGTATTTTCTTTGACAAAAATACCATAAGTGAAGTGTTTCTAGCAGGAATTATTCTTGACTCTGTACCCATATTTGACATACTGGGACAGATTTGAATAATCAAGTCCTTCTTGAATAATAATTATTAATCTCACAACTTTTCAAAATTCAATTTATTTAGTTTTGTTTCAAGTTATCATTCAAGATTCTTAATTATCCTTGATATTAAAAAAAGCATGCCGGTTAAGACTTTGATTTGAATAGTTTTTTCTTCTTACATTGTTTTAAATCAATTTTTACGTAAATTCATAAGCCCTAAAAAATACAATTCAATTACTAAACAAGTTTATAAAAATACATTAAAGCTGCAAAATTTAATTAAACAAACAATAATGGCCATTGTTGAACACAGTGAACATAATTGTAATAAATATTTGGAAAACTTTCCCAAGATGGGGAACTAAAAAAACTAATTTAATTTTCACATGGTCCGAGACCGAACTACAGTACAGAATGCAGCAGCGGAAGGCCTTCACGCTCTATTTATTAACTTTGACGGAGACATGTGCAAGTCATGTGAGTCTCGAATTTAATAAACCAATAGGAGGAGTGTTCGACAATGTTCACATTAGAACAAGAAAGATTCTTGAACCTTCTAGAAACGGACACGACAGACTTCTATACCGGCATGCTGACTTGTAATGGCAATTTTTATCTAAAAAAATATTATAAAAATTAAAAAAAAAACTGGTACAGATTATCAGAAAGATTAACTCATTTTACAAAGTTATTTTTTTATCAGTACACATTAATTTACTCCTCGTTATATGTAACAAATTTTCACCATTATTTGTCATTTAATTTGGTTTCAAGTGATTTGTACTCTTGCTGTTAAACATCAAACTTTTTGGTAATTTGTATAAGCAAAAATAAAAATAATTGGTTTTTAAAACATAGGTTATAAATAATCATAGCAATCTCAAGTAATAAGGTCAGCCTCTGAACCGGCAACATCGTTTTTTGAGGGCTTTTAACATAGAAAAACCTACCCTCAAATCAGTTGACTTCAAGGAAACAACGAATGGTGCCATTAGAAATGATGTTACTCGAACCCTCAGGTGTGACATCACCAGTTACTAGCACTATGGCCTTGTTACTAGAGACGGCTGATACTCGAACCCTCAGGTGTGACATCATCAGTTACTAGCACTATGGCCTTGTTACTAGAGGCGGCTGTCACTCGAACCCTCAGGTGTGACATCACCAGTTACTAGCACTATGGCCTTGTTACTAGAGACGGCTGATACTCGAACCCTCAGGTGTGACATCACCAGTTACTAGCACTATGGCCTTGTTACTAGAGACGGCTGTTACTCGAACCCTCAGGTGTGACATCATCAGTTACTAGCACTATGGCCTTGTTACTAGAGACGGCTGATACTCGAACCCTCAGGTGTGACATCATCAGTTACTAGCACTATGGCCTTGTTACTAGAGGCGGCTGTCACTCGAACCCTCAGGTGTGACATCACCAGTTACTAGCACTATGGCCTTGTTACTAGAGACGGCTGATACTCGAACCCTCAGGTGTGACATCACCAGTTACTAGCACTATGGCCTTGTTACTAGAGGCGGCTGTCACTCGAACCCTCAGGTGTGACATCACCAGTTACTAGCACTATGGCCTTGTTACTAGAGACGGCTGATACTCGAACCCTCAGGTGTGACATCACCAGTTACTAGCACTATGGCCTTGTTACTAGAGACGGCTGTCGCTCGAACCCTCAGGTGTGACATCATCAGTTACTAGCACTATGGCCTTGTTACTAGAGACGGCTGTCGCTCGAACCCTCAGGTGTGACATCACCAGTTACTAGCACTATGGCCTTGTTACTAGAGACAGCTGATACTCGAACCCTCAGGTGTGACATCACCAGTTACTTGCACTATGGCCTTGTTACTAGAGACGGCTGTTACTCGAACCCTCAGGTGTGACATCACCAGTTACTAGGACTATGGCCTTGTTACTAGAGACGGCTGATACTCGAACCCTCAGGTGTGACATCACCAGTTACTAGCACTATGGCCTTGTTACTAGAGGCGGCTGATACTCGAACCCTCAGGTGTGACATCACCAGTTACTAGCACTATGGCCTTGTTACTAGAGACGGCTGATACTCGAACCCTCAGGTGTGACATCATCAGTTACTAGCACTATGGCCTTGTTACTAGAGGCGGCTGTCACTCGAACCCTCAGGTGTGACATCACCAGTTACTAGCACTATGGCCTTGTTACTAGAGACGGCTGATACTCGAACCCTCAGGTGTGACATCACCAGTTACTAGCACTATGGCCTTGTTACTAGAGGCGGCTGTCACTCGAACCCTCAGGTGTGACATCACCAGTTACTAGCACTATGGCCTTGTTACTAGAGACGGCTGATACTCGAACCCTCAGGTGTGACATCACCAGTTACTAGCACTATGGCCTTGTTACTAGAGACGGCTGTCGCTCGAACCCTCAGGTGTGACATCATCAGTTACTAGCACTATGGCCTTGTTACTAGAGACGGCTGTCGCTCGAACCCTCAGGTGTGACATCACCAGTTACTAGCACTATGGCCTTGTTACTAGAGGCGGCTGTCACTCGAACCCTCAGGTGTGACATCACCAGTTACTTGCACTATGGCCTTGTTACTAGAGACGGCTGTTACTCGAACCCTCAGGTGTGACATCACCAGTTACTAGGACTTTGGCCTTGTTACTAGAGACGGCTGATACTCGAACCCTCAGGTGTGACATCACCAGTTACTAGCACTATGGCCTTGTTACTAGAGGCGGCTGATACTCGAACCCTCAGGTGTGACATCACCAGTTACTAGCACTATGGCCTTGTTACTGGAGACGGCTGTCACTCGAACCCTCAGGTGTGACATCACCAGTTACTAGCACTATGGCCTTGTTACTAGAGGCGGCTGTCACTCGAACCCTCAGGTGTGACATCACCAGTTACTAGCACTATGGCCTTGTTACTAGAGGCGGCTGTCACTCGAACCCTCAGGTGTGACATCACCAGTTACTAGCACTAGGGCCTTGTTACTAGAGGCGGCTGTCACTCGAACCCTCAGGTGTGACATCACCAGTTACTAGCACTATGGCCTTGTTACTAGAGACGGCTGTCACTCGAACCCTCAGGTGTGACATCACCAGTTACTAGCACTATGGCCTTGTTACTAGAGACGGCTGTTACTCGAACCCACAGGTGTGACATCACCAGTTACTAGCACTATGGCCTTGTTACTAGAGACGGCTGTCACTCGAACCCTCAGGTGTGACATCACCAGTTACTAGCACTATGGCCTTGTTACTAGAGACGGCTGTCACTCGAACCCTCAGGTGTGACATCACCAGTTACTAGCACTATGGCCTTGTTACTAGAGACGGCTGTCACTCGAACCCTCAGGTGTGACATCACCAGTTACTAGCACTATGGCCTTGTTACTGGAGACGGCTGTCACTCGAACCCTCAGGTGTGACATCACCAGTTACTAGCACTATGGCCTTGTTACTGGAGACGGCTGTCACTCGAACCCTCAGGTGTGACATCACCAGTTACTAGCACTATGGCCTTGTTACTAGAGGCGGCTGTCACTCGAACCCTCAGGTGTGACATCACCAGTTACTAGCACTATGGCCTTGTTACTAGAGACGGCTGTTACTCGAACCCTCAGGTGTGACATCACCAGTTACTAGCACTATGGCCTTGTTACTAGAGACGGCTGTCACTCGAACCCTCAGGTGTGACATCACCAGTTACTAGCACTATGGCCTTGTTACTAGAGGCGGCTGTCACTCGAACCCTCAGGTGTGACATCACCAGTTACTAGCACTATGGCCTTGTTACTAGAGGCGGCTGTAACTCGAACCCTCAGGTGTGACATCATCAGTTACTAGCACTATGGCCTTGTTACTAGAGACGGCTGATACTCGAACCCTCAGGTGTGACATCACCAGTTACTAGCACTATGGCCTTGTTACTAGAGGCGGCTGTCACTCGAACCCTCAGGTGTGACATCACCAGTTACTAGCACTATGGCCTTGTTACTAGAGACGGCTGTAACTCGAACCCTCAGGTGTGACATCACCAGTTACTAGCACTATGGCCTTGTTACTAGAGACGGCTGATACTCGAACCCTCAGGTGTGACATCATCAGTTACTAGCACTATGGCCTTGTTACTAGAGACGGCTGATACTCGAACCCTCAGTTGTGACATCACCAGTTACTAGCACTATGGCCTTGTTACTAGAGGCGGCTGATACTCGAACCCTCAGGTGTGACATCACCAGTTACTAGCACTATGGCCTTGTTACTAGAGACGGCTGATACTCGAACCCTCAGGTGTGACATCACCAGTTACTAGCACTATGGCCTTGTTACTAGAGACGGCTGTAACTCGAACCCTCAGGTGTGACATCATCAGTTACTAGCACTATGGCCTTGTTACTAGAGACGGCTGATACTCGAACCCTCAGGTGTGACATCACCAGTTACTAGCACTATGGCCTTGTTACTAGAGACGGCTGTTACTCGAACCCTCAGGTGTGACATCACCAGTTACTAGCACTATGGCCTTGTTACTAGAGACGGCTGATACTCGAACCCTCAGGTGTGACATCACCAGTTACTAGCACTATGGCCTTGTTACTCGAGGCGGCTGATACTCGAACCCTCAGGTGTGACATCACCAGTTACTAGCACTATGGCCTTGTTACTAGAGGCGGCTAATACTCGAACCCTCAGGTGTGACATCACCAGTTACTAGCACTATGGCCTTGTTACTAGAGACGGCTGTTACTCGAACCCTCAGGTGTGACATCACCAGTTACTAGCACTATGGCCTTGTTACTAGAGACGGCTGATACTCAAACCCTCAGGTGTGACATCACCAGTTACTAGCACTATGGCCTTGTTACTAGAGGCGGCTGATACTCGAACCCTCAGGTGTGACATCACCAGTTACTAGCACTATGGCCTTGTTACTAGTGACGGCTGATACTCGAACCCTCAGGTGTGACATCACCAGTTACTAGCACTATGGCCTTGTTACTAGAGACGGCTGTTACTCGAACCCTCAGGTGTGACATCACCAGTTACTAGCACTATGGCCTTGTTACTAGAGACGGCTGTTACTCGAACCCTCAGGTGTGACATCACCAGTTACTAGCACTATGGCCTTGTTACTAGAGGCGGCTGTCACTCGAACCCTCAGGTGTGACATCACCAGTTACTAGCACTATGGCCTTGTTACTAGAGGCGGCTGATACTCGAACCCTCAGGTGTGACATCACCATTTACTAGCACTATGGCCTTGTTACTAGAGGCGGCTGTTACTCGAACCCTCAGGTGTGACATCACCAGTTACTAGCACTATGGCCTTGTTACTAGAGGCGGCTGATACTCGAACCCTCAGGTGTGACATCACCAGTTACTAGCACTATGGCCTTGTTACTAGAGGCGGCTGTCACTCGAACCCTCAGGTGTGACATCACCAGTTACTAGCACTATGGCCTTGTTACTAGAGGCGGCTGATACTCGAACCCTCAGGTGTGACATCACCATTTACTAGCACTATGGCCTTGTTACTAGAGACGGCTGATACTCGAACCCTCAGGTGTGACATCATCAGTTACTAGCACTATGGCCTTGTTACTAGAGACGGCTGTTACTCGAACCCTCAGGTGTGACATCACCAGTTACTAGCACTATGGCCTTGTTACTAGAGACGGCTGTCACTCGAACCCTCAGGTGTGACATCACCAGTTACTAGCACTATGGCCTTGTTACTAGAGGTGGCTGTCACTTGAACCCTCAGGTGTGACATCACCAGTTACTAGCACTATGGCCTTGTTACTAGAGGCGGCTGTAACTCGAACCCTCAGGTGTGACATCATCAGTTACTAGCACTATGGCCTTGTTACTAGAGACGGCTGATACTCGAACCCTCAGGTGTGACATCACCAGTTACTAGCACTATGGCCTTGTGACTAGAGGCGGCTGTCACTCGAACCCTCAGGTGTGACATCACCAGTTACTAGCACTATGGCCTTGTTACTAGAGACGGCTGTAACTCGAACCCTCAGGTGTGACATCATCAGTTACTAGCACTATGGCCTTGTTACTAGAGACGGCTGATACTCGAACCCTCAGGTGTGACATCATCAGTTACTAGCACTATGGCCTTGTTACTAGAGACGGCTGATACTCGAACCCTCAGTTGTGACATCACCAGTTACTAGCACTATGGCCTTGTTACTAGAGGCGGCTGATACTCGAACCCTCAGGTGTGACATCACCAGTTACTAGCACTATGGCCTTGTTACTAGAGACGGCTGATACTCGAACCCTCAGGTGTGACATCACCAGTTACTAGCACTATGGCCTTGTTACTAGAGACGGCTGTAACTCGAACCCTCAGGTGTGACATCATCAGTTACTAGCACTATGGCCTTGTTACTAGAGACGGCTGATACTCGAACCCTCAGGTGTGACATCACCAGTTACTAGCACTATGGCCTTGTTACTAGAGACGGCTGATACTCGAACCCTCAGGTGTGACATCACCAGTTACTAGCACTATGGCCTTGTTACTCGAGGCGGCTGATACTCGAACCCTCAGGTGTGACATCACCAGTTACTAGCACTATGGCCTTGTTACTAGAGGCGGCTAATACTCGAACCCTCAGGTGTGACATCACCAGTTACTAGCACTATGGCCTTGTTACTAGAGACGGCTGTTACTCGAACCCTCAGGTGTGACATCACCAGTTACTAGCACTATGGCCTTGTTACTAGAGACGGCTGATACTCAAACCCTCAGGTGTGACATCACCAGTTACTAGCACTATGGCCTTGTTACTAGAGGCGGCTGATACTCGAACCCTCAGGTGTGACATCACCAGTTACTAGCACTATGGCCTTGTTACTAGTGACGGCTGATACTCGAACCCTCAGGTGTGACATCACCAGTTACTAGCACTATGGCCTTGTTACTAGAGACGGCTGTTACTCGAACCCTCAGGTGTGACATCACCAGTTACTAGCACTATGGCCTTGTTACTAGAGACGGCTGTTACTCGAACCCTCAGGTGTGACATCACCAGTTACTAGCACTATGGCCTTGTTACTAGAGGCGGCTGTCACTCGAACCCTCAGGTGTGACATCACCAGTTACTAGCACTATGGCCTTGTTACTAGAGGCGGCTGATACTCGAACCCTCAGGTGTGACATCACCATTTACTAGCACTATGGCCTTGTTACTAGAGGCGGCTGTTACTCGAACCCTCAGGTGTGACATCACCAGTTACTAGCACTATGGCCTTGTTACTAGAGGCGGCTGATACTCGAACCCTCAGGTGTGACATCACCAGTTACTAGCACTATGGCCTTGTTACTAGAGGCGGCTGTCACTCGAACCCTCAGGTGTGACATCACCAGTTACTAGCACTATGGCCTTGTTACTAGAGGCGGCTGATACTCGAACCCTCAGGTGTGACATCACCATTTACTAGCACTATGGCCTTGTTACTAGAGACGGCTGATACTCGAACCCTCAGGTGTGACATCATCAGTTACTAGCACTATGGCCTTGTTACTAGAGACGGCTGTTACTCGAACCCTCAGGTGTGACATCACCAGTTACTAGCACTATGGCCTTGTTACTAGAGACGGCTAAGTAATAATACAAAGTTGGTAGAATTTCACTACATGATATTTACCTAACTTTTTAAAACAGTCAACTGAGGTGTGTTAAATCATCAAGCCAGCTGCAAACTACAAATTACTGAGTTATTATGTCTGATTGATTATAATTGTCAATGAGATAACATCAATGTAAATTTTATCATTAAATGATTAAATGTGTTGGTTATGTTAAGGCTAAAGCTTTTTTTTTAGAAGAGGTGACATAGTTATAGAAAAGGAGTCTGAACCCAAAAAATTTGCTGTCAGCATCCTAGGATTTGAAACTACTAGCTATTGAATTGAAGTTGATTTTTTTATATTCATGATTCTAAATTAGTAAAAAACTGTACAGATAAAAGGGAAATATATGTTGAATATCTCAAATAGTTTAAATTATTTTTTTTGGAAGTTTGTGTTTAGTAGATGCTCCTTACCCTCACATAACAACCTATTGAGAGTGTGATAACTTACTTATTCTTGTTGTTCATATTTTTTTCAAGAAGAATGAACCTATACCTTGTTATAATTAAATATCCTTCACAATTATTAACCTTCTTAGGTTTACTGATTAACCTATAATAAAAGGTAAACATTTAACAAAAATATTGTACTTCATTATAAATTTTATTTCAAACATTTAGTACATTAATTATTAACAACAATAATTATTAAGTTATAAAAATGTAATAAAAATAACACTTGACTAACTAAATAGGGGTGGGATTTCGATACAATAACATACGACATTTGGCACACTGTCATGGTATTTAGTACTTTGAGTTATAACAAGGGACACTGATGTAAGGTTTGGATCCCATAACCTTGGGAATAATTGTAGGTGTGATTAGAATAATTGTAGGTGTGATTAGAGTGATTCATTGAATTGCTTAGTCTCAACAGGCTTCACTTTTATCTACTATTACTAATGTCGAGAGTAAAACGCAGAGCTAAAAAAAGTACTTTAAAAAAACTTGTACTTACATTAATTTTAATCCTATATCAAAGAATCAATTTAATCATCACAGGATGTATTATTATTCTAATTACTAGTGGATCCGAGCGCACGGAGTCGTGCGCTACTCTAGCAGAGCGATAATTCAAATGGCGACAAATTTAAAACACAATCATGCTAACACGATCCGTCTTGAGGGTTATGTTTACACAAATTAAAAAATAACAGCAATTAAATTATCCAGCTGATCAAAATGTAAACAATTATGTTCTTCATAAGGATAACATGGGAACTTTAAAAGCCAATGGGGCAGAGCCCAAGGGACTTTTTCAAAAATGTAAGGCCAGTTTGCAAATCTACGCGACACGCTCTTTCCAATGAGCCGTCAATGATCAAAATCGGTTAAGAAATGACGGAGGAGTTCATAAGACAAATTTCGTGTTGGCGTATTAATTATATAGATTTGCAAGAATGTGTACACTTATACCAAAAAATATTGGCTAAGGTCAAATCACAAAAAAGGTTTGCACCAGAGGAGCAAAGATGTGAATAAAATATAATATTTCTTTCTTTCACCGCCGTTTCTATTTTCAATATGACACATTGGAAACATCCGATATTTTTTTAAATCTTGCAAAACAAAAAAAAGTATTTAATCATTATGTTAAAGTATTAAAGTATTTTTGTTTAAAAAGTATTTAATCATTCACATTTTTTAGCCAAAATTAAAGGTACCGCTTGATTTAACAAATACAGCAATGATTAAATTGTTTGTTTAAAAAAATACTAATTAAATCTAATGTTTCAGTTTCAAAATGAAAATATTTATTGTCAATTATCAATTAGCCTACAATTATTTGAGACATAGTGACTGTTAAAAATCTTGATTTTAGAGAGCAACATTAATATTTCTTTTTAATTATTATTTGATTTTTGATTTTTTTCATTGATCAGACTAGATAAAATAATAATGACTAGTTTGTCAGATTTTATAAAAATATGGCCAGCTACGTAAACTTACAGAGTACAAACAGGGTATAATTTAAGTGTGGGCTGGCTTAATATTTCTATTCTTAAAAAGATTAAGAATTACAATGCAATTTTCAAGATTTGTAAGCTTACCCATGAAAAGCAGCAATGATAAAATCGGGTATCTTCTGAGAGCACTTTTCAAGGGCTGTAGCCTGTATATAATTTGAGGGTATGGCTCGAATTTTTAAATAACTTTAAGATTTTATTATTTTTAAATTTACTACAGGGTGTTTTTTTTTTAAACGCAACCGATGTTTAAGATTGAATAATGCACATATACAGTGTGTAAAAAAAGTCTGTCCCCCCTCCTTAATTTTTTTGTTTGTTAAGACAAATAATTAACCTTTGGGGAATCATACTAACTCAACCAAAATTATTTTTTTGATGTTACCAAAAATTTTGAGTGTCCCCCAAAAATGGGGATTTTGGGGCCAACTCAAAATTTTCAAATGCAAACCCCTTTTGAGTGACCCCTCATTTTAAAAAGAGCTTTCAAAAAGTAGATGAATGGTGAAAATTGGAGGTCTCTAACGTGTTCTATCCAAATTGACAGCTTGTCAAAATTTTGAGTACAACACATACTTGTAACCTGGCGTCTAGGACATTTGGAGTTTTAATTCACTGTTGGTGATGTAAAAATGAAATGAGCCTGGGAAAAATGTTGTTAAATGAAAAACTAGTCTCTTTTAGTGATATTAAAAATTTTGAGTGTCCCCCAAAAATGGGGGATTTTGGGGGCAACTCAAAATTTTCAAAAGCAAACCCCTTTTAAGTGACCCCTCATTTTAAAGAGCTTAAAAAAAGGCGATTGGTGGAAGTTGGAGGTCGCTAACGTGTTTCTATCAAAATTGGCAGCTTGTCAAAGTTTCTAGACGTATTCAAAACTTTTGGTAACATGAAAAAATAATTTGAGTTGAGGTAGTTTCATTCCCCAAAGGTTAATTGTTTGTCTTAACAAACAAAAAAATTAAGGAGGGGGGACGGACTTTTTGTACACACTGTATTGATGACATGAGTATTGTTTTATTAATCTTTACATTTTATACAACCTATTAGTAAAGTCTGATAACAATTAATTAGCTTACCTTACGTGTTCAAACAATCCGCAATAGACATTTATAAAAGGTGTGCTCTCTCCATAAAATTCCTGTACACGTTCTTGTATTAAATTTGTTATGTTTGTTTTGAGCTGCTGAGAAGCCTCCTGTGAATTGTTTTCATAGGCCTTACTTTTTATGTATCCCCAAAGAAAATAACTGGTGGGGTCAAATCCAGGGATCTTGGGGAGGGGGGGGGGTAGTATGATCCTTCAAGATAAAAGTGAATTGACCAAGAAAATTGACTATGCTTTCACTACATTTGTTATTTGTTTTTTGTTTACATAATTTTGTTAGGTTTAAGGTTACTTGACAAGTCTTCAGCCCAGGCAGTTTCCTGCATGTAGGGGCGTCACAGATGATTGAAATAAATAAATAAAACAAAATTTGGGTTGCGTTTTTAAAAATAACACCCTGTATTTAGTCCATAGTAATGATTGGGAATCATGATAGAGGTACCACTGGAGGCGTGAATAGACCTTGCATATGTGAGCCAAGTAACCATTTTGAAAGTTCAACCCAACCCACATAGGAATCCCCCCCTAATGTTTAATATCAAATCCATGATTAGATTAATCTTCACTAATTTTTCACAGATAATTGCACTCGGTTTTGAAACAAAATTTCTCCTCGCAAAACCTTATAGATTATACACAGCATCAAATTATTGCACGCTACAATATTATTTAAACAGCTGTCAAAGTTTGCAATGATATGATACCAAGAATAATCTTAGAATAGATTCAACTAGCTATTTAAACCCACTCCATGAAAATTGGGAAAAGCCTTACGAAAAACAAGTTCAAACCACTAAATTCTGTCTAAAGATTTTACTATTAAATATCACCTAACATAGTTCAAATTCGTATTATTGCCCCAAATAGTAGGTAGCACTTAAATGAGTATATTATTTTTACAATATTTTTTCAACTATATTTACAACTTGTGTTAAAACCTCCATCAGATAATGTGCATTAGTTTCCTACCTAAATATTAATAAATTAGTTTGGCACATGTACAGTAACTAAATTAGTACTAATAACTGAAAATCAGGTAAAATTCCATATCTAAAAGAACACAATAAGTTAAGAAAACCTACAAATCTCATGGCAAGAGAAAATTACCCACCTCCTTTTCAATACCAGTAGTAGGCTTCTTAGAGAGCGGTATTACAAAGTATTCACATTCAACAGTTAAGCCTATAACTTTCAGTCAGCCAAACTTAGTAAAAAAGTCACAGGTCGCTCTTAATGTATTGCCTTCACCATTGCACACTTTTACTCAAAAATTTAGTTCACCTCATGAGTCAGCAGCAGAGAAAAGTTGACTTGATCTTTACTAACATACTATTGGACAATTGCTGCTGAGCAGGTTTAAGGTTTCATTTAATCTGCTGTTAAAATAATGTTAATTATTATAACCAGTTCCTTGAAATTTCCAATCCCTTTTAAATCTTACGGATAACAAAACTTAAAAAGCTACTAGGGCTCTTCTCTTTAATATAACCTTCACAAGTTTTATGAAAGTGCAAAACTTCTCGCCGAGCTCTTACCACTGACACCTAAATTATTAAAGTTCTTTGTTTAAAATTCATTGTTGGTGATGGTGATTTTATATTATGATTTGGATTTTTGCGGACATTTGCCATCACTGATTAGTAAAATACAAATTACTAATCAGGTTGTTTTTTACTAATCAGTGATGGCAAATGTCCGCAAAAATCCAAATCATAATATTAAAGTTCGTTCAGAACTGCAGCAGTCTCAGTCCCAAAATAATTTAGCGTATTCAAAAAGAGTAGATTTTACTGACTAAGCCTACACACTCACATACCATACTTGTTAAAATTATTTTAAAAAATTGTCCTGACTACAATGGGACCTCTGTAACCGTCACCCTCAGTACCTTCACTGGTAGAATAAAATTTGGTAACAAAAATTTTCATTATAAACTTGTACAGTAAGTAGATTGGAAAGGTTTTATAGTATATTACGTTACTATGCCGGGAAGTCCCTCTTTGCCGGACGAGAATGATAGTTCCCGCACGAGCGAAAGCGAGTGCAAGATTTTCATGCGAGTACGGCAAAACTTCCCGGCCATGTAACGTACGATATTTTTCATCATACTGCGCAGAAAAAATCATACAATTATAACGTAGTCCTTGCATAAACATACGTTTCTCAAACCTTCAAACCTAACCTCTAACAAACAGAACAAACATTTGGAGCCCTATTTTTGAAACGGTTGAGAGTTGAGTAGTCACTCGTCAAGTCACCTGTCAGCTGATGGTAGCATTGTTTAAACCACCACATAGGATGTCAACGTTTCAGACGATACATCTGTCAAACTAGAAAGCCAATTGTGAACATTGACCAATTTAAGGAATTACCTAATTTTTCGTGGCTTTAACTAAACTATCTTGGTATATTTATAGGTCAATTTAGTTGTAAGGCATTTTATAAACAGTTCAAAGGCTATCCGAACGCATTTAAAAATTTAGTATTAAAAAGTACACATAACCTAATTGGTAAGCCTTTCCATGTTTACTATTATTACTTCCTCCAAAAGAGAAGAAGAAGAAGCTTGTTTCCTGTCAACTCACACGTTTTTACTCCACAGCCTATTGCTTGGTGAGTAAAAATGGTTCGATTGGTGAGATACTCAATGTATATGATATCTATACTAAAATTATTAATTTTGAAGAAAAAATGCCTATTCAAATGATATACAAAGATATTGTGGGGCTGAATTAATTAAGTTAGGGAATATTTTTATTTTTATCTGTGAATTCATTTGATAATTAGAAACAAATAACTTGAGGGATGAGTGACTCACTCAACCGCCGACTCACCCATTTCTAAAATAGGGCTGTTGCTACGGATGCAGTGCTGCCACTACATTCCACAAAAATAAACCAATACACCACCAATAAACAAGCATTAAGCGTTGGTTTGCTGCAAATCAGCTAATTGTTTACTTCCGTTCTTTCCGGCCTAGGTCTGATAAGAGTTTATACGGCCTAGGCCGGCAATGGGTAACTTTCGAGCCAACAAAAAGGAACTGAAAACAGATGTTTCTGTGTTAGTATGATGAAAAAAAATTAAACCCTAGTTTAAGTCCTAGTATGACAATTATTGCTTTTCAGCCATCAGTCTCGCATTCACACTTTCTTTTGTGCTCTGTGTGGCATACAGAGCCTATCATGACACATTAAAAGTACAGTAGCGGTGACGGGTAACAAGAGATTGAGAGTTAACACCTATACCGAAACCCCCAGTCTTACAGACCTCAGGGAAATTTTACTTGTTGATATTGCAACACTGCTGGTGCTATCCCTCCCACTACCTTCCTCCTTCCCTTCCCTTCCCCTTGACCTTCGCACAGTTTTTTTTTTCAATTTGAGTGGTTCTTCTGTACTCAACTTCCCGATTTTCAATTACGTGCCGGTCTCAGAGACTGCAGGTTTCGGTTCTTGTTAGTCTGTTGTCCATTATACAGGGTGTCCAACTTAACCGTGCCACCACTGGTATTTCAGAAACTATTGGATTTAGAGAAAACTTTAAATGGGGGACCTAACCTACTTTTTTGAGATATTTAAGAAATATGAATTCCATTTTCTTCTAAATGGCCACCATTTTCCAATATGGCCGACAACTTGAAAGTCAAATTTTAACGGCAATATATCTCCTTAACTATTGGGTTTAGGAAAAAATGTCAAAGAGTAAAAAGTTCTTAAAATCAAGTGAACAATCAAAATCCGCCATAAAATACAGGGTGTTCCATAAGAAAAATCAAAGTTGTCGGCCATATTGGAAATGGTGGCCATTTAGAAGAAAATGGAATTTATGTTTTTACATGTCTTAAAAAAGTAGGGGAAGTCCCCCATTTAAACTTTTCTCTAAATCTCTTTTCTCTAATTGCGCCGGTTTCTGAAATACCAATGGTGGCACAGTTAAGTTGGACTCCCTGTATGTTACATGGGAATCTCACAGACTGAGTGTTTCGGTTACTGCTTATTTATTTGCCGTCCATTATTTTATAACGGAGTCTCACAGAACGAGGGTTTCGGTTAACGTTTCACAGTGAGGGTTTCCATATAGGTGTTAAAAGAGTGACAGTAGATCGAGGCCTCTACATAAAAAAACCTAAAAACGACTCAGTCAAAATTAACTATTCACCGGGCCTCTAGACAATCCGTGCACCTCCATCTTCCGAGGGTTCGGATACTCGGGATTCTCGATTGCGCCCTCCCCGAACTTGAGTTCCAGGAAGTCGTGAATGTTGTTTGGCGCGGAAACTGACCGGCCGACGAACTCGATTGTCGACAACGGCCTCAGGTAGTGCTCCGGGAACTCAGTGTCCTAAAAAGTCAATCAATCAATCAATCAATCAATCAACTATGTTTATCTCCAAGTGTATTTAAATAATCAAAATTACATTTACTGAACAAGATTAACTCAAAGACATATAAACTGAAAACTGTTAAAATACCTAGTTCAGGAAAATGCAATTTTGGCTGAATCTTACCATCCCAGATTTCATATAATTTTAAATGCCTGCTTTGTATTATCAGTATTCTATTCATACTGACTGCTGATGTACTACCATATAAGACTACAGTACACATCGGATTATGCGCCTTCGGAAATGCGCCTTCTAAAAGTAAAATGCAAATGCAATACGTTACTGTACGTATTTTGGATCACAATAATTGAAGGAGTTGTATTTTCTAAAGCATTACATTATAAAAGCATTTTTTTAACGAGTTTTTTTTATTTGCTACTTGGGGCACTAGCAATTATTGGTAAAGGCATAGCCTGCAGCAATTTGGCGAGTTAGTTTATTGCTGTCACTTGATAAGTTTATAGTAACTTTGTGTGAATTGATATAGAGTTTCAAAATGAGTTTTAAAAACGTTGCAATTTTTTTTCAACTTTATAACAGAAACTGATGCTGTCAAAATATTTAAAGTGGGAGAATCAGGTAAGAAATTAGCTAAGAACCTGGATGTTGGGACAGGTACGGTAAATGAATGGAAGACAAATCAAGCGCAGTTAGAAAAATGGTATGCGGAACAAGCTTGAAATACTAATATGTTGTACAGTCTTAATACGTCGTATGCAGCATCAATTTAGCAAGGGCTAAGGTACGCGATCGCTATTTAGGCGATATTGTAATGACCTCGGATTAACCAGATTATTTGTTATCCGGATTGCTGTTCCGCCACATTTATCCGGATAATCCGAGGTGTACTGTATTCCAAGAGAAATATGAGGGTGAATTAGGGCAAAATATACTGATATACCTGGCGATGGGTCTTGAACCACGTGTCCTTGGTCATGGTCCCGTTGCGGGAGTAGAAGGGGAAGATGTCGACGTGGAGGCGATTCACCTGGCTGAACTGCACTCGGTAGAAGTCGCCCTCGATGGCCTTCTCCCACACGAACCCCTGCTGGTCGGTGGTGGGCTTCACGGAGGCTCTCAGCAGCCAGGTGCACCGGGTGATGTCCTCCTGCCAACCGATAGAAATTACAATATTATTTTTTCTAGTTAAATTTCTCCTCACGATATGTTTAGATGCTTTTTTTGCCTTGTAATATGTGACTAAAGTAATAATTTACCTCCCAGTGGGAGTAAAGTGATTACTTTGTCTGCCGGTCTGCCAAAATATGTTCTGTGATTCTGTGATGTATCGGTAATTGAAAGGGTCCCCCGTAAAACGTTCTAAGCGATAAAATTTCAAAATCGTAGATATTCAGTGGAAAAGGTTCTATGGGACAAGAGCTACACTGTGGTATATTTTGTTTTGAAAATATTTAACTTGGCAGCCCTGTTTTGTCTGTCAAAGTTGACTCGTTTCGCGGTCTGGGACTCCATGGGACTCCATGGACTTTCTGGGGAATAACGTTTTATTGCCCGAAAGACAGACTCCCCGCCGATCATTACATTGTCGCCCAGAGACCAAAATCGTGTGGATAAAAATAAAAAGCAAAAAGTAAATTTTGGAAAGTGGAAGGATACGACTAGGAAGGAATTTAGAAACTTGGAATTACTATATTTAAAAAACTAAGAAGCCAATGACAGGAAAATTGCCCCTAAAAGAGTCGAGTAGAATAAAGTTTTAAGCACCACCTTTGGATAACTTTTAGCAAAATGATGTCATAACGTTACATATAACAACAATACGTTTTTGTACATTTATATCAATAAATTTGTTTTAAATTTAGTTTTATATTCGTTGGTGTTGGCATTCCTTCATTCCCTTATGTTTTCTTCCAAAGCAGAAGAGCAGTGTGTCAGACAACGTTTCAAATGCCAGTAGTTTAGAACGTTATGATCCCAAAAAAAAACATGTAAAACGTGTAAAAAAACTTATTGGCAAGCAAAAGTTTAATATAAGGCTACATTATGATGGTATAAATGGAGTATAAAAAAATATACATGAATATGCGTTCTAACCATGAAAAAAAACTAAATTTTATACTCAATTTTCAACGATTGTTTACTCGAAACTAGGTTTTTGTCGCTTAGAACGTTTTACGGGGGACCCCTACAATTCGTGTGTTCGTGTGTTTTAGTTTTTAGGTTAAGGAATTGACTTTGTCAAAGCTTATAGCCTGTGAGATATTTAAATGAGTTCTTATTCTTATCCTAACCCACCTTGTATATGCCAATGTCGACGTCGTAGTCCCAGGGCAGGATGTCACCGGCCCGCATAGCTCCCAGGAGACTCCCCCCTTCCAGCCAGTACCTCACCCCGGCCTCCTCCAGTTGGTCGAACACGTGCCGCGCTGTGCGACGGAGCCCCGCTGGCAATAATAACAGAACCTCATTGAATCAACCTCATTTGTTGATAACTTATGCAGGTAAAATTTGTCCTTATTTTGAGTTGCATGAGAGGTTACTCTTTCACAGGTCTGTCCAAGAGAGGCTGAAAATAATTAAAGATTCAGGATATAAAGCTTTTAAGGAGCAAGTGAGCAAGTGATTCAAGTGAGCAAGAGTCGGAAATACTTTATAACTAGTGTAACAACATGTGTCAACAACTAGAACCAACTGATAAAACAGTATTTCTAATTACATCCTGTCACATAATACTAACTCCACAGGGCGTAGTCAAGCCTTGTTATTTCCTAAATCATGAAAATCAATTTCTGGGTAAAGTCAAAATGCCTCTATAACATTGATGTTTTGCTGTACGACACTGCGGAATCTAATTAGTTTCTGATAATTCAACATTTCTAATTCTTACATCCTGTCATATAATACTAACTCAAACTGCATAGTTTGCAATGCCCTACAGTATTGTTCATTTCCTCGACTATGAAAAATACTTTTGTTTAAAGTCAAAAGGCCTTTAGAACAATTAAGTTTAATTAAGTCTTGTACTACGTAAGATACAAAGATTATAACTAAAACTTAAACTTTAAATCGTAAGTATTTAGGTAGTACCTAAACAACAAGGAGGGGTCCACTTTCCCTCCCACAAGTACTGAGGTGTTTCGTCGACAACAGTTCCAAAGCATCTCGGAGTATCTCTCCTACATCCGTACCACTCAGTTACACCCGTCTCTCTGACGACCTTCTTCAGCTCTAGAGTGTGAAACATCGACTTCTGCCGTTCCTTATCGGCTTGCTGAGCTTTCCACTGGTTGTGGTTGCTTTTGAGCAGTTTCTTGCCACTGCTGAGTAGTACATCATCTGCCAACATGACCTGAAAACAACCAACAATAAGCAAATAACCAACACTGGGCTTAAAATGCTTGGAGTTGTTACCTAGATAGGCCTATCAACCCCTCATTTACCTTGAGAATTGTGAATGATTTGCTAGCCACACCTGATGTTTATTTTTAGGCAAAACCTAAAGAACCTTCTCTTTATTGTAAGGTTTATTAAGTTTGCCTAGAAACAAATGCTACCTAAACATGCTACCTAAACATGTGGCAACTAATCACTAAAGAAAACAAACAGGATGATCATCATCCACCAGTCAGCATTCTTACAATGGCCTAAATTGGCCTAATAAGCCTCTTAGGCCTGAGTTCACCAACCTTTAAACCACCGTTACGGCTCGGTTAGTTCAATTTTATCAGCTGTTTAGTACTATTTTTCTACCTTCAACGAACGGTTTATTAATCAACCCTTAACTGATGTTTGGTGAAATCAGGCCTTAATATTTAGAGAGAACGCTGTACAGCGACAGATTCACTTGATTGGAACTAGCCTATATCAAGGAAAGTACCGTACTACCGTCATAAAATCTTTGAGATAACCCAACTAAGCACAACAGCCGCAGTGGGCCATAAGATAGGAAGTTTAAGTCGGTCACTTTGAAACACTAAACAACTTTTAAAAGTAGGCCTACGATACCGTAGTCGTCTACTATCGTAATGGCTGTTAGCCTAACTAATCTAAAAGCATATCAACCTAGTTCTAAATATTAACTAAGTTACGCCTAGGACCAAAGTGCTTACCTTAATGGATTTTGAGGCGAGTTGTAAAAATAGAGCGTCTGGAAATGGCAGCATGAATGGTTCAGATGCTCTATAAAGTAGGGTTGTTGTTAAGAATAAAGCATGTTTTCCTTTGACAAAGTCACATTCTTTTGAAAACTGTGAATCATCGAATCTCACATACCATTCTCTAACGTCCAAATGCAGCTTAAGACATTTCAGCTCTTTCGTTTTAAATGGAACAGCAACAATCGTAGCCTTATTCTTTTCTGATAAGTCAATCAACTTTTCAACTGCTTTTTTGGAATTGAGACGTGTAGAATCTGGTATAAAGAATGTATACTTTGTGTCAATGTGCAGTATTGGAGTTCTATCTTTAAAAGTACCTGTGATACAAGGCTTGGTAGTAACAAACTTCACACTGTTTGAGTTTGTCCTATTTAAAACCACTGGTGGATAAAAAGGAGTGTCTGTTATAACCAAAATATTTACACCAGGATAGATGCTCAACACATTTTGTATTGTTTCAACAATATCATGATCGAATTGTTCAAAAGAACGCAAAGCAAATGTAACCTCACTTTGAATACGGCCTAAATGATCAGGTGATTTGCTTGAACTGAGATCAACTTTCATTTGATTTTCAATATCCTTATATGGACTATCATCTTTGGATGATTTTCTATGCACTGAAAAAACTTTCCAAATGAAAAATACAGATATAAAGTTCAAAATTATAAGACAAGCTGTAATTGCCTTCACTACCCTAAAGCGCATAGTACCTAATTGTCATAGCTGTTTACGAAGACTTTTTTCAGTGCAATGAGATCAAACCGACATAAATTACTACAACGTACAGCCTAACTTGTTAATAAGCTATTGATAATCACAAATGACTAGAATTAATTCACGCCATGTCTCCAATAGAACTTGATTTCATTACAATAACAAACACAACACCACAATCAAAATACAGACGACAAAACAAAACACTCCAACCGCTGACTGACAGCCAATATAGCCAACTAAACAAATAAAAATAAACAAAAGTAATCCGTTTTATACACCCTATTAACAAATATAATTATAAGACTTTTAAACTACTATACATTCACATGTTACTATGCATCAAGGTTATTTCACAATTATCCCCAAACTTTAAGCGAAAAAATGCGCAACTAGCAATATTTCTTGGGGAGCTCCAACCATCGGGGGTCTGGGGGGGTCAAACCGCTAGATCCGCTAGTTTATAGAGCCCAACTACGTCATACCACCTGACTGTGCACACACCTTTCTTTATTCTACGGGATACGTCAGGATGAATAATTCTGCTTTTTAAGTTGATATCAAAATGAACGTTTAAGGATCAGCCCTTTGGCCCTGACCATGTTTAAAGTACGGAACGTAAAATTAGAGCCTGACAAGCGAACAAAATTTGTTCCAAAATCAATTTCACTTGGTGTAAATAGGCAAAAGGCAAAAGTTCCAAAACTCGTTAACGGCTTAACATATAAGCTGATATCATATAATTGATTAGGCCTATTCAATTATATATACCCCGGCAATGGCTATTGTCAATAATACTAAATGTATACATTTGTGTTTCTTTTCAGTGATGGCAAGGGTAAAAGTAAAGTAAGGGGACATACGGAGAGACAGACAAACATGCGGGTCCGGGACGGAATGAGCAGTGGCGCTGTTTCATTGTCTGGATAATATCAGAGCGAGATTGCACGAGTAGTTTCAGTATAGTTAGTTTGAAATTCATTGTTGGTGATGGTGATTTTATATTTTAATTTTTGCGGACATTTACCATCACTGATTAGTAAATAACAACATACAGACGTTTCGGGACCTTAAAGCCAAAAGATCCCGTCTTCAGGTGGAAAAAGAACTTAGAATATAACAGGATTAGTAAAACACAGCCAGGATAACCTGGACAAAAAACTTAGCTAAAACAGAGAACTGTAAAAGCAGTAACAAAAACACTATGCAGAAAAGTAAACAAGAACACAATACAACAAGGAAATTAAAAAAGTGTCACAATTATCAAGAATCACCAACCAGGAGATGGTACGTCCACACCCAATCAGAGCAGTTTTGATGTTTTTGTTTTGATTCAGCATAATTAGCTATTTTGTAACTGCTTAAAGTTTGTTTTTTTCAGGCTCTCCTGGCTTTGTGTTATTCTTGTTATATGTTCTCTCTAACCGGAAGACGGGATCAGATTCCAGATCCCGAAACGTCGAGAAACCTGTTTTTTTACTAATCAGTGATGGCAAATGTCCGCAAAAAACGAAATCAAAATAATTTCAGTAGTCGCATCGAGTGAATGCTACTACTCCCCTGCTGCAACCACTCGCCGCGCCTTGCGAGGCGACGACGCCACCGGCAGCACGCGGGAGTGTGGCGAGCGTGAGGCTGTTTGAAGGCGCGCTTAAGAAAGTGGATTTGCGTACAGTCTCTAAAACCTTGCAAAAATGTATCATGATTAAATGTACGACTTTGCCTAAACCTCGTGAATGTCATCCATGATTGGACTGTAATAAATTAACATGACTCCAAAACTATAGCTTGATTTTCTGTGGTACCCTTGTAGGGAGTTCTATGAAATGAATATGCTACATTTTTAAAGCACATTGTCCAACTAGACAAAGATAGATGGATACATAGATTTTTTTTATCTTGGTCTAACTCAATCCTGTTTGAAGTCTCCAGACAAAAAATAAAGTAAAATCAAATTAAATTTACTAGATTAAATAAAAACTCAATTTAAATGTTTACATTGCCCTGGAATGCCTAAAACAAGAGGAAAAATTAACTTAAAATAAAACTTTATTTTCTCTTTTGTTGTATGAATAAATTATGTGTCATTGAGCAAAATTATTCCATCTTTCAAAGCACTCATTATTGTGGCAATTGTGGCAAATGTAGGCCTAATATATTCCGTATGAATGTATATGGTATACATGTATGAAATTCTTATGTAAAATATCTATAAAAGGTTCTTTGTTTTCAATGAATTTCAAAATTATTCTATAGTTTTTTTTGAATTTTTAACATTGCCTTTATATTTTATTATTCTGTGGCACAATAAATATCTACGTTATATAAAATATGACTGGCTAAGAATCATTGAGGAATATAATTATCTTAGTAAGTTTATGTTGTATAATTTTGACGTTTTCTGCCATGTAAACATTCCTGATACAATTAGTTTTTATGGATTTTCTAAATACCTTTATCTTTTACCTGCGTAAACTGTTATCTCCCTTCTTTTACCTCCGTTCATGATAACACAGATGAAGAACCATAAAGATTAGCAATTTAATGTATTTTTTCGAGCCCGTTTTTTCTAGTGGCGTCAAGTCAGATGGGCCGTTTTGCCACCCAAATTGCACTGGTTTCAAAGAGTTATTATTGGCTATATCTGATAATTAATACTTAAATATTAATAAAGCCTCCAAACAGGCTAAGCCTTGGAGGAAAGTAATATTTTTCAAATGCACGCAGAAAGGTTACAGCTTGGTGTCTTATATTTTAAGTTTTTCATGTTATTTTAAACCTGTACCTTTGTTTTTGTATTTATATGCAGGAATTGTATTATTGTACGTGTGATTTGAGAAATAAACGTTTTTTCTTTCTTTCTGTTCTTTGGGAGCTAAAGATTTACTAGTAACGAAATCTCCTTTGATACCAATGTAATATGGGTGACAAAACAGCTTAACAAACCTGATCCCGCCCGAAAAAAGGGCACGAAAAAATGCACTGGGTTGCCAATCTGTATATTACATCTTCATCTGTGATGTTAAAACATCTGTAATGAAATCGTTAATCATAGACACATGGAAAACGTAAATATTGAAAATGTTCAAATTCCCGCTCAAATGACAAACAGGGAGGTGAGTGAGTCGGCTAAAAACTCATCAAATCTAATTTATGTTACAAGAAAAAAAACAGCAGAATATTCAGAATACAAATAAATTTATTTAATCGATCTATATTTCGAATATTAGTACATTTTATCTAATTGTTCTTTATATACTTGAAATGAAATAGGAAATTCATCAGTATTATCTATAACGTGATAACGTGAAGTATTGAAAATACAAGTGAGAAGAGACAACTGGTGTAGAAAAATAAATGGAATCTCTCAAACAAACTATTTATTACGCAAGACTTCTGTTCGCGTTTAGTGCAGAGGAAGTAGGCTACAAGGCATTTCACACAATACATTACGAAAATCAAACCGAGACCGAGACCGAACCAATCAAATCAAGTGGAAGTCTGCGGCCAGACAACGTGCGGTCTACGTGTTAATTACTTTAACTCGTGTCTGGCGCAACGCAAGTGCCAGCGACTGCATCGCACAGGTTATACTAGAAGTAATAAAACAATTTATTATTAACTATTTATCATTAATTCATATTCTAAGGTGTGTAAAAAAGTCCGTCCCCCCTCTTTATTTTTTTGTTTGTTAAGACAAACAATTAACCTTTGGGGAATGATACTAACTCAACCCAAATTATTTTTTGACGTTACCAACAATTTTGAGTATCCCCCCAAAATAGGGGATTTTAGGGGTAACTCAAAATTTTTTAATGCAAACCTCTTTTGAGTGACTCCTTATTTCAAAGAGCTTTCAAAAAAGGAGATGAATGGTGGAAGTTGGAGGTCTGTAACGTGTTTCTATCCAAATTGACAGCTTGTCAAAGTTTTGAATACAACACATCCTTGAAACCTGGCTTCTAGGACATTTGGAGTTTTAATTCACCTTTGATGACTTAAAAATGAAAAACGACCTTGGGAAAAATGTTAAGTTATTAAATGAAAAAGTGGTCTCTTTTGGTTGTATTTAAAATTTTGAGTGTCCCCCAAAAATGAGGGATTTTGGGGGCAACTCAGCATTTTCAAATACAAACCCCTTGCGAGTGATCCCTCAATTTAAAGAGCTTTAAAAAATAGGGGAATGGTGGAGGTTGGAGGTCGCTAACGTGATTCTATCAAAACTGGCAGTTTGTCAAAGTTTTGAATTGTTTGTCTTAACAAACAAAAAAATTTAAGAGGGAGGGACGGACTTTTTTTACACACTGTATAATCATGCATGTATGGCTCCTTTCGTAGGACCATATATCATGCTCTGTTGTCTGTTTTTTCATCATTAGCCACCTTGTCTGATTTTTTGTTCCTCTTTTGTTTTGTTGTTTGTGTTTTGTCATTGATAGTTTACAATATCAATTGGATTGGGTGAATCCAATTAATCGATCCCCATATCTTCAAAATTCTTACCATTTGCAATCTGCAATCCACCTCCAGCCTTGCAGCCTTGCAGACGTTGCCCTGTGCCCCTCCCTGTTCGTACCGAGAACCCATCTTCCGATGATTCATGCGCAGTAAAACTGTCTTGGCTAGGTGCTGTTACCCTCACACGCCGCGCCTAGTGTTTGGATATCGAAAGAAAACATCGATATTTATATCGACGATAATATCGGATCCTCAATTTCGATATTCCGATAATATCGGATCAAAAATATCGATATATCAGAAAAATATCGATATTTCAGAACAATTTTGTTTAAAATTAATCGAATACATACGGTATGTATCACAACAGTTAGCAGCATACCTGTGACGTCCATTTGACGTAAAACTGTTTACAATTTATAATTTGAAGTATAATTTTAAATCAATAACTGTAAAATAAATTATTTTACTGCAAAAGACTCTTGTTTCAAGTAGCCTACATAGCCAAGATAATTTGTTGAAATTCTTGTGGATAACCATATCTTAAAAAACAACAAATAATAAAAAAAATTAACCAAAACCCCTTTTTTGTAGCTAATAAGTTAAAGTATTTTCAAATTGATAATCTTTAATATTTACTTATAAAATAATATTTAATTACTACTAATGAAAAAGTGCAGAAAAGGTTAAACTGTATTTTATTTATGTATTATTCTTAAAAATTTGCTATTATCAATACTAACGATAATATCAAAGTAAAATGTCGATATCCCGATAATATCGGAAGTCCAATATCGATATAAAAATAACGATATATCGAAACCAAAACATCGATATTTACGATATATTGGATATCGATACAAACACTAGCCGTACTCTCGCTATCGTGGAATGTTCTCGGTGTCTGTGTGGACGAGACTGTATAGGTAGACTCAGACCACTTGGCCAACCCATACTCCGTTGATTCATGGGCAGTAAAACTGTCTTGGCAGCGGAATGTTCCCCTGTGTGTCTGCAAGTCTGATGTGAGGACGACTGCAGTAACTCTCAAGGTAGGCCTATAGAGGAGAAGATTCTATGTGAAACTGATGCGTTTCAATATCTGAGTGGCTGAAACATTAGTGACGACTTTTGGAAGAGCGCCTCACCTGCATAAGAGTTTCGTCATTTTGGTGATAGTATGATGAAGATACTTGCCGTATGAGGTGAGTGAGTCGGTGGCGCAATTGGTAGCACACTCGGCCCCGGTTCTGTGGCGGCAGCGTCGCAGGATCGAGTCCCGATGTTGCCGTATACTTTTAATAGTACTGTTCAACCTTGTACTGTACCGGTTCACTCCTTGGGTTTGCTTGATAACTTCCACGCTCAGGCCTGAGGCCCATGTGGGGGGGGGGCAATGCAAGGTAAAAGAGGCCGCCACCCTCTTTAAAAAAAACAAAACAAAAAAAAACAAGAGGTCTAGGTAACTTGAGGGAAAGAAAAGCCTCACGTCAACTTGCTTTCTGCAAATAAGTCCTACATTTGTGCAGGCTACTGTTAGAACAACCTCCCATCTATGCTGTAGAACATTTTTTCTTCTTCTAAAATAAGCATGAAAGACGAAATTCTAACTCAGAATTTATACATGGAAGATAGTCTCTGCAGAGAGCTGGTTGAGGGTTCTGTGTGTAATAGAAGTTTTTTTTTCATTTCCTAAAAATAACTCATGAATAGGCCTATTTTTTACTATTTAAAAGTTAAATCATACAACCAATAGGAAATCGGTAAAGACAATGTCCTTCAAACCTTTTCGGAGGACACAATCAATCTTTTAAATAACTAAAAACGAACCCTAGTAAAAAAGGGATATTGAAGAAAAGCGAAGACAAAATATATAAAACAGGTCTTTTAAACTGTCCTTCTTATAACGATCCTAAAAAAATAAATATTGTCGAATACAAAATCCAAATTCTAATCAATTCCGCTGCCACGCAGGTTTTGAACAGGTGGAGACGTCTGCCAGACGAGTCCAATCAAGCCCTCGCCTGCACTGCTGATTATAGTTACTGGGTCCCGTTCTCGCAAACAGGTCTTTGGGCCCACTGCCCAGCTGTTCGGGAAATCTTCCTTGACACAGCTCTTCATGTGTCCCTACGATAATTTTTGTAAAAAAGGTCCAATCTCGATGAAATTTGGAACAAACGTGTAAAGCGTCATTCATAACTAGAATATTCCAGCTGAGAACACCTCTAAGTACTCCCGATATTTTAGTAGAGCTGTAAAAACATGAAAGTACAAATTGGGTTCGCATTCAAGTAATTTCATTGTTTATAGAACTATACAAACGCAGCGAAATAAAAAAGTCTCTAAAACAGGAGAACTTTCTCTTAACGAACCTCTTATACATCATCATCATGTTCATCATCGTCATCGCCTTCTTCTTCTCCTCCTCCTCCTCCCTCCTCCTCCTCCTCCCCCTCCCCCTCCTCCCTCCTCCTGTCTTCTCTTCTCTTCTCTTCTCCTCCTCCTCCTTCCTATCTTCTTCTTCTCCTTCTCCTCCCTCCTCTTCCTCCTTCCTCTTCTCTTCTCTCCTCCTCCTCCTCCTCCTCCTCCCTCTTCTCTTCTCTTCTCTCCTCCTCCTCCTCCTCTTTCCTCTTCTCTTCTCTTCTTCTTCTCCTCCTTCTCCTTCTTCTTCTTCTTCTTCTTCTTCTTACTATCATCATCTATTTTTTTACCTGTTAGTATAAGATAGATAACACACTATGAGACGACATAATTATTATAACAACGTACTTTTTAAATTAATATCGCCCGTTCTTGGCTCAATAGTAAATAAATGTTTAGGGAAAATAAAGGAAAAATCAAATAATCCGGAATACTTCTGTTCTTATGAAAGAATTCTCAATAACAATAATGTGACATACCTCATAAGGTTTAAGATACAAGAGTCAACAATAACATTTGCGGAGAGTATGAAGTACCATAAAAACACATACAATCCGTTACATTTACTAAGTGAAAAGTTCAATTACCTTCTATAACGGACCACTTCCATGCATTAGATTTTATTATGGCACCATATTAGGAATTAGTTATCCAGACTACAGCTTTACGTTTTCAGATAGGAGGAATAAATTTTTTATCTGGTAAATTAATAAAAAGATTAGTTTATTAGCGAATTTCCCCCTATGGGGAAGTAGCTATTACCGTAGGCGGCACGGTGAGACTTAAGCGTGGGACCACCGTAACTTTTCATTTTGAGGTCCCTAGACCCCAAAAACACAGTTCGTTCATTTTCATATATATATATATAGGGATATATATCAGTCCGTAGGCACGATAACTTTTGTAAAAAACGTCCAATCTTGATGAAATTTGGAACAAACGTGAAAAGCGTCATTCATGACTTCGAGTTCGAAAACCAGCAAGATTGGTTTACTCTAAGAAGGTTTTTTGGACGAAATAAAATTTATTTTCAAGATCTAGCACCTTTTTACTAATTATTTTTAAATTTAACTGTCAAAATTGAATTCAGCTTAAAAAAAACAATTAAGCATTTTGAATTATTATTCTACGTCAATCCGTTGCTTAGATATTGGATAGTATTGGAAGTGCTAAACACAGTACGTTGTCCAATATTATTTTTAATTTTTCCCTCCAAAAAGTATAGTCACCCTGATTTAAGATATTAAAAAAATACAATTCTGAACATATGATTAAATTTTCAGGTGATGAATATTTTATTTGTGTTTATTTTGAATAGTTAGAGTTCATTGATCAAGATTTTGCAGAAAATATATACTATATCAAAAAACACAAATTATTTTTAAATTTAATAAAGAAAGTATGATTATTTGGAGGGGGGATGTCTTGGTCTAAACTGCCTGAAAATGTAGCATATAATATATGGTATGTTTACAATGATGAGGATTGATAATATGTTTTGTTGAAATTGGCTGGAGATGTAGGTCTGTTGCAAGAGGGATGTTTTAATTATTGTAAAACTGATCATATGATTGCATTGCGAGGCAAACAGAGATACATAATTATCAGAATGTAAGGATTGCTTTAGCGTACAGAGATTCATGTCACCAATTAAACAAACATTTTTACTTTTTACTTTGTCAAGTAAAAGTGATAATTCAGTAATAAATGTGTCGGCTGTATACGCATGAAGCCTATAGATAGCAATGAGTACAACAATAAGATCACTTTGCAATGTCACATTAACTTTATTTAAGCGCATCAGCCGATTTTAGATCAAGCTCCGAAGCTACGCTCTTGTATTGACGATTGACATATACAGCCACACCGCCCGCAACATGCTCACTACACGAGACATACATTTCGTACCCATCAATGGTGTACATATTGACTTCAAAATCATTTATCCAAATCTCAGAACAAACTAATATATCTGGTTTTCTCTCTAAATTTGCCATGGTAATTAAAAATGAATCAATGTTTGAGCGCATACTTCTAATGTTTTGATGAAACACTAGCAAATTACATTCATCTTTAGAAAAATTATCAATGGCTGTCAATATATTATTACAATCTATCATATTTAAAAAAGTATGTTAGCCTAACTAGTAAAAAATACATGTGTAGGCCTAAAAACATTACATCCATAGTAGGCCTAAAAGCATTAAATCCATAGTAGACATGGCCTAATGTAGGCTATATATGCAAAATCATAAAAAAGAAAGAACTCAATCAAAAGGTTTCTTAAAATTTCATAGGCTAGCAAAATAAGACTTACGATTTACTTTAGGGTTTTCAACAAGTCCACATGAGTAATTAGTATAGCAGGTTCAGAGTCAATTTTTTTAGGTAGATTTTTCCTTCTTTTACCCACACATACTTGTAGCCGTGTCGAAACTTGTGTTCTCTAGCAGCTCGGAGCAATTCTCTTTTAGCAGAGCTTAGGCTGTCATTGACGTACACTGGCTTGTCCGCAGCTATTCCAATGTGTCTCGTTGATAGGTTAGGTTTTGCCTTTTTTAAGTCCATCAGACGTTGTTTGTCGAAGCGACGTACAAATTTCACTATGATTCCGGGAGGACCTCAATTCTCCGATTTATTTTTCCCAAGTCGATGACATATATCTACCATTCCATCTTCAACTTCAAAATTTACTGCTGCACCAACCTGTTTCACTAACTGTAAAACGTTTTCACCTTGAACTTCAGGAACTTCATATATTTCGACGCAGTTTCGCCGAGAGTATTGCTCACAATCACCTAAACGTATGGTTAACTTTTTATTTACATTCTTTAACTCTTGGTTTTCCTGCTTTAAGAATTCAATTGTCTTTAGACACTCACTCAATTGATTTGATTGCCTTTCAATTAGGCTAGAGTTATTTTCAATGTTTTGGTGACACTGTTCAATTGAAGCTCCTAAGTCAGTTTCAAGTCTTTTCCTTTCCTCACTAGCCTGCTCCAGCATAAACATAACATCTGCGATCGTCGCTTCACCCTTTTCAGCCTTGGGCATAGCAAACATACTGTCACGCCGAGCCTTTTTGCAAGGGGGACAACGCCAAATCATTGATTCTGCAACAACTGTCTCTATGTCCTCCTTACTCATGTTGACACATTTTGCATGGCAAACACCGTTGCATTCACTACAGTTAATTTTTAGAACCCTACCAGTCACAAAATCTTTACAAACAGGACACTTTGCCATTGTTTAAAGGTTAAGTTGAGGTTATATAGCTATATATATAGGTTATATGATAGCATACAAATGACAAGTCACAAAATTGCAGTAGGAGAAAAACAGTACTTTATAACTCAATAAAGGTGGCAACACTGTACATAAATAAGCACTTTCACAACTATAATTAATTAAACATACTATTAAACATCAAAATATGTGGAGCACCGGCCAAATCGTCCTCTCTCTTCAACAGCTGCATAGAGTTTTTGACTAAAGTTTGAATTTGCCTAAAGGGAAATTCGCTAACGTTCCTATAGACTATGCATTTTTACCTGGGTTAAAGATAATCTCCAAAGTAGAAGAGAAACGGATGTAGGCTAGTCCCAATGAAATAAAATAATATAAGTAGCAACACAAGATTATTGACAAAGCATCGAGTGGTACTGAAAATGATATTTAAAATCGTTTAATATGTTTTACCCAGGTTCCCAGGTTTGAAAACTTATTTTTTTACTCTATGTTACACGTTTCTTTACACTCAAAGATGGTACCAGGTTCCAGGTCTCGTAACGTCGAAGATAGCCTAGTGTATACTGACTGACTTCTACAGAAAGACAAGATTTATCAGCCATTGCCTGTAAGAAAATCTACACAAAAATATGTGTCAGTTTTAGCAGGAGTCAAAATCGGTCGAATTGAAATTTCGCATACATATATTATTTACCAACGACAATTTTAGAAGAAAACAAATGCTTTCTTAAAATAAAAAGCTTGTTTAGAGAAACAGTGAAAATCCACATACATTCACTAAAGTGTAAAAATAAATAAATAAAAATACAAAAAAAATACTTTAAAACCCAATAATTTAAAGTGCTCGAGAAACCTTTTATTTATTTATTTGAAATGCTACAAAACAGATAACATCCAATTACATCGTAGCATATATAACTAATCAGTACAAATTATTGCAGCATATAATTCAAATGGGACATACAAATGGGACATATACAAAAACACAATACATAATACACAATACATAATACATTCAAAGTCAATGATAATACATAATATAGCACATAATTCATTTACATAATCTGAAAAATCTATTAGTAAATCATTTGTTCCTTTCTTTTTTTGGTAAGCATATTGATATTCATTGATAACTTTGTTTCTCTCAAGATGGTCAATCAACTTATCAGCCATATATCTCTCTATTATTTTGCCTACTGCTGGTAATATTGAAATTGGACGATAGTTCTGGAAATTTTCATGCCTCCCACTTTTGTACACTGGCCTAATCAATGCGATTTTTAACAATTCTGGAAATACTGATCTTTTAATTGAAGTATTTATTAATCTAATTATTGGCTCACTTAAGATATCAGCATTATTCTTAATATCTCGCATTCTTCTACCATCAACACCTGGTCCCTTTTTTGCTAGTGAATGCAACATCTTAACCAAATTTTCTTTATTGAGGGCTGGTATATACAGTGAGGTTGTGCAGCTACTTATGTTCGAGGTCTGTAATAGAGTTTTCTTACTATCATGCATTGTTGAATATACACCTTCTGTAAATTGGTTAACAAATGAATTACATATTTCAATTTCTGTGTTATTTTTTGTCATGTACTTCTCTATAACCTCATCAATGCCGTTTGTTTTCTTTTTCCCTAGGATCATATTTATACTGTCTCATGTAAGCTTCATGTTATTCTTATTACTTTCAAATAGACTGTAATAGTGTTTTCTTTTTGCTTTTTTAATTTCTGCATTAACTTTGTTTCTAACTTGCTTATATTCTTCCCTACGCTCTCTTAAATGGGGCTGTGCTTTATAGGTTTTAAAAAGTTTATCTCTTTGTTTTATCAAATTTATTGTTCTTACATTCATCCATCTTTTTAATATTTGTTTTACTGATACTACAAACAGTATATGCTTCTTTAAAATTAAAGTATATTTATTTGTAAATTTCATTTGGATTGCCCATATTATTAATAGACTGCCACTCCATCTACCTCAAAGTCTGTCCCAGCGAAGCCACATCCACAACTTTGTTTACATTCTTTTCATGATAAGCTGGGCAGAAATTGTCAGGCTGGACGTTGATCACACAGATGTAGTGGTCTGCAATCTTGACCTGCACAATATCAGAGATGACACTTGCTCTCCTTGTTCTCAAGAATGCGTGGTCTATACATGTCTGAGTCAGTTTTCCTGCTCTTACTTCTTCTCTGGTGTAATCGTTTATGTAGGAAATCAACCCATTTGCTGCCATCATATTTTTATAATCTTCAACACTTTTTTGAATTAATATTTCAAATCTAAATTTATATCTCCTATAATTAATAAATCACCTTGGATCGACTTTATTGTTTCCTCTAGTTCAGATATAAACATAATTTCATCACCTGTTGGCTGTCTGTATGTGGCTACAATATTTAAGATATAATTTTGTTTTTTTATTTTAATGACCTTGCTTTCAAAATTACTACTGTTAACAGACAACTCATTTACTACTATGTTGTCCTTGACAAAGATTAATATTCCTCCTCCTTTTTTAAATTGTCTTAAATTATAAAACATACCAAAACTATCTATATTAAACAATTCTAAAATATCTGACAGGTAATTTTTAATATTAACTTCAGTGAGTATAATGATATCAAAAAATGCCAAACACCTTTGAAAATAAATCAGGAACTGATCCCAACTCTTTCTTATTGATCGAATATTTAAGTGAGAAATAGTAACACCAGTTTCATACCCTCTTTCATAACACGGATTCTCAAAATCTATTGTATTCTTGAAAACATAGGTTTCATGTTCCCTTATTTCAAACACATTATCTTCCATTGATTTTTTCCCCAAATAAAAGAAAAACTATTTTAGGCATGTACGATCTCTCACTTAATATTTCCTAACTGAGCCATATTACTAACAATCACTACTTCACTTTTTCTCAACCTAACTGCAGCATTTTTGAACCAAATAAATTTATAACCTAGTTCTCTTCCTTTCTTCTTTGCTTCTTTTAATAAGTTCCTGTAGTACTGAGATAAGTTCTCACTTACATAAATTCTGCCACTGCTAAGCCCCGTCACCTGGTTGTTGGTTATCACCTTTTTCCTCGGTGCCAGGAACTCCTCCCGTTTCTTCCGCCTGACGAGCTGTACGATGATGGTCGCTGGTCTGTTGTCCCGTCGAGACTTCGGCAGATGGTGAGCTATCTCAATATCTTCTTTTGCTAAGCTAACGCCCATCTTCTCTGCCACTTCAACAACAATCTACTCCACATCTTCATTTTGCTTCTCTTCAACCTCGTTTATTTCAATATTTCTATTGCGCCCATACTGCTCCAGCTGATTGAGTCATGATTCCAGTGAATAGATCTCTTCATCTTTTTTTGAATAATTGTCTTCAGATTCTGGATCTCCTTCTCTAATGTTGGTAAGGATTTTAATTTGTTTAATATGTCATCATACTGGCTACTAATATGCTCTTGACTTTTTATTATATCAGTATTATCTTCTTTTTTTTTCAAGTCTTCTTTTATTTGAACTAGGAACTCAAGCTTCTTTGAAACATCGTCCATGAAAGTTTTCAGGTTTTCCGCTTCATCTTCGTCTTGCTTTGAGCTTGGTCCGGTTTTTTAAATAGATTTACATTTTGAGCAAATCCACTGTGCTTTATGTGATGGTGTGTCATGCTACTGAACACTGGCTGCCTGATACCAACACACGAGAAGTGGTATACCAATTTGCAATTTACATTAGAAAAAATAATAGTATCAGATTCTTCGAGGATAACCTCTCTACACTGGTTGCACTTTGTCATGTTGGATCTCGCAGAACAAGGAAAACAGACACAATCACAGAGACAAGGAAAACACAACCTTCCACTATCAGTGCCACTGGCTGACTGGCTGTGTGTGTGACTGGCTGACTGGCTGAGCATATAAGAGGTTTAGCCCCTTACTTTCAGGCCCTTGGGTAAACTAATGTGTTTCTAAAAAGCTAAAAATGTTTTTTGGTAAGCTAAAAACTTTAGGACTGAAGCAAATTGAAACAATAACACTTCATATAAATTGAGCCGTCACAAATGGAAGGTAATTGTGCAAAATTACACGTGACTTTTATTGAGAAGCAGGCTTTCACTCGATAGACCAAACAAAACATCTCAAACTACTTGGAAAATTTAAAATAAGTCGATTCTGCATTTGTTATGGTAAGCTCAGCGTCTCACCTCGATGAGTCTATTAGGTGGTCTATATAATGTTTATATATATAAACATTTTCATCATAGAATAGTTACCTTATTACCTGTACCTGAAGAAAGCACTATTCCAAAGTAAGCATAAATGTACAGTTTGAAGTAAAGACGACAACCAAACATAGACGGATGGAGTTATGCAACAAATACTATTAAATGCATTTAATGTTGGAAACTGAACTTAATTTATGAGGTAGATGTTTACATCTGTTCGTTTAAAACTGCCGAACAGTCGCAGACATTTGCCACCAGTCATGAGAGAATAATGTTTGTATTGTTGTGTAATGTTTGTATGTCTTAGCAAAAACATTTTTTACGAAAGACGAAAAATAATGCAATTACCACAGACGTTGCTGCCATTTTCCATGCAAGAGGTGGACGACCTTCAAAAAAAAGGAATTTGTTTGTTTTGCTCGATTTCTCAGCAACGGGTTTACTAGTAAAACTTAATGCTTTATTTGTATTTTTAATTAGAGATTTTATATATTGGAATTTTTTCCTTTTTTGTATTTTTCCTAATATTTATTAATTTTATCTATATAAATTTGAACTGATGGTCTTTCTGATGGACTGCAAAATGAAAAGTTATCAAAGAGGTCTTGGGCTTGGATCTTACAAAGAGACCTTATAATGGCATGTTCCTAGTGGGAAATTCACGAAATCAAGTAATTAAACAAAAATTTATTAATTATAAAGATGACAAGTATTTCTTATTCTTGTATTCATTTTCAGTTTCTCATTTTGCCTTTTCTTGGAGCTCAGTTTGAGTTTCATAATTGCCTACAGTTGCCCTTGATCTTGTCCTGGCCCTGGTTCAGGCGGCAGATGTAGTAACTTCCCAACCCACCTAGAAAGTCGAATGAAAACAAGTGAAAGGCAGGACAGACGAAGCATGTTTCGCCATCTTCTTTACATTTTTGAGTGCAGTTCTTTCTTGTCAACTTCTCTACATTCTTTGGCGTTGCCTTGCCATTACGAACTATTTCTTCTGATGTAGACCCTGGAAAAGTTATTTTATAAGCTCAACTGAAAAACAGTAAGGGTATAGAGATTACTGTATGACTTCATATTTCATATAGCTCTTTTTAAACTCATTGTTTGAACTCATTACAAAACAGCCGATCATTTATTGTTTAAATATAAAAAATTGTATATAATTTATTATACAATAAATTACATACTACACCTCGGATTATCCGGAATAATGTGGTTGAACAAAAAAAATTTTGGATAACCCAAGGTCATTATAATATTGCCTAAATAGCTATCTCAAACCAACAACATGTTAGTTTTACACCTACTCATTTTGAAACTTAACTTCAGTTCACACAAAGCTTTCACAACTATTAACACAAGTGACAGTAACAAACTAACCCGCAAAATCGCCGTAAGGTACGCATGTGTTCATTAGTTTTAGCACTCAAAGCAGTAAACCAAATCACTTGGCGTCCAATAATGCTGTAAATTTACTGTACAGCAGCGATTTCAATTTTTGTGATGCTAAATGCTTCAGTGATGTATTGCAGTGACATCTTACTTTTAGAAGGCACTCTTCATACATAAAACTCGGTAAAATCACAATTTACTGTGACCTTTTTATGGATGGACCAATCCAGATTATCTGGGATCCGGATAATATGAGGTTCGGATAATCCAAGTACTCTATCTTGAGAAATAGTGCTTTGTTTATCAATACTCGTGCATTATTAAGGTATTTCTCACAGATTTTGATGCTGTAATCAGCTTAAAAACTGTTAAGAAATTTCTTAAACAACATCTTTCCTGTTTGAGTTACTTATTTACTTTCAGTAAGGTGGCTCCAATTTTAACCTTACAAGATTTGCAATACACTTTGAAGAACCTAGTTCTGATTGACCATATCTTGTTTGGACCAGGTGTACGCTATTTTAATAAGTAATTGGATGAACTCACAAACAATAATAGGCTGATTCCATTGTCTTAAAATTATCATAAGGGAAAAAATACTTTAATCACAATATGGGATAGAGATTAACAAATTCCAAACACAAAAGAAACTGCTGATAAATTATGGGTAAAATATATTTTTTGAAAAAGTGCAGAGCATGTTGCTTGAATTCTCTAGTTGATTTTAAAAAGATTTTTCATCACTCTGTATACGAAAATTGCCCGTTTCCGTACAGCTGAGATCTATGAAAACCCTCGATTTCCTTACATCAAAACAAATAATGAGCAAGTATATTTCGGTACCCAAACATTGCATTTCCGTACCCAAACAAACCATTTCCGTACCCAAACAAACTTTTGCCGAACCCAAACAAACGAAGTTCATATTTTGACAGTTCAATCACCTGACTCTAAACTAAAATAAACGGCTGTAATTTCGTTGTTCAGCCCTATTGTGTTTGCTGATAAAAATGACTAAATTATGAAATGTTGGATGATTTTTTATAAATTTGGTTACTTATTTGCATCGTGATGAAAAATATTGTTCACAACTCGTCACGAAAGTCCCATTTCGGGGCTCGATAGTGTTTTACATGCTCGGCTTAAGCCTCGCAAGTAAAACACCATCTTGCCCCGAAATGGGCTACTTTCGTGACTAGTAGTGAAATATACTATTATAATCATTACTAGTGGAAAAAACAAAACTGACCAAAAAAAAACCTAGAGGCAATGTGCAATTTGCGCATTATTTCTTCGGCTATAGCTGAGTCAGCTCGTTGCAAGGCAAGGGGGTGGAGGGGGTACTTTTCTAAAAATATTGTTCTAAAGCCCCACTGCTTGTCAAACTTTATGTTTACCAATATCATATGTTAAAAATATTGATACGGTTAGTAGTGTTGAAGTCATAGCCGGAGATACAATGCGTGCACTGTCCTTCTGATGTTATTTCCTAAATAGTACAGAATCCTGCCAGAAAATAGAATCTGATCCCCACCTGATGATGGGGATCAAATGCTGCTTCCCTCTCTCGAGACATTGAGAGAACATTGTTTCTGGGTTTTTATATTTCATTTTTGTTTTTTCTCTAGTAATAATTGAAAAACATTTTTCAAATTAATTGAATATTCCTCAACCAAACAGCATGCTATGTATTTTTTTAAGTGAACATTCTTGGAAGATGATCTCTCTTACTAAAGATTCTGATGAACTCTTACTGAAACACATAGAAAACGTTAATTGTACTTTTTTGCTAATACTATCAGAATACTTGTTAAACATTGTGTCACTAATACTAACCTGATACAAAATATTAAAAGGAATATAACCTAGTTTGGTGCAATAATGTGATGGGACTGTTCTAAGTTTGGCAAAAGACCTAGTAAATAAACAAAATCCTTTCTTACCACCCTCAGGGCGAGCGAAGACACAGGCCACAAGGGCCGTCAGGAAGGACAACAAGACTACTGCGTAGAGTATCTTGTCGCCTCTCATGTTGTTGGAAGTAGAACAAGAACAAGTTACAAAATCAGCCTTTCTTGCCTCAAAGCTGGCGGTAGCTGTGATTAATCTTGATTTAAATCATCACAAATCTGAGTAATTAACCAAATGCACTAATCCATCTTCATTTGTCAAATGACGCATTGCCATTAAATGGAAAAACAAGTACATCAATCAATCAATCGATGCCAAGTGTTCTCCCGATGTAACTGATACCGATGAAATAAAACCATCGATAAAATGATTTCACAAAAAATTTCTGTTAAAGTTATTTGTAAGTGGTTTCGAACATAGATGACCATTGCAATATTGTCATCAACGATTACGTCTTATGTTGAATTTCTTCATTCTTAACTATGCATTTAAAATTACAATAGTTTATATGCATCAGATTTTACTTACCAACTCGCACAAAAGTTGGTGGACGAATAATCTTTTATATAACCTACAAAAGGTTTAATATTACATAAAATGAAGCAAACAGATACAAAGTCACATCAACAAACAAAATTCTCTAGAAAATGAGAATTATCAACACACTCTTAAACTGAATAACCAGTTATTACTGATCATCTTCCTACATCGCAGCAACCTTACTTCCTTTACTGGGCACAAGAGATATGACTTTTAAATGTTAACCCAGTTTATACCCCAATTTATGCTTACCCATTGCACTTGGTTAATATATTAAAATGTATCTTTTAAACAGGTTATTTCCAGTCATTATTATCATTATTACAGTCATTATTATCAAACAAAAAGGATCGACAAAATTATACTGTTTTGGTAAAAAATAAATCAATACCGAACAAATTGGGGACAAGGGGTGTTCGGATAACTGAATATTTGGATAATCGAACATGAAAAGACAAAATTTAAAAATTATATATGTAATGTAATTCTTACTAGTAAAAAGGCTAAAAAATGATCAAACAAAAATTATTTATGTAATTTTATTATGAAACCGATCAGAATACATGGGTATAAATGTTTAAAGAACAATTTATCATACATAGATACAGTACAATATATACTGTTTATTTAGAGAAAAAGAACAAAATTTGTTTTTTCTTTAGCCCTAGCACTTTTTTTGGTGCGCATATTTGAATTGCTTGAGAATCTTGTTCAAAATACGAACTATTATGGCGTTCGGTTAACCGACGGTTCGGATGACCGACGCACAGTGTGGCAAAATCCCGAAAATCTGGCAAAACTTAGTAGCTGATTTTTCTATTATCAAATCATGTTAAATTTGCTTTAAAGGCCTTAAAAAAATTATAATTAAGTATTGTGACCATAATTAACCCTCTATATTTTTCATAATTACCTTAAATCATATTAATTTTACCCCGTACATTTATGTACAGTACACAGTTTTTTATCTTCACACGCAATTTCACAATCACAATTAACTATCAAACTGTCTAAAGAGAACAATTATGCTTTTTTTTATTAATCAAACAAGCAATTAAACTGAATTTGTGCTGTATAATAACGTATTTAAGCACTCAACAGTCAAAATAGATGGTAGTAAAACTGTTAATCGAAAGGTCCCCTCATTTGGGTACCCGTAACATGAAATACACTTTATTATTAATTTTACTTTATTATTAATGAAATACACGGCATAGTTTATTAATTTTAGCTCATCCATGAGAGTCTATCCCAAGCTACCAGCTCTGCAAATGGTGTGGTCTGAAGTAACTCTTCTTATATACATCCCCGCCCCGCCCCATCTTATACTACATGAATCTTTATCGCTGATGTAATACGATCTTTATAATACACAAAATCATCAAACGAAATGATCAACTTAACAAATTTTCTATTCGCTCAAATATATGCTTAAGATATTTCAAAGAGATGTGCATTGTACGTTTTAAAAAAGAGACAAATTGCTTATATTTTTGGATGCGAGGTTTAAACAAACATTGTGATATTTCAAAAACTGGAAACTATACAGAAGGTTATTTACGATAGTACGGTTTTATGTATGTATAAAGATAACATTATGTGCATAGAATGTTTCACGGTAACTATAAACTAGTGGTATGTTTTTGGGAAAAGAATCAAACCGTTGTTAAAACACTGTGTAAATTAAAACAACTAGAAAACAAGAGAATCGTGTACATTTTGAATGCAGAAAAATGTTTCAAACGTTTGTAGTTTTCGTTTTAACTCAAACTACAAAGCTGTAAAATAAAAATAATATTCCTCCGCAAACCATTAAACATTCGCATATTGATGCAATGGCATCTGTTTGCGCGACTGTGCACTTCGAGATCCTGCAGTGAACTGCAAGACCGTTTTTGTGTGACTGAGAGGTCGCGACCCGTCATTCTATTTATGGATCTAATTTCTTGTTTTCAAGAGGGGGGCAATTGACTGCTGTATGGTTGTGGTCTGAACTAGAGTAGTTACTGACAGTAATGCGATCGTAGAATCATAGAGGTTTAGTATAATTGATTTATGAAATAACTATTCCTGCGTTCCGGTCTTAAACAGTTTTTTCAATGTGATGTAGGATTCTTTGTTGCCACAATCTGTACGAGATAGTAAAGCAATCGTAGAATCATAGAGGTTTAGTATATTTGATTTATGAAATAACCATTTCTTCTTTCCAGTCTTAATCAGTTTTTCAATGCAATGTAGAATTCTTTGTTGTCACAACCTGTACGGATTTATTAAAACTTGGTATGTAATCTTGGTAAGTTATCACAGTGTTGTATAAAATAAAAGATAATTTGAAAGTAAATGTGAAGTGTGTTCCTTTAAATTAATATTTCAACTAAAATTACACTATACATTTTGAATCTTACAGAATAATTAGTGAAACTTAGCAATATTCTGTACAGCAGGGGTAATACACTTAAGATTAAAAATGTACACAAGATTTAAATGTAATTTCAACAACTGATAAACTAATTACCCCTCACAACACCTAACAAACACACTGAATGTTTTTCCCAAACCAATGGTGCATATTTGGTTTTCAATTACACATTAAAAACTATCAGTAAAATATCTTAAGTGTGTCCTCAAGGTATGTAAGTATTAAATATGCTAGAGAGCGAAACATTCAAATGAATCCGTGATTTGGAAATTTTTGAAATAGAAAATAACAATATGTTTGACTAGCAATATACCCCCATTTTACATTTTTTAATCCAACAGATACATTTAAAACAGTCTAGTTGCCTGCGCCCCGCTATAAAATATGCTTTAGGTTGATGTTTATCATTTATGAGGTTTTGCAGCGTAAAACGCTATTTAATGAAAGAGGTGTATTGTTGTTATTTTTAAATTATTTAATGAATTTGTGTCACTAGAATAAAATGTCAAGTGACCAAACTATTCATCAGGCAAACCTTTAAAATTAACCTATTACTATCGACTTGAAAATTCTCTTTTGAGGAGAAATTCGTTAAAAAATGTATCTGCTTTAAAAATGTCAATGCATACTACATACAATTTGCCGCTTTGATAATACAACCATTTTCATTTTGCATAAGTTAGGGGTTAGTTTACATGGATCTTCATTGTTTAGCGCATCTTCATACCTCTTTTTAAAGTTACTTATAAAAAAGTAATGAATCTTAGGACCTATTTTGTTTGTACAAAAACGTAATTCACTGCATTAATTTTGATTGTATCTTAAAAGAAATGATAAGAAGATGCGCAAACCTCTGATTGCTATAAACTAATCTCTAAAATAACATCAATAAGATGCCAATTTCCATTTAAAACGTTTATCAACACTCATAACGGCTGAAAAATTACACATTCAAAAAGTAATCTGATTTTGTTGTATCTTATCCTAAGTACAAGTGTTTGTCAACCTAACACATAAGCTAATATCATAGCTTAATATATAAAATAGATGCATTTGAGAAATAATAGGTAGGCACCTTAACACTTAAACATTTATCTCATTCTAGGTATAAAGTTAAGGATTTAAATTTAAAATACGTTTGAAACCTTAAATTCTTAAGCTTGATCTTCAGCTGTTATTGATATTTTAAAATTATCTAATCTGCTCTGTAGAAAATCCCAGTAGTCCTTTTGATGGTATAGATATGCTAAAATAAATTTTCGCAGACAGCGTACTTGTCAAAGTATCATATGCAGACAGCTATTGCTGAGGTTGGACTTACAATAACGGATCTAAGACAGCTTGCTAAAAAAATATATTGGGGAATCAAAGAACATATCTTAGCAAAAATAACCGTCGTAATTTCAACTCGTTGGGACAAAATATTCTCCAGTTATGGACGGGGACTCCATTTATGGACTGTATAAAATTTAAAAAATAATCATATCTTTATTAATTATGTTTTCATCACTATGTTAACTGTGCTAAAGCTTTGAGTCATACCATTGCAAGCTTCAACATTAAGAAAACAGCTGTTTACTTCCTTTTATTTTTAATATAACGTACACGGGACATTGCCCGGAGAAACTTTCAGCTTTTTAGAGATGTGTTTGTACTATAAAGCCGTTGATTGGGGGAAAACAGTGAATCGTCTCTAAATGCATTGGTAAATCTATAGTATTATAAAGAAGAGGTGGTTTCTCTGTGTATGGGGCAAGTGAACGCGAAAACTACTGAACCCGACTTGATTGAAATTTCACGCAGAGGTAGATCTTGAACCTGGGAAACATAAAGGTCTATTCACTTCCTTAAAATCACCTCGGGCTACGCCCCGTGAACGTCCTTAGCTTCAATGTTTACATTTATTTTATACGGATGTAAACATTCAAATACTGACATGTAAACAGCTGTGGGTACTACAGTTTGACAGATCAAAGAGCAGAAGTAAAATCAACGTGATAGATATTAGCAAATATTGTACTTCTAAAAATTACTTTGAAGATATTTTATACTATATCAGAGAATTATCCTTTTAATCCCTATTTTTAAAGTGTATTAATTGAAAATATCATTAATATGTCATTTAAGTATAAAATGTGATATTCAAACATCAAATAACCGTACTGATGACTTGATGTATGTGAATTATTCATAAAGAGGTTATCGCTTGAATTATAGTAACGCCGCAAACAGAGCAGGCCCCCCACCCCTGTCTATAAATAGAGGAGCGACCGCTGGACCCTAGTTACTTGCCGGCTGTTTGTTGCCGCATGTGCATGACCTGGAGCTGTTGGCATCATTTAGATTTTGCATTCTAACAAATAATCAACTAACAAAATTATTATCCTAACATATTTATCCATTTGAACTCTTTGGCAACGAACATGTTTTGAATTTTTTATAATGTTTAGTTTGTTTAGATATTTGCCTATATCCTTGGTTGAACCTGTTTTAAGTCTAAACACCAAGGATTTACTCAACACTTGGGATAACCAAAAAAAGGTTTCGGTCCCAGCCTATGTTAACCAAAAAGGTTTAGACATAGAGCGTTCTGGAGAGATCTTCAACTCAACCTGGTTGACCAATTCAATGGAAGGTAAAAATTAATTTTTGTTTTCAAAGCTAAAATAAATAAAGTATTATCTTTCATTAATAATTGTTCGACAGTAAACTCGATTCAATGTAATTTATTTTTTAACATATAACTTTTAGTCTTGTTTTATGCGAGCCGTTCATTAAACTTAACTAATCTCGTTTAAAAGCCTTTTTGAAAATGATAAAGTATTTCCAACTTAAGTATGTTTTCCAGAATTAATTTTCCTATAGAACTATTTGAAATGTTTTGCTCTGTGTTTCGATGAACGTCTTAAAACTCTGGTAAAACCTGCTTTAAAGTACATAAGCCAGAGTTTCAACACTGGAGACAACCCTAAGAGGTAGCGGTCTCCCAGCGAAGATGTTTAGTTTGAAATAAAACTAAGACATCCGCTGACATCCGAAACTGTACGAGTTGGTGACGAGTGACCTTCAATTTCGTGATCCTTGGTTGAACCTGTTTTAAGTCTAAACACCAAGGATTTACTCAACACTTGGGATAACCATAAAAAGGTTTCGGTCCCAGCCTATGTTTATCAAAATTGTTTAGACATAGAGTGTAAAACTTATCGAGCTGGGTGCTGAGGAGAACTTCAGTTTTCAACCAACCTAATTGATCAATTCGATGCAAGGTAAAAATTAATTTTAGCTCTCGAGGCTAGATGGAATAAAAAATTATATTTAATTGATAATCGACCGTCAGTATACTCAATTAGATTCCCCAACCTCTTTTCAAAATATAATTTAAAGTGTTTTGTTTAAGTTAGCCAACATTTATAAACTTAACTGTCCCCGTTTGAAAGCCTTTTTGAAAATGATAGTATTTTTAACTTTTAATAGTAATGATACTATTTTTTTAGTACTTTTTAACTATGATTAGTATTTTAAAGTATGTTTTCCAGAATTAATTTTCCTATAAAACTATTTGAAATGTTTTTGCTCTGTATTTAGATGAACGTCTTAAAACTCTGGTAAAACCAGTAAAACCTGCTTTAAAGTATATAAGCCAGAGTTTCAACACTGGAGACAACCCTAAGAGGTTCGGGTCTCCGTGATATGTCTAGTTTTGAAAGAAAAGCTAAGACATTCACAATCCCTCCTAGACACCGCAGAGACGTTTCGGAGAAGCAAGATTGGGGGTTCCAGTATAATACTTTGTTTTGAAACTTAAAAAGTCCAAATGACAAAGTATTCATCTCATACTCGATAACTAGTTAAGGTTATGTCGAGTCTCTCGCTGGAAACCAATGAAAGGTATTTGAAAGCGAGATTTAACTAAATTAAAAAATTTCTAAATTATTTTATTTACTTTTAAATAAGACAAAATATTACTCTGAACTCGATAACCGGTTAAGGTTATGTCGAGTCTCTCGCTGGAAACCACAAAGGTATTTAACTAAATTTAGTTAATTAATTTAGTTAAATCTGGAAAGCGAGATTTAACTAAATTAATTTTTTTTCAAATTATTTTATCTACTTTTAAATAAGTAAGAGTGGCCATATTATTTATTTAAAAGTAGCAAAACAATAAACATTATTTTATTTGAGATTTCTAATGTTTTTACTTAATGTTACTTAATATTTTTTTTTTACACCCTCTCCCCCCATCCCCCCCCTCTCACAGCAGTATATTGGTAACACTGTTCATAACAATCAGCGGTCATTTCAAGTGTCGAGTTGATGCTAAGATGTCGGTCCAAGTAAATGAAATATCTTCTTCTTCAAATCCTTTTCAAGTGTTTGATCAGGATACATCTAGACCTGACGGACCCATACAGGAATGTGTTGTCAGTAGTACCATTCCATTTTGCGATAGAAATTCTATTGAAGCGATTGAATGGTTATTAGCATCCCCAGAACAAATGGAGATTAAAGAGCCTTAGAAATATTGCCGCTAGCACACATCGTTTTAGGAAAGTCGACTCTCTCATGTTTTTAATAACATGAGAGAGTCGAATTTCCGCTAAATCAAACTTGTCCTTGACCCATATTTTTGACGTCTTAGTTCTTTTTCAAAACTTTTCAACTACAGCTAAATATGATTGCAGTGGTAGCATGATATATTGAAGTTTACCCGTAAGAGTGGGGGTACACTATATAAGCAATTCATTTCGGTCATTGCGTACACTTGGAGAGGAAAAATTCAGTATGGTTGCTGCTCGTGACAAGCTCTCTAATAAATTTGGCGGTAGTGTTTTCTACCATTTGTTGGAGTCAGAAAATGATTCAGCAGCGGAAGAAGTTCAAGATCGAAACTTTCGTGACCTTATATATTTTCAAGTGACAGCTCCAAGATATGTTCATGTTATGCTGTATATGTTCTGTGAGGTTACCCATCCGGAACGCTTTTTGATTTTTCTAAATATATGGTACATGCCAGAAGTAGATAATTTGGAAGAAGAAAGAATGCTTGGTGGTTTCTCTCCGGATTTCTACATTGAGCCAGACCTCCGATCTTACTCCTTGACAGAAATTATTGAGGGAGAACATCTTATGTTTGATGAAGAATTAATAGATGAGAGATACGAATCAATTATGACTCAGTATGGTGATGATGATAGATTTTTCAGATCTTTCCTAACATCAACAAACAATGAAGATTGAATCATTAAAGTGAATTAAAACTAAATCAAGATGTTTCAAAATTAAATTCATCACATCAACCAATTCGGCTTAGCTTCTGAAGACATTCAATACAAAAGGGGGAACAGCTTAGTCTGTGGTTAAAAGACAATCACTTACTAAGCTGTTCCCTCTTTTGGCAAAATCATTATTCAACCTTGACCTAGTCATGTAATCTTATTATATGATAACATTACAATACGATATAATGCTCTATGAAAGATAATCCAACTATATGGGTCAAGGCCAACCATTATTATTTTTTTTATGAATTAACAATTTATTAATTTTCTTCTTCCTCTGAGTCGAGTCGTAAACGTCTACAAACGTGGCTTTTGAAATTCAAAACCCGACAGACATTTGTGATCTCCCTTTCAATGTCGTTGATGCTCCAATGGGTTTTTGGAGTTTCCATTGGTGTTTCTTCATCATTTTCATTTAATTCTTCGCTTAAGACATCTTCCTCTTCGGACCCAGTATCAAAACTATCATTAAATTCCATCTCGTCAAAATTGTCTTCCTCTTCAATTTCTTCATCCATCTCCCAGTTGTTTACTACAAGGTATCTTGGAAGGTTCGAGTGGTCTGTTGGAGACATTGTCATTATATGATATATGGATACCCAGGGAGTTAGTTATATAGCTTCTGTGTATGAGTGGGGGGGGACAAGTTTGATCAAGATATGTTAAGAAATAAGGGATTTTTTCAGTAAGGATAATATGGGGAATGAGTATGCAGGTTTGCTGCTACAAGAATGAAAATATCACAGATTTTAAACTATTGTACATTAGATCTCATTTTGATGAAGCTAAAAACCAAGTTTTATTAAGATATGTTGAGAAATAACGAGAAATAGAATTTTACTAATTCCCCATAAGGTTAACATTGGGACAACTTACTGTGTTTACCACTTTGAGAATCTCTGTAACCAATGGACATATAGCGATGATTCAAAATACGAAATTGTTTGTTGATTCGAGCTGAATCTATGGTGCTAACCAAAATTTGATCCCCCCCCCCCCTTCCGGTGGTGCGATCGGGCTAGTTTTTATAACTAGTCCATTTGATTACCACTTTACATGTACATGTCTGTACCAAATTTCATAAAGATCGAACCATTTTTTTACAGCCGCTATCGTGCTAACAGACATATATTTAAATTCGAATAAATGGCGATTTTTACTTCTGGGGCCCATAAACGAAACATTATCACGGTCTGTGGCTTATAGGTCTTGCCATGAAACAAATTAATTAATTATTACAGCTCTTAACAATGTACAACCATCTACAGTCGATTCCACATTCACCTTTCAGTACATACCATATTTGGGAAATAGCTATTCTATTACCTTTGCTGAGAACATTTATTTTCAGATATCCTATACTCTTATATGAGTAACTAGAAGAACCCGTGGCTTCGCTCACGATTAAAATTAAACATTCACTATCACCCATGAATTATATAGTTTTGCTTTCCCATTTATTTTTCTTGTTGTAAAATCTAATGTCTAAAATCTACTTCTTTGAACATATCGAATGTACTTCCATAAAGCAAAAGTTTTTAGAAATTCGCTCTTAGTACGCAGGTCTGCTACGACGGGGGAATTATATTCCTGCATAAAGTGCCTGTACATAAAAAATGTGACCATATCCAACGCCCCACCGACAAAGCCCCAAATTGTGTTGCTGCCCTGAGTAGGCTCATGCCCAATATCGGCGGTTCTTCCTCTTGCAAGTGCGTTTTGCTTGTGTCGGCTGTCCAGTCGATCGTGCTATCAGGTGAAGAGGATTGCGCTCACACACTCAAGAGGCGAACAGAGATACAGAGACGAACGCCGAGAAGCATTTATGGTCGTTTCCACGGTACCTGAGCTTGCCCTGATGATGATCATAGGGCACAGTATAAGGAACGGCACCCTTGGCTTTTTCAACGGCACTTTGAATCTGCTCGCATATGTTACCCTTAATTAAAACTTTATTATGCACCCCCGTCACAGCAGACCTGCGTATTAGAAATCCTATTTCTTTCCTTCATGAAGGCATACGTGTTGGAGGAACCAAAGAAGGTAGCTTGAAATTTTATTCACTGTAAAAGATCATTTTCTTAAGGTTTTAGGGTCTACCCTGAACAAAAAATTACAATGCCACTCCAGCAATTATTAAAAAGTGCTGTCTTACGTTTTTAGACTCTATATTGAGCAAAACGTTTGAATGAGCCGTCCCGGCAATTTTTTTAAAGTGCTGTAGATAAATTAATTCTTTACAGTAGTACACTCTTCCTCTTTAAATAGCAGTTAGTTGTCATAAAAAAAGTCCTTCAAGTATAAGTGATCAGTGATCACTGGAGTCCTTCAGTAATCAGTTATTTATTTTATGTTATACTACATATCAGCATTTTATATAGTGTATTGCACTTTGAAAAAATGCAAAAGACTAATTCATTGACCACCTGGCACCAAGTAACAAATCTTCATTTTAACAAATACAGTTAAATAGCAGAAATAAATACCATTAATTTACATCACCTGTTTTAAATTTTACTTTCATATGTTTTGTTAGTAAACAAATCTAACTCAAATTCTTTCAAAATCCCTGACATGGGTACCTTTAAGACGGTCCCAGGGCTAAGCCCTGAAAGTTATCACGAAATTGAAGGTGTATAAACCTACTCCATGAAATTCTACATGTATGTACCAAGTTTCGTGGCCATCGGTCCAGCGGTTTCTGAGTTTATCCGTGCCAACTAAATATATATATATATATATATATATATATATATATATACCAACGTCCTCTTTTATACTTATAGATGTTATCGTGCTTGCTTGCTTGCTTGCTTGTATGCTTGTATGCTTTGCTTGCACAATTATCTCAAAAACGGCTCCGAGGATTTCCTTCAAACAAATGAAGTAATCAAAACAGCTGTTTGGAATCTACAGCCATCAAGGAAAATACAGCAGGTGGGATGAAGAGCAATAAAAAAGGTTTCTATTTATCAATTTTATGACATTGAAATATTTTATAGTAACTGGATGAACTGGTAAACATGAAATAACACCGAGCAAAGCTCGGACCACCAGGTACTCCATAACAAAATGTTATAAAATCATGAGCTGATCATTACATAATTTGGCTAGTAGATCTTAAAATGCCATTTAAAATACACAGCTACTAGCTTATCAAAGGTGCTTACGAAATACACAGTATACTGAAAGATGTGGAACGGAGTAGACTATAGGTAAAATACGGCGTCCGTTGTAAGATATTATAGAGTACTAAAAAGGTCTGTGTTTAAAACACCACTGCGCTGAAGTGTTTTTTATTAAACTGATTGGATGGACTGGTAAACATGAAATAGTACTGAGCAAAGCTCGATCCACCAAGTACAACTATTTTAAAACTACTATGGTAGGTAATGTCTTTGAGATTGATTATACATTATTATAAACCGGTAATAAAACACAATTGTGATCCAAAGACAAAAGTTGTGAATTTATTTAGTGTCTTATTTGTTGGGTAATATGATTTCTGTTATATAGGTTAGGCATTGATAGTAAACAAACAATCGAGATCTACCCTTCATGCATTTATCTAGGTTCAACAAAAAGTTGCGTCGAGTTTTGAGAAAATGTGCGGTACAAATCAAATAATTTTCTAAAATCCTATTTAATATCGAATGTTCAACTCTCTTCGATTATGATGTTTCCTGCTACAGAGACCATCACTAAATAATGGATGAATTTAAGTTTCATGCTGTCACTGAAGAGACTGTTAAAAAAGTAATGAATAGTATCGAGTCAAAAGCCATAGGCAGTGATGAAATTTCAATCGATATGGTCAAATCTGTAAGTCCTTATGCAATCGAAGCCATTACACACCTCATAAATGAATCACTGAGTAGAGGAATTTTCCCACGAACGTGGAAGGAAAGCATTGTTAAACCTCTAGCTAAAGTAGCTTCGCCAACTACGGTAGACGAGCTGAGGCCAATATCTATTCTTCCAGCCATATCTAAAGTTATTGAGAAAATAGTAATTCTACAAATCACTGAATTTATTAGAGAAAAAGAATTGTTACCCAAACTGCAATCAGGTTTCAGAAAAAACCACAGCACATGCACTGCATTGACTAACATTTTTAGTGACATGATTGATGCCAGAGATAAGGGCAGATTCAGTTCCCTAGTAATGCTTGATTATTCCAAAGCATTTGATTCCATAGACCACAGAATGTTGGTTGCAAAAATGCACTACTTGGGATTTGGCGCTGAGGTGACCGCATGGATTAGATCTTATCTTGATGACAGGCTGCAGGTTACCAGACTAGGGAGTGAGACATCCAGAGCGCTCGCCAAAGTTGCCTGGGGCCAGTCCTGTACACACTCTACTCTGCTGACTTTCCCAGCAGTATTAAGACTTGCACCGCACACTTGTATGCAGACGATTCCCAGTTGCACTTGTCCTATGAGCCTAGTCACATGGCAAAAGCCATTGACTTAATAAACGCCGATTAGGAAAACATCTCCAAGTGGTCGTTAATCAATGGTCTCAAATTAAATCCAGGCAAGTGCACTGTTCTTCACACTGCACCTCATAACCTAGTGACCCTCATGCATGATGGGGTGGGTGTCAGGCTTGACGGTGGGAGTGTTGCTGTATGTGACACGGCTAGGACTCTTGGTGTCGTGCTTGACAAGGACCTCACCTTCTCTGACCATGTCACTCAGGCAACCCAGCGTGCTTTAGGAAGACTGAGAGGTCTGTACAGGTATAGAGGTCTACTGCCAGAGGCCGCTAAGCTTCACCTCGTGCAGTCACTGATACTATCAGTATTTTACTTCTGCTTCCCTGCATATGGTAACAGCCTTTCAAGGGAAGACATGTGTCGTGTGCAGAGGCTTCAAAACTCTGCCATCCGTTTTGTTTTCTGCCTCAAGAAATTTGACCATGTTACCCCTTATCGTACAGCAGTAAATATGCTACCTATGGAGGCTGTATGCAGGCTGTTGACGTGCTGTATGACTCATAGGGTATTGAAGTCCCGTGAACCCGACTATCTTTGCGAGAGACTCTCCTCTCGTGGTGAGGTGTCTCAGCGGAGGACCCGTCACTATGGGAGGCTTCACTTTCCTAAAGTCAACTTGGAATTGGGAAGGAGGAGTGTTTCATACTTCGGCCCTGTATTGTATAACGGGCTCCCTGATAGCCTAAAATATTTGTCTTGTGATAGTTTTAAGCTTCAACTGAAAGCCATGTGTCTTGAAAATAGCGATTTATTTAGTTAATTAGTTTTTAAGAGACAAGAGTTGTTCTGAAAAGCTGATGTATCAGAGAAACGCTGGTTAATAAAGGCATTTTTATTTATTTATTTATTTATTTATCTCTAAAAGGCTTATTTCCAGAGAAACGCTGGTGTACCAAAGAAAAGCTGGTGTACCAGAGAAAAGCTATCAGAGAAACGCTTTTTCAATAAAGGCATTAAAAAATGGTTTTTAACTGAATACCAGTTAACACGAGATATGAAATGAAATGAAATGAAAAATGTCTTTATTAAAGAGGCGAAGTTAGGACTTCAAAGTCCTCTCTGCCACTTAACCTCATACACAAATTACAAACAACATTCTTAATAATAAAAACAATAAAAATTATTCAACCAAAATATTAAAGAATACAAATATTTAAAGGAGATGATAATATCTAAATTATTTAAGAATTGTCTATTTTAAAAATAAAAACAAAGTCAAGATTTATTTTTTTTATCATACACACTCATTCACACATGTCGCCCGATAGGACATGTACTACCAATGGATCTATATTCTAAGCTGTTTTTATTCTTATTCATTATTGTCAACTGTTTTTCTCACGTTTAACAGTTATTCAGCCAAAAGAGACTGTTCATTCAAAGGTACAAGGTCGACCATTCACTGGTACAGGTACAGTCCCGGTCATTCATTGGAGCATTGGCATGGCAGTAGTCTTTTAATTAATATTATCGTCAGTATTCTCATAAACTTAGCAATTAAACTAATGTCTCTTAATCCTTAAAAAATTAACGAGCTTTGAATACTAAAATGTATAACAGTGACTATGAAATAAGGATACATTGTCAATTTAACATGAGACGTCATCCTTAATCGTCGAGGTCATTTACTCTTGCTTCCACCCTGTGATCAACAAGGTTATGCTGATTTTTACAAGTTACATTGTTTTCCCAGAAAACATTTATTAATATTAAAATTTACATATTCCTTTGAATACTCTTTTTGGTTACAGAGAAGGCGATATTTCAAAGGTAAATTTCTTGACTCGGTTTTTAAAATAGGTCTTATTGTGGATTAATGGTTTTATTTTAAATCTGGAAACAACAGTTTCTAGGGAAAAGTTCTCCTATTCAGTCCCGTTAACAAATATTTTATTGTCGTATTTTTAACTTGACACCGACCTCTTTCTAACGACACCTAAACTATTAAAATGTATTCAAAACTATTAGCGGAGTTGTTGGTCAAAAAAACCTTATCAAAAAAGTAAAAATTAGTTTGTGTACTTTGATTTGCTGGGATTATTTCATGTTTACCTGTTCGTCATGAGGCCCAATTATATAAATATATTTTTTACTTCAAAATCCATTTTGTAAAGTTCTTAGAATTTTCTCTGACCAATTAATGTGCACAGAATACTCTATTTAGACAGTAAATAGTTATTTTTACACTTTAAAGGAAATCCACGGAGCTTTTCGAGATAATTGTGCAAAAATTGTTCATATAAAATAACATTATCTGTTGCACCCAGAGTTGATCGGTATTATTTCATGTTTATTAGTTCATCCAACTACTGCAATATTTTGGAGTCATAAAATTGATAAGTAAAAACATTCAATCTTTACTCCAAACGCTGTATTTTTACTAGATGGCTGTAGTTTGCTATTATAATTATTTTATTTGTTTACGTTTTTCTTGTTTATTCCGTTGCTATCATGGCATCTCATAAGGCTAATGTTAAAATTCTCCAACTTTAAAATTCATTTTATTATTTTATTAGATTTTCTTTGGCCAAGTAAGTTTACATAGAACACGTTTTTTATTCAGAAATTAATTATTTCAAGACTTTGAAGGAACTCCTGCAGCTTTTGTTAAGATAATTGTGTAAGCAATCACGCACGCGAGCAAGCAAAATAACATTGATCATATAACAGTGCAGCATAGGATATGATCTAAACACAATTTCAATAACAACATACTGTTTATACTAAATTCCACATTCACCTTTCATCACAGGCCTTTTGTGGCAGTGTAATTTTACTATACCTATTTTGAGTATAGGGTATTTGTTTACTAATATTCATCGCATATCTTTTTAAAATTAACAGATAATTATTATAGTATATTTCGCAACAAGGGCCGAAAATGAGGTTTTGCAGGCACGAGATCGTGTTTCAAATTCGAGACGAAGTCGAGAATTTGAAATGATCGAGCGCTGCAAAACCCTTTCGGCCGAGGTGCGAACGCGATTTTTCACCACACTACACAATGAAATGTACCCTAAATAATAAAAAAAGATTATTATTTGACTCACTTGAAAACAAAACTTTAAGGTTATAAGCGACGATACAACTTCTTTATCATGATTAAAACAAACACAGCTATGAAAATCATATGATCGCAACTATCCTGTCTTTGGAACCTATTGAGTGCCGTATAATTATGCGATGTTCTGACGTTGTTTCAAACAAATAAACGATCAGCTGACTTTCGGCCCTAAGGCCCCCAACGTTTTCGGTCCTGTGGCGGCAAACAGTGTGTTTCGGTCCGCGTTTGACGTTTGGAAACAGGTGGTTTCGTCGTAGTGTGGTGAAAAATAATTTGGCTAATATACACGTTTAATTGCCATTTAAAATACACTAGCAGCCCGCGTCACTTCGTGACAAAAACAACTTCGTAAAATAGGCTTTAGTTTTATGTTGATTATGTATGGAGCTTAGCAGCGTAAAATATCTTTCAATGAGTAAGTGTTTGAATGTTTGTGATTTTTTTATTTTTTAGACTAATTTTTTTGTTATAACATCGGAATAAAATAGCCAGTTATCGAGATTTTTATCGGGGCAAACTATAAAAATAACTTATTACTTAAGACTTGAAACTCCAATAAGGGTAAGAAATTCCTCACTGAATTTTAAAAGTTATTGTAGAAACAGATCATAGCCCACTGGTTAGTATTTTCAAAAAACCTCTTCTTAAATCACCAAAAAGGCTTCAAACGATGATTTTAAGTCTACAAAGATATAACATTATTATCAAGTACAAGTCAGGGAAAAAATGTATTTAGCAGACACACTTTCAAGAGCTCCAGAAAGTATAGAAAACCAAGAAAAGCAAATCGACATCTATGAAATCACTAAAACAATGAACAGTTTTGATGAAATAAGCAGAATTAATGAACTTAAGAGTGGAGTTAACTATATGGAAGACAAAATCATGAAAGTTAGTGACGAATCAATCACAAAAATTATGAATGAAACACAAACCGACGAGCAGTTAATAAAACTGAAAGATCAAGTACTAAAGGGATGGCCAGAAAAACAAAACTTACTTCCTAATGACCTTAAATGCTCCTGGAACTACAGAATAGACTTGTCAATCGAAGGAGATATTATTATGAAAGGTAATCAAATGCTAGTCCACAGATCATTACGGAAGGAATTCTTACGAAAAATCCACAGTGGTCACATGGGTATTGAAGCAACTAAGAAATTTGCAAAGGAAGCTTTATTTTGGCCAAATATGTTAAATGAAATAGGAGATACTGTAAGAAACTGTGAAGTTTGTAATAGATTAGCATCAAATCAAAAGCACGTTGAAATGAGGTCACATGACATTCCTAAATTTCCCTTTGAAGTTATTAGCTTGGACGTTTTCGAAATAAATATAAAAAGCAAGAACAGAATATTTTTAGTTACAACAGACCACTACTCAGATTTCTTTGAAATCGACGAAGTTATGGACTTGACATCAAGAACAACTATTCTAATTTGTAAGCTGAATTTCAGCAGATATGGGATACCTATAAAAGTAATAACGGATGGTGCCACAAACTTCAATTCAAGTGATTTTCAGAAATTCAGTGAAGAATGGGAATTTACACATGTAATGTCTAGTCCACATTACCCACAAAGCAATGGAAAAGCGGAATCATCAGTAAAGATTGCTAAAACACTAATAAAGAAAAGTATAGAAGAAAATGAAGACTTCTACAAAATGTTTTTAGCATTTAGAAACACACCAAATAAGACAAACATGAGTCCTGCCAAGAGAATGATGTGCAGATGGCTGAGATGCCAAGTACCAAATATGAACAAATATCAAGAAATAATCAAGACCGAAGAAGTTGAGAACAAACTTAAGCAAAATCGACAAATAACAGCAAAATACTATAACAGAGGAACAGTAAACTGGAGACCATTATGTATTGGCGAACAAGTGTGGTATAAGAAGGAACCTGAAGTAAACAAATGGGCAAAGGGTGAAATAGTTAAAGATACCGGAAACAGATCGTACCAAGTAAAAAACCAAGATGGAGCTATTTATCGATGAAATGAAATCTTTATCAAGCCAGACCAAAATAGGATAACCAGTGAAATACACCCAGAGGCAATAAATACAAATCCAACACGAACACAAACAAGCAGTACATGCAGTAACAAGCAGATGTCGACTCGGCCAAAGAGAACCATTAAAATTCCAAACAGATTTTCAGACTTCGTGTTATATAAATAAATTTGATCTAAGAAAAGGGGATGTTATATAATTAATTGTCAGCTGATTTTATTGAGTTCTGTCATTTAGTTATGTTTAAATTTTATGTTCTCTTGTAGAATTAAAAAAAATTCCTATAAAATTCAATATTGTCGAATACAAAATGTAAATTCTAATCAATTCCGCTGCCACGCAGGATTTGAACAGGTGGAGACGACTGCCAGACTAGTCCATCAAGCCCTCGCCTGCAGTGCTGATTATAATAGTTACTGGGTCCCGTTCTCGCAAACAGGTCTTTGGCCCCACTGCCCAGCTGTTCGGGAAATCTTCCTTGACACCGAACTGATTAATATTCATAACAACTAGAATATTCCAGCTTTGAACACCTTTCAAATACTGTAAACTTTGACAGAGCTGTAAAAACACGAAAGCACGTTAGGCTCGCATTTTAAATGATCTTTTGAAAGAATGGGCCTACTCAGTCTCAAAAGGCTAGGGATTCAAGGGTCAACAACAACAGTTTCCTACCACCAAATGGAAATAAACACATTGCCACACCTTAAACAGTACGCAAAACGGTTCATTTCCGCTTTCATTACATTCCTGCTCGCAAAAGCGAGCGAGAATGTAAATTTCCGCTCGCTAAATCAGGGTTACTTATTAGGTTAAGGAGGCACGCAAGAGAGATATCTATGACGTCAAACACCAAAGTCCAGTTTTTCTATTGGTGAGAAATTCCATGACACTCACCGCATTCTAAATTCTAGTTGCCTTGTTCTAAATCAGGTGATTTCGTTGTCACCATTTATATCTCAACTTCAGGTTCGTTCCAATAGAATAAGCAATCATAACCGTAATGAACTTTTGTCTACAGGTTAGTTAATAAGTTAAAACTGTTTAAATAATGGTGGTACTAAAAATATTGTGTGTATTACGAGTAAAAATAGTCATTGCCGCTCTTAATACACAAATAGCTATTGCGAAGAGTAGGAAGTACGATAAAAAAGCATAAAAACCGTTCCACTTACTGAGTGAAAAGTTCAATTACCTACTATAACGGACCACCTCCATGCATTAGATTTTATTATGGTACCATATTAGGAATTATAACTATCCAAACTACAGCTATAAGCTTTCAGATAGAATGAAAACAAGTTGTATCTGGTTTAAAATGATTAGTTTTCTACATTAAACCCTGGTTGGTGTTTTTATTACGTAGGCTACAAGAGAATTGAATATTATATTTTGAGATTGAAAAGCTGATAGTATTTTTTTGAGTCACAAAACGATTCAGATTTGAAGATAATCATCATAATGAATAAATAATCTACGTGAGTATATCGTGCAACTACTACATTATGCCTTTAATGTTTTCAAATCATTCCTACATGCAAGGCTACGTTTTGTGTGACAATACTTTCTCAGCAAATCACTTAGCTGTGACATTGTTTTAGATTACTGTTGCTGTTTTGATTGCGATGACATTCTCAATTCCAGTAATAAGTCATAACTAGTGGCTTGAAGGAGCTGCAAGCCCCTAATAAGGGAACATTCAAACAATCCTTATTTATTAACTTATAATACAAAATACCTTCATAGCAAACTGAATCTACCTTATATTGATATCTAGTCAATCAAGTATCAGCATCACATGTTTTACGTAAACACAGCAGACGTTTTTAGATCCCAATGCTATTTAAATGGCAGATATTTTACGTTACCTCTCGTTTAATGGTGAGTTTCAAGCAATTTCATTATTTTTCCCGCCATCACGGATTAAATGCCTTTAATTTGAGACCCCTTCTATCTCTCTACGACTTGCTAGACGCCCACAATTTTGACGCAAAGAATTGCCTTACGAAATTAAATATATGATTTTGCTGAAAAACTTAATTTACTCCAATCAGCTGTATCTTTTAAAATTCTAGTCCAATTTTTGATTGAATTGAAAAACTAGACTAGTCTGCAGTACCTCCCGCCATCTTGGGTTTTAGTCCCATAAGAACGTCATCCTTGAAAAAAGTACGACTTTGAACTCAAATTACTTGCTTACCTTGAAACGCATAAAACTTATTCTTGAATATGTTCTCCTAATTAATATTAGCAGAGAACTGTGAGAAAACTTTTTCTCAATATTTTCAACTTATAGCTAAAAATGTATATTTAAAACGGTTAATTTTATACATATATATTGATAATAATTCAAAAAACTTATTCAAGTTTAAAAAATTTAATCCCACAGATCAGCTATGGACATGGATTGATATAGTTTTAAAGGTCAACTACAGATTGCACCACTTATTATTTCCCGTGCAAAGCCAACACACCAGCTAGTTATAATTCAAAAAGTTATTTAATCGATTCTTATAACAATAAAAAAAAATCGATTCTATTAAACTCAATAACCGCATCGCCACGGCGGCACGGCCGGCCTGTGGGTTTGCAGAACAGGTTTGCCAGTTTGCCGGTTTGCCAGTTTGCCAGTTTGCCGGTTTGCCGCGTGCAGGCCGATGACTCTACATGCCGCCCGTGCCTGTCGTATCACAGGCCGTACTCACCGCCTCAGCCACTCCTCCAGTCCTTTCACTCTCAAGGCCACACCCGGGGAAATTTCGTCTGTTCTACAAGGACAATGTCATAAAAGTTCTCGTCCGTCCTTAACCTATGATTCATGGTTTACCTCCTGGATTAAAAATCGACTTGAAAAAATGCAGGGGTAAACGCGGTGTCGTTTAGCGTCTTCAATTTAAAATTTTTTTTTTTTTGGAAATACCATTGTAAAGATAAAGAGTTGTAGAGTATTTATTGATCCTCCAAAATTGTTTATGCTCACTCATTAAAAAGATACGTGGCGTTAAAGTTGGTCAAGTTCAACGAAATGTATCTTCAGAATGAGCAAATATGAACGATTTTGGAATTCCAATAAACATTCTACAACTCTTTATCTTTGAAATAGTATATTAAATTAAATTTTATTTTGTAACTGCAGGCGTTAAATGACACCGCGCAGATCGTGTTTTAGGCTTATTTTGGCGTAGGTAGGGAACTTTCTTAAAAATCGACTTGAAAAAATACCAGCAATCCAAAATTATTTTCAGACTAGTTTCAGGATTGGTGTCCCATTATAATGTTCTTGTCTAAAGGACTTGATAATGGGACAGCAGTCCAAAAAATATTAGGCTGCAAAAAATAATTTTTGATTGTCGACATATAGGTTGGTAACATAGTATTTTTACAAGATAAATTTTATTGTTAAAGTTGAGCGAAGTCGGATTTCAAGAATGAAAGTATGAACTGGCATTCCCATGAAATTTATCTATAGGATGGTTCCCATACGTAACAGAAGCGCGTTTTAAATTTTTTGGGAAAACTCCGCCCTTTCAAAAGAAAACAATTCCGGAAATGGAACCAACAACACAATTTACATAATCAGGCATAATTTCGACTTTCTTTATTTTGATAAAGAAGTAGGCCCTACATTAAAAACATCAAGGCAATATTAAGATTGTTAGGGACATGCAGCATTCATGGAATTGGATTATTAATTCATTGACCCCCAATTAAAATGATTTTACCTTCTCCATAGAAAAGACATTTTTTAAGTGAAGTTGAGAATCGGTTATCAAAGACACGATTTCAATCCAAAGCAATTTAAATCTAGGAGAACAGAAACCAACGCAGATTTCATTGAGAATACAAGATGACGCGGATGACTCCTACTTGCTTTTCAATAATGTTTAAAGACGAATATGAGCATAGAAAGCGCGCAGTCGACCTGACATACATAATAAACTGGGAAAGACAGGTTCCCCGGTTCATCTCATCCATCTTTCAGTAATGCCTGTTCTGCGTACTCGTTCTGAAGTAGTCTATAAAGAGTCTTTTGAGAGAAAACCGTTTGGAATTAGAAAGCTCTTGGATTTAACTTTTTCATGATCAACTTTATCAGTAATTTTTTATTCTTTAACACGATTTTCCTTTTTTAGGTTTTCTAATCTTTGAACGTGTGTTGGGGAGTTTTATCTAATTGGCTGAAAACTGAGACATCAAAAATAAACGTGGAAGGACAATTAAAATAGAGGACGTCCAACCATTAACCTTGCTACCATTGGCATCTCAGCAACGACAAGAAATACAGAAAACACTATAGCATCGCCCATTTTTTAATAAGCTTTTTATATTTTTATTAGATTTTTTCATCTTTAGGCACCAATTTTCTTTATGAAACTAATTATAACTTCAACTGCATTTCCAATTTCTTACAATACTTCCAGACTTTACTCTTGATTTTATTTTTCTAAGAACTGTTTTCAGTGATCCTTATAAACCCCTGATCCGTTCCAATGAATATGTATAACAACATCATAATACTGTACATAGCCCACTACACTAAGTATCCATAAGGAAAAGGAAGCAAAAAATAAAACTAATATGACTATTTTTTATAAATAAACTAACAAGTAAAATAATTTTATTTGATTTTACATATTTTAACAAAACGCTATTTTTACATGGTTACTAAGCTATTACATTATTCATTACCACAAATCCTCGTTGTTCACAGTTAAGTAACTACAGCAACTTACCTTGTACACAACTTGGAGAAGTCAGTCGTTCGATAATAACACCGCCACAAGATGTCACCGTCACCAGGCCCTCGCATGTCTGTGCGGCGATCACATCACATGCGCTACGTTAATTGTCCTTCAACAATACGTCGATAGCTGTGCCATGCTCAGAGTCGTTCGAAACCAACATTAATGGTGAGGAGGAAATATTTAGTTGGAGGAAGTATATAATTGGAGGAAGTATATAGTTCGAAGAAGTATATAGTTGGAGGAAGTATGTAGTTGGAGGAAGTATGTAGTTGGGGGAAGTATATAGTTGGAGGAAGTGTATAGCTGGAGGAAGTATATAGTTGGAGGAAGTATAAAGTTGGAAAAAGTATATAGTTGGAGGAAGTATATAGTTGGAGGAAGTATGTAGTTGGAGGAAGTATATAGTTGGAGGAAGTATATAGTTGAGGAAGTATGTATTTAGAGGAAGTATATAATTAAGAAAGTATTAGTTGGGGGAAGTATATAGTTGGAGGAAGTATATAATTGGAGGTAGTATATAGTTCGAGGAAGTATATAGTTGGAGGAGGTATGTAGTTGGAGGAAGTATATAGTTGGAGGAAGTATAAAGTTGGAGGAAGTATAAAGTTGGAGGAAGTATATAGTTGGAGGAAGTATATAGTTGGAGGAAGTATGTAGTTGGGGGAAGTATATAGTTGGAGGAAGTGTATAGCTGGAGGAAGTATATAGTTGGAGAAAGTATAAAGTTGGAGGAAGTATATAGTTGGAGGAAGTATATAGTTGGAGGAAGTATATAGTTAGAGGAAGTATATAGTTGAGGAAGCATGTATTTAGAGGTAGTATATAATTAAGAAAGTATTAGTTGGGGGAAGTATATAGTTGGAGGAAGTATATAATTGGAGGTAGTATATAGTTCGAGGAAGTATATAGTTGGAGGAGGTATGTAGTTGGAGGAAGTATATAGTTGGAAGAAGTATATAGTTGGAGGAAGTATATAGTTGGAGGAAGTATATAGTTGAGGAAGTATGTATTTAGAGGAAGTATATAATTAAGAAAGTATTAGTTGGGGGAAGTATATAGTTGGAGGAAGTATATAATTGGAGGTAGTATATAGTTCGAGGAAGTATATAGTTGGAGGAAGTGTATAGTTGGAAGAAGTATATAGTTGGAGGAAGTATATAGTTGGAGGAAGTATATAGTTGGAGGAAGTATATAGTTGAGGAAGTATGTATTTAGAGGAAGTATATAATTAAGAAAGTATTAGTTGGGGGAAGTATATAGTTGGAGGAAGTATATAATTGGAGGTAGTATATAGTTCGAGGAAGTATATAGTTGGAGGAGGTATGTAGTCGGAGGAAGTGTATAGTTGGAAGAAGTATATAGTTGGAGGAAGTATATAGTTGGAGGAAGTATATAGTTGGAGGAAGTGTATAATTAAGGAAGTGTATAGTTGGAGGAAGTATATAGTTGGAGGAAGTATATGGTAGGAGGAGGAATATAGTTGGAGGAAGTATATAGTTGGAGGAAGTGTATAGTTGGAGGAAGTATATAGTTGGAAGAAGTATATAGTTGGAGGAAGTGTATAATTAAGGAAGTGTATAGTTGGAGGAAGTATATAGTTGGAGGAAGTATATAGTTGGAGGAAGTGTATAATTAAGGAAGTGTATAGTTGGAGGAAGTATATAGTTGGAGGAAGTGTATAATTAAGGAAGTGTATAGTTGGAGGAAGTATATAGTTGGAGGAAGTATATAGTAGGAGGAGGAATATAGTTGGAGGAAGTATATAGTTGGAGGAAGTGTATAATTAAGGATGTGTATAGTTGGAGGAAGTATATAGTTGGAGGAAGTGTATAATTAAGGAAGTGTATAGTTGGAGGAAGTATATAGTTGGAGGAAGTATATGGTAGGAGGAGGAATATAGTTGGAAGAAGTATATAGTTGGAGGAAGTGTATAATTAAGGAAGTGTATAGTTGGAGGAAGTATATAGTTGGAGGAAGTATATAATTAAGGAAGTGTATAGTTGGAGGAAGTGTATAATTAAGGAAGTGTATAGTTGGAGGAAGTATATAGTTGGAGGAAGTATATGGTAGGAGGAGGAATATAGTTGGAAGAAGTATATAGTTGGAGGAAGTGTATAATTAAGGAAGTGTATAGTTGGAGGAAGTATATAGTTGGAGGAAGTATATGGTAGGAGGAGGAATATAGTTGGAGGAATTACATAGTTGGAGGAAGTATATGGTAGGAGGAGGAATATAGTTGGAGGAAGTATATAGTTGGAGGAAGTGTATAGTTGGAAGAAGTATATAGTTGGAGGAAGTGTATAATTAAGGAAGTGTATAGTTGGAGGAAGTATATAGTTGGAAGAAGTATATAGTTGGAGGAAGTGTATAATTAAGGAAGTGTATAGTTGGAGGAAGTATATAGTTGGAGGGAGTACTTAGTTGGGGGAAGTATGTAGTAGGAGGAGGAATATAGTTGGAGGAAGTATATAGTTGGAGGAAGTGTATAGTTGGAGGACATATGTAGTTGGAGGAGGTATGTAGTTGGAAGAAGTATATATTTGGAGGAGTATATAGTTGGAGGAAGTATATAGTTGGAGAAAGTGTATAGCTGGAGGAACCGAGGAAGTATATAGTTGGAGGAAATATAGAGTTAGAAAATGTCAGCACCAAAGTTTGTTCAATTTGGTCTTTAAATCGCTCAATTTTACAAGTGTAACATTGTTTATGAGCTGGAAAAGACCTATGAGAGTCCTTTCAAGTGTTTCTATTCTGTGCTTTTTAATAAAAAAATACTGCTTAAAATATTAGTTGAGTACATTCGAAGTCTGGCTCTCGAGTATTAATAAGAACCTAGAATATAAGGAGATTATTAACAAACAGCAAGGAGAACCTGGACAAAAACATAGCTAAAACACAAAACACAAATGCTGAAAACAAAACAAGGACACAACATACATACCCAATCTTTGCTCTGCTCTAAATGAGTGTGGACGTGGTCTGTTCTGTTTGATGATAGGTATTTGTAATTTCTGAGTTATATTGTGTTCTTGTTTTGGCATCAGCAAAGTTAGCTGTTTTGTAACTGCTAGTACAGTTCTCTGTTTTAGATATGTTTTCCAGGTTCTCCTGGTTGTGTGATACTAATCTTGTTATGTTCCAGGTTCTCTTTAACCGGAAGACGGCATCAGATTTCCGATTCCGAAACGTCGTGAAAATTATTTGTACTAATCAGTGATGGCAAATCTCCACAAAAATCAAAACCCAGACATGACCAACACCAACCCAACTTTGAATTTTAAACAAAAAACAAAGTGTTATCATTCTATCTCATTAACGGTTGGTCTTACAGTAAATATCACCCTTATAAAAATCAATCGAGGATAGATTTGTGCCAGTATTTACAATGTGAATGCAGATATTAAGTTCGGTGTTATTGAGTTGTAGGCCTAATATTAAAAACACCTTCTACAAAAATGTATTGTTTACGACCCTGAAATAAAAGTACAATTTTCCGGTGTTCAATTGTATAACACACTGTCACCATTAAGTAAAACTTATGTACAAAGCTTAGGTTACTGCAGTACTAGCATAAACTATTACACGGAGATAGGTGTACAGAAAATATACAGTCGTATTAGTTTTATTGCGACGTAACTTACAATATTTTTTTTTATTTGCGTTGACTTTGAAATGGTGACTATTAAATGGTTATATTGCCATGTAATATACAATGATCATTTTTATTTGCGGTACATTGACTTTGAAACGCTGTGGCTATCTAGATGTTAGAATGTTTTATTACATTGCCTCGCTCAGTTGTACGTTACTCGCTCCTATATTGCAAGTTTTTATGGCTGAAATGAAAAACGCCGTTTGAATGAACGTTATCAGTCATATCCGGTGTTATCTATGACCACAGATGAAGCACAAAACAGATCTGCCCCGGCTTTTCGGGCAGCGTCAAGTTTGTTAAGTTGTTTTGTCGGCCTTATTGCATAGCATAGGGATAGGTAGTGAGGTACATGTTGAAGCTTGAGTTTGAAGTTTCAGCAAAGGAGGACAGGATATCAAATCAAATCAAATAAACAATTTTTAGCGAATTTCCCCTATAGGGAAGAAGCTGTTACCGTAGGTCTCATGGTAAGACCTAAGCCTAAAACCATCATAACTTTTCTTTTTGAGGTCCTCAGATACCAAAAACACCATTCGTTCACTTTCATAAATAAATATATATATATATATATATATATATATATATATATATATATATATATGTGTGTGTCTTTAAGCACGATAACTTGCGCAAAAATGGTCCAATCGGAATGAAATTTGGCATAGACGTGTAAAGTAGTAATTATTCGGACGAGTTCGTAAACCAGCCCGATCGGACCACCGGAAGGGGGGGTAAAGGGGGGTAAACCCCCCCAAAAATGGGTTTTTTGAGATTTTTACATTGAAAAATAAAATTTTTCAAATTTTTTTTGGCACCATTGAATTCAGCCCAAAAAAACAAACAATTTAGTATTTTGAATCATGGCTCTATGTCCATTGGTTACCGAGATATTGAAATTGGTAAACACAGTACGTTGTCCCAATGTTAACCTTATGGGAAATAAGTAAAATTCTATATCTAGCTTATTTCTCAACATATCTTGATAAAACTTGGTAAATGGCTTCTTCTAGTTCAGATCTACTAAAAATTGAATTAAAACCACCCAGTTTTAATATACCCGTAGCAGCAAACCTGCATACTCATTCCCCATGTTATTCTTATGGAGCTTACAAAAACATGTCAAATCTCGCTATGTTGGATCGAAATATGTTGTTTTGCACTTGAAATTCGCTGAGTATGCAGGTCTGCTGCAACGGGGGTATTTTATTCTCATCATAAATTTACAGCTACTTACATTATGTACAGAAAAAAAATCACATGGGTGGAACGAAATCACCGATGACGTGGAAGTAAACAAAGCCATGTGATTACGCTACTAGTCTGGTAGATAGAAAATACTAAACCAAAACAAAATGTTCAGCCCAGAAGTCCTGTGGGATGCGCATGCGCAGTGAAGATTTCCCCTACCGCGAGTCTCAGTGCAGTCAAATCTACTATATATTTGTCAAATACCATTCAGTGGAAACATCGTACAGCCCAAACTACTTGACCTAGAACCTTGAAACTTTGCATGGATGTTCCTCTTAGGGCGTAGGCATCCGCTAAGAACGGATTTTACAAAATTCGTAGTATAAAGGGGTTTTTGGCGAGGCCGAAGTTTTCAAATTTTCCCCTTTAAAAATATGTTGGACGATTTTTGTTTACATTTTTAATGTTCATAAAACAATCAGCTGGCAGTTACCTTCGGAAATGTATACGTTGATACAGATGATAATAAATTGATTTCTTTGATCATGGCTTCATTGATTTTTGTTGATTTGTTTCAAGGACATAATTATGTACTATATAAAAGTTACATTTAGTTTAGATAAAATCCACCATTAATTAGTTAAGTTGTGGCACCATCTATATTTCGGTAGCGGGAGTTACGCAGTTTTAAACGTGAAGAGCATACTGCCTTTTGTGGCTGAGTCTTGAGACTAAATCCCGGTAAGATGGAAAGAGAAAAGAACAGTGGGTTTTCAGTCACAAATAGAATGTGCTGAAATGATATGATTCTTTGATCTACTTATGTAAAAATTTATAAATTATACAAATCCCTGATTGTAAGTTATATTTATACTACCTTTTCTACTATATTTTTGTCAAATACCACTGACCTATCATTGTACAGCCAAAACTACTTAACCTAGAACCTTGAAAATTTGCATGGACGTTCCTTACAGAGTGTTGACATTCACCAAGAACGGATTTTTTGGATCTTTTCCGTTATACGTATACCACTATTCCAAATTTCCCTTCGACCTTGATTTTTGACTGAGCACCATAAACTTGGTCAAATAATTTTTATTAATCGTTTTAAAATTGAAATTCCTTGAAAGAATATTTTACCTGCGGTTTCGTTATCTTAACTACCGTTATGTCTGCCTAGACCCGATAAGTCAGCGTCTGGCTGTCTAGCGGTCCCACTTGCAGTTGGAAAGGTTAGGTTAGGTTAGGTTGGGTTAGGTTAGGTTAGGTTGGGTTAGGTTAGAACAGGTTAGTTTAGGTTAGGTTACCTAACGTAACCTATCCTAACCGAACTTACCAAAATCAAGCTTGGAAAACAAACCCGAAACAGTGGTATACGTATAGCGGAAAAGATCCGATTTTTTTAAAATTCGAGGTTTTTTTTGGAGCTGAAGCTTTGAAAATGCCCCATGTTAATGTAATGGATGATCTTTTGTTTAAATTTCCAATTTTACTCAATCAAGCATATTAGCTTCACAAACGGATACGTTGTTTCAGCTGATTTAAATTTGATTCCTTTTATCATGGTTTTATGGTGGTTGTTTTGATGATTTTGTTAGGTTATTCGTACTATATAAAAGTTACATTTGGTTTAGTTTCGTACCTTATACGTTCAATCATAAGCTCATTATGTGGTACCATCTTTTTAGGCAGCGGGAGCTATAGTTATTTCCTTAGGCCGTCCTTCATGTTTTTAATTACAATCACGTCAGTTACAATAATTTGGCAAATTCCTTTTTCATCTAATTCGACGGTGTCCCGGCTTTTCACGGAAAAATAAATGCTGCAATCAGTGGTTGATGTTAAATTTTTCCTACCCGTCCATATTTTAAGTTAAAAACTAAGTGAATCGAGTTTGAAATACTGCCCACGGATAGCACCATAACTGTTTCGAACATTCAGCCCTTTACTGTACTTAATTGATGCCCTACTACGCAATCGAGGGACGTAATAATAAATCTACAAAGAAGTACCTTAAAATCGACACATTTGGTGTTAAAATCGGTCCGGCCGTTTTCGAGTTATAACGGTGAAAAGAAAACCTTCACTATCTACTGTGGTATGCTACATCCTACTGTGGAATCTACATTTTATCCTACATTCCGCCATAAAACAAACATATCTCTACATGACATATTCCTTGATATAAATATTTTCTATTCAGTCCTCTAGATTCTTCATATCAAGGTTAGACGATAATTTTTATCGTGAGCGAAGCCACGGGTTCTGCTAGTTTCATAATAACTCATCTGTAAAAACATCTGATTCTTCATTTGCAACAATATTTGTAATGCTGTCATAGGCCATGTGGGATTTTAAGTTGACAGTACACAACCGATGAAGAAAAAACAGTGGTGGGGGTATTCTCCATCTCTCTTGCACTTCCACCCCTACAAGACTTCCTGGCTGAATAGATCTGTATTAGAAACAATATTTAGCTCTTTGAATAACATTCAATAAACAGGTGACATGTTTTTTGGTTTAGCATGTAACACAAATGACTGACACAAGAAATTTGTAGTTGAGTCAATTGATCATCTGTTAATAATTATTTCCCCTCCTCGAAAAATCCAAATTCATCTGGGTTTGTTTGTGAACACCGAAGCTTCATCTTGTACCTCACTACCTCTATCAAAGACGATTTCATAAATATCAAATTGTTAGGTCCTAAAAACACATACAGTAGGAACTAATAATAACTTTGATACCAGTGCAATCTGGGTGGCATAACAGCCCAACAAACGTGATGCCGCTATAAAAAATTGGCACGAAAAAATGCATTAGGTTGCCAATCTGTACAGTTCTTCATCTGAGGCACAGCCAATACAGGTCTCAGTTGTGCAAGATGACGCAGTGAGATGGCGGGGCTGAAATTTGCACGCTGACACGCTATGGTCGCCTGTGAGTGATAGACCGCATCTGCGACTGTTGCGACAGTGGGATACGAGATGCTCGTGGGAGTCTGCGATTGCGACTATAAGCTATGGGGGTCTATGGGGGTTCGCATTGAGGCTGTTTTGACACACAGGGTATATCAACAATAACTGTGCCACCATTGATATTTCAGAAACTATTAGATGAAAAAACTTTAAATGGGGAATTTCACCTATTTTTTAAGGCAATCAAAAATATGGATTCCATTTCTTGTAATTGGCAGTCATTTTCCAATCTTTTGGACAACTTTGATTTTTCTTATGGAAAACCTTGTAATTTACGGTTTTGGCTTCCACCTTTGATTTAAGAACCAAAAATCTTTGGGCCAAAATTTTTTTTGGACATTTTTCCTTTACCCAATAGTTAAGGAGTTACGAGCAGTTTAAGTTGGATCTTTCCCCTTTTGAAATGCATTGCCTCCATTTTATCCGTGCGATCCATCCTATGGAGTACATGAAAATTAAAAATTTTAAATTTTTATTAGTGAATCTCAACTAAAAAGTATTTCTATGATTGCATTTCAACTAAAACCACATTTTTAGGCACTTTTATTCTTTCTATGTTTTATTCAACACACTCATTTAAGACATATAGACTACCGAAAATTGTCCAATGGATTTCTAATGGAGAGAAATTAAACTTTAAATGCTCATATCTTCCTATTAGATTTAGGAAAAATGTCAAAGAACAAGATGTTCTTAAAATTAAGGATAAAGTCCAAAAAAGCCATAAAATACATGGGGATTCCAAAAGGAAAAAAATGTTGGATGGATAGATAGAAATAAATTTGAACGAATGGTGTTGTTTGCTTCTGGAGGCCCCAAAACGAGAAGTTATGACGGTCTGGGGCTTACCATGGTCTTACCATGAGACCTACGGTAATAGCTTCTTCCCTAAAGGGAAATTCGCTAACGTGCCTATAGACTATACATTTTTACCTGGTAAACATAATCTCCAAAGTAGAACAGAAACGGATATAGGCTAGATCCGATCCTATCCTCTTATACGAGCAATGTTATCCTATACTCTTATACGAGCGATGTTATCTTGCGTGTGTACGTGCTTGCTTGCTTGTATGTATGTTTGCACAGCGATCTCAAAAACGGCTCCGAGGATTTCCTAAATCCTCGGAAAACGGCTCCTTCAAAGTCTGGAAATATGTAATTTATGACTCAAAAACGTCTTTTAAACAGATTACTTGGCTAGAGAAAATCTATAATAACGTAGGAAATCGAATTTTAAAGTAGTAAAATGTTAACATTGGCCTTAGGAGTTACCATGACAGCAACGAAAATAAACAAGGAAAGTGTAAACAAATAAAGTAATCATAACAGCTGCCTGCAATCTACCGACTTCAAGGAAAAATACAGGAATGGGATGAAGAGTTCATGGAGCAATAAAAAAGGTTTAAATTTATCAATTTTATGATATTGATATATTTTATAGTAACTGTATTTATAGTAACTGGATAGTAACTGGTAAACATGAAATAACACTAAGCAAGGCTCGGTCCACCAGGTACTGAAATAAAATAATATTTAAGTAGCAACGCAAGATTAATGACAAAGCATCGGGTGGTACTGAAATGAAAAAATTATATTTAAAATATTTTAATATGTTTTACCCAGGTTCAAAGGTTTGGATACTTACTTTTTTACTCTGTGTCATACGTTTCTTTCCACTCAAAGATGGTACCAGGTTTCAGGTCCCTAAACATCGAAGATAATCTAGTAATATAGTGTATGGAGACTAGAGAACTTCAAAAGGAAGAAAAGATTTTCGACCATTGCCTCTATGAGGATCTATGTTACCTTATAACAAAAATGTACCACTTTTATCTGAAGTCAAACTCGATTAATTTGATAAATGCGTATGCATATATTTACTAACGGCAATTTTATAAGGAAACAAATGCTTTCTTAAATCATTTCAAAGCTTGTTTAAAGAAATAGTAAAAATCCCCCCCCCACTAACATTCACTAAGGCGTACAAATAAATAAATTAAAATTCTCAAAAAAATTACTTTAAAACCCAATAATTTACAGTCCTTGAGAAACCTTTTCAAACTGAAGCAAATGGTTTAAGTTTATAAATGCAATACCGTCAACAATAGACGTTTGATAAACGAGAATGCAAAAGAGAAATGGCAACTCTTATAGACAAGGTGGGGTTTTATAGAGGAAGGAGTGTTTTATAAAGAGGGATTGTTCTGAAGAGGGATGAAGTGATGGAGATAGAGGAGTGAAGGGGCACTCCTGCCCACAGATAAAGCATTCGATTTTACTGCCTTTACCGTAACTCCTTGTTTGTGGTTATAGACGCCCATCCTCACACTCAATCTTCCATTAAACCTATCGTAGTCAGCGGAATTCCTCTGTTGAAAATTAAATAACACCGTTAGTCTTAACTGTACTTCAAGTATTAACTTGTATTAATGCTTTATTTTTCTTATGAAGGAAGGATTCTGTATAGTATAACTGTATTTCTAATGAAATTGCGTTAATTGGTAATAACGATGCTTTTAATTAGGGGTCATAGCCTCTGGATCGTCATTTTATGTTATTCAATTAAGGCTTACCTTACGATTCAATAAAATGGTTTTTTGGAGATCCAGGTTTCAGCGTCGGAACGGAATAAGGACTTTTTGATAGCGTTTCGACGCTGAAACCTAAGTTTCCAAAAACACATTTCATTGGATCGTAAGGTAAACCTTAATTGATTGAATGATTACTATGCGAAGCCATCTCCAGAAGTTAAAAAAATATAACGGACGTGAGTTAATTTTGTCAATGTAATTTGAATCGTGCAAGAAACATAAATTGAAACGTTTTGTGTGGGTTATGAAGGTTTTCATACTGAAAATATGTTAAAAAATCATTTCATAAAGGATTTTTTACAACAAAATTATATTTTTAAACCATAAATTTTATTTATCATTTGGAAGAGTCAATTGCTTAATTTTTACATCAAAATCAAGCAAAGAAGTTTATAATAATGTTGCGTATGTTTCAAATTAAAATGGTAAGTTTTGTATTTTCTTAAAGAGATGGACCTATATCAAACTGTTTTTAAATGTCTTTAATCGTTATTAGTTTCAACTGTACGACATAAGCAAAACTAATTCAAGCTATAAAATGAAAAATATTATATAGAGTGGAAAAATCATTCATTATAATTAATTACTTACCCATTCTACAAAATCAGTGATTACAGTTTAATAGTAGGCCTACACTGCACCTTTCTCTGTCTTGTACTTACGAATCCAAAGACATAGATATGACACACTGTAGTGGAGAGGTGAAGTAACAATGCATGTGGAAATGCAAGACAGGAGTGGAATATTTATGTGGTGTGTCAGCTCCAAGGTCGGGAAGCCCGCATGCAGTGTCAATGCGCCGCCAGCTCAGCTGTTGTCTACAGGGTGTCTACCAACTCCGGGTGTATCTACAAATGACAACAATGAAATACTGTGGTGAAATGGAAATTTCAGAAAATCGATCATTGCGGGTAACTAAAATTAAAAGAAAATGCAGACATGGATTTCTATAGTCGTCTTTAGTAGAGTGCACGAAATAGAGCGGGCGGCAAAAAGTGTAAACTCATCAAATTGTCTGCTAAACCTCAGCTGAAATTACTAAATTAAATGTTTCTGTTGATCTGTCAAACTTTTTTTACGTTTTTCAGGGCCTTTTATTTGTAAATGTTTACTGGAACATAATGATCATTTAAGTTGATTATCTACGCAAACTACATAAATAAACAGTAATTTCGCCACCAACCTCCCTATTTGGTGCCCGTGATAATAGTTGGGGAATTTGCATTTCCTTCAGACCACGTAATTAATGTGTGCATTTAAAAAATATACCTGCCTACTTGCCCTTTTCAAGATTGGAAATAAATTTTAATTTCTCATCAAGGTAGCAATTTTTATAAAAGTAAATACAATATTCGTATTTTCATGTTCGTGACTTAGAAAACAAGATTGGAATATTCATTATCCATTGTAATACTCGGCCTTAAGAAACAGCAATATTTATTTACCAGTAGAATATTTTCTCAAAAATTAAATTTATGTCAACTAATCAATTTATTCTGCTTCATAGGCATCGTTACTTATTATAACTATTTTAAATAAGTTTTTCATTTGAAATTAAATCACCGAACACATGAAACAAATATAACAACCCACTATGGAATCTAATGCAGTTGATTACCAGTTCTAGGTTTATTTAATATCTTTTTCTGCCGACCTCCTGTTTGGTAAACGTAAAAAGAGTGATTTTTTAATAAATGGATATTCTAGAAAAAAGTTTCTAATTCTTCTATAAAGTGTGTGTAAAACGTAAAAGAAACCTTTACACTCTGCAGTACTCTTAAATTGACAACAATCGTCCCCAAGCTCGGCCGGAAGTGGGGTTGCCAAACGTAGAGATCAATGCCAAGTTTTCTCGCCATCAACAATGGCGCGTGCGGCGGGTCTTCTTCTTCTTCTCTAATTGCCGGTGAAACCATTCCACTTCCGGTAGCGAGTGCCGTGCTCCTCACTTTCACTGGGGCGATGTAATGAGTCAACTGTGTCAACTGGTAATGCGATGGTTGAATTTAAAAGTAATCAATTCTTTTCAAACTGATTATTTTAGTAATCGGTTAAAATATCGTTTAAATAAATCGATTCTTCTACTAGTATTGGACGTCGCCGGTTCAAGAAATAACAGAATCAATTCATGGTAAACTCACAACTAATTTTACGAATTAGGCTAATTTTCCGAAAATGTGAATATCTCCTCTGCAAAGTTCCATTTTACATTAAAACTCGTACAAAAGGTAATGGCAAAAAATATAAAAATTTAAAAATGTCACAAAAAATACATTTTTAATATTGATTAAAGGCTGATTAAAGATTCAGCACAACAGACCTTTTACACAATGAATCAAAAAATAACAATAACTTTGTAAACGTGGGCTATCTTCATAATAGATACAAAAGTCTATTAAATGATGCAACCAATTATATTCTCCTAAATCAATATGTGAAAATGAAAATCACCGAAAGGATGTGTTAATTTAAGACTAGAGGACCCGTGCTGCGCTGCAGCATTGAAATCAATTTTAGAAAATGAAAAGTTAATTTACTAAACTGAATATCAGGGATAACAAATAATTGAAATTATAAATGCCTATTATAATATAATTTGTTTAATTACACCATAATAATAAATAACAAATAAAATAGAAATAGAAATATTATATCATATGCCCTTACAATACTTCTCTCCATACAATATTAGCAGTGCTTCGTCCTTTTGGTTTTTTTCCACTTTTACGTTGTCGAAAGATTGTCCTCTTGATAAGGCGACATACAACTGACCATGGCTAAAAACTGGTTCAGGCAAGTAGACTCCAACTCGATTAATTGTTTGCCCCTGTGCCTTGTTAATTGAAATAAAAAATGCGATCTTAATTGGGAATTGTCTTCGCTTGAAAGAAAATGGCACAGTTGTACCTATCTGAAGGCGAGAGATAAATGCGCGGTAGCAGTACACGTTGTCCAATGTCCAATGTGTTTTCCCGTTATTATTTCCAAATCTAAACTATTCTCATGCATTTTCTTTACAATAAGCCTTGTGCCATTTAAAAGACCAGATGTATAATTTAAATAAATATAGTAAATTTACTGTATAGATTTTAGTAAACAAAAAAACCAGCGCCAGCGCTTCGAAGTGTAAACTTTTTAAGTGCCAATCCTAAATTGAAAGGCTACTTAATCATATGTTCCATGAGCATATGGTAAAGAATTTAAGGAGAGATCACAAAATTAAAGTGAGATGTATGTTTATGAAAAATTAAAAGATTATGTCTATTTGTGTTATTCGGAATTCAGCATCGTGCTTTATGTACGTCCGATCTTGACAATCAATAGCTGAAATGAAAGCTGGTATTTCACGGAAGGTTCTTTGACCAAAACATATAGAATTACGTAATTATAACTGGGGAAATATATCTTTAATTAAATTCAAAATTCGGGAAATAATCTAATTTATGTTTTTTGGTCGAGTAATACTATTGATAAATGAATGCGGATGCTTGATGGCAAATCTGCGCGTGCATACCTTTAATTTAAGACCTCATTTATGAAAATCGGTCGAGTAGAAGAGCCAAACAGACTCGGAAAAGAAAAAGAATTTTTTTGTGTTGTTCGGAATTCAGCAGCGCGCTTCAGGTACGTCCGATCTTAATAGTCGATAGCTGAAATGAAAGCTGGTATTTCACTGAAGGTTCTTAGACCAAAACATATAGAATTACATAATTATAACTGGGGAAATATATCTCTATAATTGAGTTCAAAATTCGGGATATAATCGAATTAATTTTTTTTGGTCGAGTAATACAGTTGATAAATGAATGCGGATGTTTGTTGGCAAATCTGCGCGTGCATACCTTTAATTTAAGACCTCATTTATGAAAATCGGTTGAGTATAAGAGCCGAACAGACTCGGAAAAGAAAAACAATTTTTTTTGTATTGTTCGGAATTCAGCAGCGTGCTTCAGTTACGTCTGATCATTATAATCAATAGCTCAAATGAAAGCTGGTATTTCACTTAAGGTTCTTAGATCAAAACATATAGAATTACTTAATTAGAACTGGGGAAATATATCTTTAATTGAATTTAAAATTCGGGAAATAATCGAATTTATGTTTTTTGGTCGAGTAATACTGTTGATTAATAAATACCGATGGTTGATGGCAGATCTGTGCGTGCATACCTTTAATTTAATACCTTAATTATGAAAATCGGTTGAGTAGAAGAGCCAAACGAACTCGGAAAAGGAAAATCATATTTAACTCCCATAAGAAATGTACAGGGAGGAAGTTGCTTTTGTGCATAACTCGAGTAATACGGCAGATAAATGAATGCGGATGCTTGATGGCAAATCTGCACGTGCATACCTTTAATTTAAGACCTCAATCATTAAAATCGGTTGAGTAGAAGAGCCGGACGGACTCGGAAAAGAAAAACCAAATTTTTTTAATATATAGATACTAATACAATCTCTAATTTCTTTGATATAGGCTACAGTAGCAAATGTAATGATGTTCCTTTATGTAACATATTTTTTAATTTATTTTATTTTACGTGTCTTTAAAGTTTTTTTTGTCTATAAAATCTCTAAGTTTTTTTATGTCTATTAAAGTGTTATCTTTGATTACCACAATCACTTCACTTTCTCACTTAAAATGAAAACGCAATTCGGAAGGTAAACGAAAGAGTGGGCAGAATATAGTTGACCTTTCAACACTAAGAGAACAACATATAAAAACTGTTGATATATCTACTTCTAGATTTGTAAGGCATTTTGTTTAAATGCTTTACTTTTTAATTTCTCTGTTACTCTGGTACGTTGGAGTGAAAATATTTCTCAAACAAGTATAATGCGTATTTTCTCCTAATAAACATTACAACTTACAGTGAAATGCTTTACATTATAAAATACCCCCGTTGCAGCAGACCTGCATACTCAGCGAATTTCAAATGCAAAAGAAAGTATGCAAGCCAACATAGCGAGATTTTACATGTTTTTGTAAGACCCAAAGAATAACATGGGGAATGAGTATGCAGGTTTGCTGCCACGAAAATGGAAATATTGGTGATTTTAGACTATTAAACATTAGATCTCATCTAGATGAAGCCATAAACCGTTTTATCCAGATATGTTGAGAAATAAGCGAGATGTAGAATTTTACTTATTTCCCATAAGGCTAACATTGGGACAACGTACGGTTTTCATTTCTTAATCATTCTTGTTTACCACTTTCAATATCTCGGTAACCAATGGACATAGAGCAGTGTTTCAAAATACTAAATTTTTTTTGAGCTGAATTCAATGGTGCAAACGAAAGTTCGATAAAGTTTATTTTTCTATGTAAAAAACTAAAAAAAACCATTTTTGGGGGGGTTTATCCCCCTTTACCCCTCCCCCCCTTCTGGTGGTCCGATCGGGCTGGTTCACGAACTCGTCCGAGTGATTGCCACTTTACAAGTCTGTACCAAATTTCATTAAGATCGGACCATATTTACGGCCGCTATCGTGTTAACAGACATATCTTCTACTATATATTTGTCAAATACCACTCAGTGGAAACATCGTACAGCCCAAACTACTTGACCTAGAACCTTGAAACTTTGCATGGATGTTCCTCTTAGGGCGTAGGCATCCGCTAAGAACGGATTTTACAAAATTCGTAGTATAAAGGGGTTTTTGGCGAGGCCGAAGTTTTCAAATTTTCCCATTTAAAAGTATGTTGGACGATTTTTGTTTACATTTTTAATGCTCATAAAACAATCAGCTGGTAGTTTTGCTTCGGAAATGTATACGTTGATACAGATGATAATAAATTTGATTTCTTTGATGACTTCATTGATTTTTGTTGATTTTTTCAAGGACATAATTAAGTTCTATATAAAGGTTACATTTAGTTTAGATAAAATCCACCATTAATTAGTTAAGTGGCACCATCTATATTTCGGTAGCGGGAGTTATCGTTTTTCCTGGAGGCGTTCGTAATAACTTTTTTATTACATCTATGCCGGTCCAATGATTTTGGTTTTCGTATAATTCGACGTACGCAGTTTTAAACGTAAAGAGCATACTGCCTTTTGTGGCTGAGTCTTGAGACTAAATCCCGGTAAGATGGAAAGAGAAAAGCACATTATCAAACAGAATGTGCTGAAATGATATGATTCTTTGATCTATTTTTGTAAAAACTGATAAATTATTCAAATCCCTGATTGTAAGTTATATTTATACTATCTTTTCTACTATATTTTTGTCAAATACCACTGACCTATCATTGTACAGCCAAAACTACTTAACCTAGAACCTTGAAAATTTGCATGGACGTTCCTTACAGAGTATTGGCATTCACCAAGAACGGATTTCTTTTAATTCGAGGTTTTTAGAGGTTTTTGGTGGAGCTGAAGCTTTGAAAATGCCCCATGTTAATGTAATGGATGATCTTTTGTTTAAATTTCAAATTTTATTAAATCAAGCATATTAGCTTAACAAACGGATACGTTGTTACAGCTGATTTATAATTTGATTCCTTTTATCATGGTTTTATGGTTGTTTTGATGATTTTATTAGGTTATTCGTACTATATAAAAGTTACATTTGGTTTAGTTTCGTACCTTATACGTTCAATCATAAGGTCATTATGTGGTACCATCTTTTTAAGCAGCGGGAGCTATAGTTATTTCCTTAGGCCGGCCTTTATGTTTTTAATTACAATCATGCCAGTTACAATAATTTGGCAATATTCCTTTTTCATCTAATTCGACGGTGTCCCGGCTTTTCACGGAAAAATAAATGCTGCAATCAGTGGTTGATCTTAAATTATTACTACCCGCCCATATTTTAAGTTAAAAAATAAGTGAATCGAGCTTGAAATACTGTCCACGGATAGCACCATAGCTGTTTCGAACATTCAGCCCTTTACTGTACTTAATTGATGCCCTACTAGGCAATCCAGGGACGTATTGGTAAATCTACAAAGAAGTACCTTAAAATCGACACATTTGGTGTTAAAATCGGTCCGGCCGTATTCGAGTTATAACGGTGAAAAGAAAACCTTCACTATCTACTGTGGTATCTACATTTTATCCTACATTCCGCCATAAAACAAACATATCTCTACATGACATATTCCTTGATATAAATAGTTTCTATTCAGTCCTCTAGATTCTTCATATCAAGGTTAGACGATAATTTTTACCGTGAGCGAAGCCACGGGTTCTGCTAGTATATATATATATGTCAGTTAACACACACACACATAAATATATATATATGTATATATGTATTAAAATAAAATAAAAAAGAGTTTATTCATTTTAACCTTATCCAGCTTTGTTTTGGAAACAATGTAATTATTCGAAGTATTAACAACTTATTTGACCTGGAAAATGTTTTTATTTTTATTTTAATTGTTTTAGTTTTTTTTTAAATATTGAATATATATATATATAAACTCAAACGAACGGTGTTTTTTGCTTCTGGGGGCCCCAAAACAAAAAGTTATCATGGTCAGGGTCTTAAGTCTTTCCATGAGTACTACGGTAACAGCTTCTTCCCTATAGGGGATATTCGCTAAAACTTCCTTGGATTCATGATTTAATGTTAAGGTTGCCATGACAACTAAATGAGCTTCCCAATACTTTAACATTGAAACTTTGATGTATCATAGGGCTTAGCACTGAGGGAATTTTTTAAAGTCCTTTCTTAGTGGATGCCTATGCCCTGAGAGGAACGCTCATGCAAAGTTTCAAGGTTGTAGGTCAAGTAGTTTGGGCTGTGCGAAGATATATAGTGGTATTTGACAAATATATAGTAGAATTTAAACTAGACCATCACACTGCCTAGTAGTCAGCTTAGCTCCAAGAGCCAACTAAATAGCGTATGTTAGCCTATACTTAGTCTGCAAGCCTTTTTTGTCTTCTTCGACGAAAGCGTTTCGGCCTGAGGCCACCTTCGGCATCCTTTCTGGTACACGAATTAACACGTTCTACGAAGCTTGGATCTTAAAGCAAGTTAGATCAAGTTTTAAAATGAAGTACATTCAACATGGACACCTCGTGTGAAATCATCGAAAGACTCAAATCAGATCTAGCAGTTGTTCGGGATTGGGCCCGGAACCCAGGTCGCTTCGAAATTCAAGCAGGGCAGAATTGTTTTAAGGATGTTGAAGATGGACTGATTCAGAAACGCATTCGTTCAAAAACAATGAAAAGATTTTAGACGTGAGAAAAATATCTGCTATTTGCAAAACGATCCATGCTACAAATCAAAATTATGCTTACTAAATTCCTTAATAGCAAAGAAGTGTATTTGTTGTATTTTACATAATTACTATTTACAAACGAAATGATCATCAATTCGTAACCTTATATATATTTTTGAAGATTCACTAGGTATTTTATGGGATAATTTAAGAACCTAAAAAATAATTATTATCTCCAGGAAGATATCGATGATGACTATGAGGGAATTTTGTCAGCCTGAGAGCCGCTCTCCTGTGTTCTACTGAGTGTCTCTGCTCTTGAGGTTCACTTGTCACGTATACTGATTTTAATATTCCTTATACATATATTTAATACATATTTCAAATATTTGCCTTACACAGACAAACGGGTTTCTATTCTCAGTTCTAAGTTCAACTTTTAGGATAGAATTTCTATATAAGCTACTGGCAGAACCCGTGGCTTCGCTCACGATAAAAATTATCGTCTAACCTTGATATGAAGAATCTAGAGGACTGAATAGAAACTATTTATATCAAGGAATATGTCATGTAGAGATATGTTTGTTTTATGGCGGAATGTAGGATAAAATGTAGATACCACAGTAGATAGTGAAGGTTTTCTTTTCACCGTTATAACTCGAATACGGCCGGACCGATTTTAACACCAAATGTGTCGATTTTAAGGTACTTCTTTGTAGATTTACCAATACGTCCCTGGATTGCCTAGTAGGGCATCAATTAAGTACCGTAAAGGGCTGAATGTTCGAAACAGTTATGGTGCTATCCGTAGACAGTATTTCAAACTCGATTCACTTATTTTTAGCGAATTTCCCCTATAGGGAAGAAGCTATTACCGTAGGTCTCATGGTAAGACCTAAGCCCGAGACCATGATAACTTTTCGTTTTAGGGCCACCAGAAGCAAAAAACACCATTCGTTCGAATTTTTATATATCTATCTATCTATATATATATATATATAAAACGTATATATATATATATATATATATATGTGTGTGTGTGTGTGTGTGTGTGTCTGTCAGCACGATAGCGGCCATAAATATGATCCGATCTTAATCAAATTTGGAACAGACATGTAAAGTGGTAATCGAATGGACGAGTTCGTGAACCAGCCCGATCGGACCACCGGAAGGGGGGGTAAGGGGGGATAAACACCCCCAAAAATGGGTTTTTTGGGTTTTTTACATATAAAAATAAAATTTATCGAATCTTTGTTGGCACCATTGGATTCAGCTCAAAAAAACAAACAATTTAGTGTTTTGAATCATTGCTCTATGTCTATTGGTTACCGAGATACTGAAAGTGGTAAACACAGTACGTTGTCCCAATGTTAACCTTATGGGGAATAAGTAAAATTCTATATCTCGCTTATTTCTCAACATATCTGGATAAAACTTGGTTTGTGGCTTCATCTAGATGAGATCTAATGTATTTTAGTCTAAAATCCTCGAAATTTCAATTTTTAGTTGCAGCAAACCTGCATAATCATTCCCCATGTTATCCTTATGGGAAATAAAAAAATTCTATATCTTACTTATTTTTTAACATTTCTTGACAAAACTTGGTATATGGCTTCTTCAAGTTAAGATCTACTAAATAATTAATTAAAACCAACCAGTTTTAACATACCTGTTGCAGCAAACCTGCATAATCATTCCCCATGTTATTCTAATGGAGATTACAAAACATGTAAAATCTCGCTAAGTTGGATTGAAATACCATTTGTTGTGTTGCATCTGAAATTCGCTGAGTATGCAGGTCTGCTGCAACGGGGGTATTTAAATAAAAATAAATAAATATGGGTAAATATGGGCGGGTAGTAATAATTTAAGATCAACCACTGATTGCAGCATTTATTTTTCCGTGAAAAGCCGGGACACCGTCGAATTAGATGAAAAAGGAATATTGCCAAATTATTGTAACTGGCATGATTGTAATTAAAAACATAAAGGCCGGCCTAAGGAAATAACTATAGCTCCCGCTGCTTAAAAAGATGGCACCACATAATGAGCTTATGATTGAACGTATGAGGTACGAAACTAAACCAAATGTAACTTTTATATAGTACGAATAACCTAACAAAATCATCAAAACAACCATTTTTTTTTACAATTTTATTAACCGTTCAGCAAAAATTACAATGTTGCTACACAGGCTAAGGTTTAAAATATAACTATTAACAACAATATTTACAACAAATATCGAGGTCAGCCAAATTTTTTGGCCTCTCTGTAATGTCCAATCACAATGAAATTAAATTAATTGTTTCACAATTTACAGTCCATTTTGCACAAGGTAGCGCAGTAGGCAGCGCGTAAGTCTCAAAACAACCATAAAACCATGATAAAAGGAATCAAATTATAAATCAGCTGTAACAACGTATCCGTTTGTTAAGCTAATATGCTTAATTTAATAAAATTTGAAATTTAAACAAAAGATCATCCATTAAATTAACATGGGGCATTTTCAAAGCTTCAGCTCCACCAAAAACCTCTAAAAACCTCGAATTAAAAAAATCCGTTCTTGGTGAATGCCAATACTCTGTAAGGAACGTCCATGCAAATTTTCAAGGTTCTAGGTTAAGTAGTTTTGGCTGTACAATGATAGGTCAGTGGTATTTGACAAAAATATAGTAGAAAAGATAGTATAAATATAACTTACAATCAGGGATTTGAATAATTTATCAGTTTTTACAAAAATAGATCAAAGAATCATATCATTTCAGCACATTCTGTTTGATAATGTGCTTTTCTCTTTCCATCTTACCGGGATTTAGTCTCAAGACTCAGCCACAAAAGGCAGTATGCTCTTTACGTTTAAAACTCCGTACGTCGAATTATACGAAACACCAAAATCATCGGACCGGCATAGAAGTAATAAAAAAATTATTACGAACGCCTCCAGGAAAAACGATAACTCCCGCTACCGAAATATAGATGGTGCCACTTAACTAATTAATGGTGGATTTTATCTAAACTAAATGTAACTTTTACATAGTACATAATTATGTCCTTGAAACAAATCAACAAAAATCAATGAAGTCATCAAAGAAATCAAATTTATTATCATCTGTATCAACGTATACATTTCCGAAGCAAACTACCAGCTGATTGTTTTATGAGCATTAAAAATGTAAACAAAAATCGTCCAACATACTTTTAAATGGGAAAATTTGAAAACTTCGGCCTTGCCAAAAACCCCTTTATACTACGATTTGTAAAATCCGTTCTTAGCGGATGCCTACGCCCTAAGAGGAACATCCATGCAAAGTTTCAAGGTTCTAGGTCAAGTAGTTTGGGCTGTACGATGTTTCCACTGAGTGGTATTTTACAAATATATAGTAGAAGAAAAAGATGTATATCATAGAATTTTAAGTTGTATGGGTGAAATAACGTTGTAATCAGCTGATAATTTCATAGCATGTTGTTATGGATATTTGTAAACAAATGTACCTAGCAGAAGTAATAGGTAATATCTATCTCCATGATTGGTTACGATAGCTGCTTGCGAAATCGAATAAGGTTATCGTGTATAAACCGGTATGCCCATATTTAAACGTTTTCCTTGGCAAGGGGCCCTCTAAAGATAACAAGGAAGTGTGAAAATGTTGATCGTGTATGTTGTTTGTAACTAGAATATAAATAGAACCGTTAAGGGTGCGAGAAGACTCAAGTTGTTTTGTTGTTGCCGTGATTATTTTGTTTTCAAGAGGAGGATATGTTTCGAGTAAGTGCCCTCCAGGCCCCTGTGGATTGGTCCGAGGCGACAATCATCATCTGCCAGGGCTTTGGGAGTGTTATGTATGCGGATCAGATTTACCTGGCCGGCCACCTACATGCATGCCTGAACTTACCCTTCACTTCGCAATATTCAGATATACAGATTTACACAGTAATCAATGTATTTTCATGGAGAAAGAATTTTGGTGCATAGACCTTCATTATGATTATGGTGCACCCCTTTGTAAAAATGAGAACATAGCATATTGTAAGGCGTTGTATGCCAACGGTCATTGCTGCGTATGTAAACCTGATTATGTCGGTGACGATTGCTCAACATTTGTTTTCTACACCTGGAGTTCTACACCTACTACCACGTCTTACTCGCCGACATGGATCGACCTGAGTGTTGGACACAGTTTCTACACCACAGCCTGCAGTGGAAAAGCGAGGTGCTACCGAGTATTGTTGGGGTCGCTTGGAAGGACAACATTAAAAAAAATCGTCCGTTCTTCTTTTCGGTTCAGCACCTTACATATTCTACTTACTTTTCAAAGTTTAACGTTATAATAAAGAAGAGTAATTGTATGCGTTGGTGCCTTTCACCCACAACCCTCGGTGCGCATTGCCAAAGATTAAAATTAATTTTTGATCCCGATTATGATGGTGAAACTGGACAAGTAAAACGTCTAATACTTACGGAATCTGACTGGCCTTTCATTACCAGCGAAACTATAGCGGATTACAATGGACTCGAACTAATCTACCGTTACAACAAAGTGATCGGTTATCTGCTACCAAGTACTTTTTATGTGTTTCCCTTTTTGGTTGAAGAACCATTCTTTAAATATTCTGAACACATAGGCTACACATTCAAAGTCTATCAATCTCGGTATAGGGATTTTTTCACTAACTACGCTGGGGTCGATACCAGCTGCGTGCCGCTCATACGTCCAGAGTGCGACGTCAGGGATCCCCGCAAACAGTTTTTTCCGCGCATGAGAATTTCCTTTAAAGTAGAAATCATTCCACCTTCACCGACCTGTGTGGAAGTCGGAATTACACAGTGGAGAGTTTTCAAGCAACGCACCAACATGAATTATAAGCCGGGCGATGAGGTAATTACGAGATCAGGTGGAATTAAGTTAATTCTACCGCCCTATTCCATACCTCCAGGAAATTATATAGTAACATTTTCAAAAACGCACACAAAAAATGGGAAGAAATTTTCCAATTCAGTAACGTGTTTGGGCTCCTTAGCGTATGACAATATCAGTGTTCATTTCACTGAAATTTCAAGAAAAGTAAATGTGGAGGATTCAAATGAGGTCAAAATAGAGGCAGAAGACATCAGTAACCCCGAGGGAAAACGACAAGAGAATTTGACTTACGCTTGGTCTTGCACAGTCAATGAAACAGATAAACCGTGCATAGAAGTGAGAGATTTGTTGAAAAACATTTCTGTGATTGAAATTCCAACGTACACTTTAAAAGTGAACTCTACGTACAAGTTTAAAGTTCGAGTCGCATCGACTACACATGCTCGCGGATTATTCGATGACACGGGAGCGCCTGTTTCAGCTTATCAGACAGTGATTGCCACTACTCGAGAGCGTTTCCTTATCAAACTAATCTGTATGACATGTGACATTTCTTCGATGATCGATCCCCAAGAATTCAACTTGATTTATATACGGGCGAAAGACGGCGTGAGTCAACCGTATCGCTCCGAGTACAAGTGGGAGTTCGCCGAGGAGACCGACGGAGTCGTTGGCGAGTTTCTCTCTGTACAGGACATTCGAGAGGACACAGATAATAATATTGTGCTCAAAATTAAAAAGGACGTTTTAAAACATGACCAAGCATATTTTTTTCAGGTCACGTCGGCAGATTCGAAAGTGTTTTCTCAAATAAGAGTTGTTACTTTGTCTTTAACATCTAGGGGAAATTTGACCTGTAAATTCAATCCCAAGGAGGGAATAAAAGGTTGGACGGACTTTAACGTCAATTGTACAGCGGAAGATGAAACTTTATATTTTGAATTTTACGACAAGGACGAAAACGATGAGCACCTTTTTAGTGGAAGAATGCTGGGATATAACCAAATAGGCATTCTAAATAATTTTAAGATGACGAAAGGAAAGTTCTTTGTTTTGGCATTTGATGCTAAATTAGCCAGGAAGATGTTTACACTTGATGTACCGCTGGACGAATTCAACGACACACTGCAATATTTAGATGGATTGCTCGGTCATGCCCGAATATACACCGAGATGAATCAGTTTGACCGGCCCGCTGCAACTGTGTCCTCGGTCGCTGAGGTTATGGAGAAGGAGTTTAATCCTGGCAATGAAACGATATGGAGCCCGTGCTCATTTTGTACAGAGTTTCGTTTGGTTATGATCTAGGACTTATAAAGTTGGTATTATCGTCACTGAAAATAGTTCTTTCCAACGCCGCTAGCAAGTTCGATATATTAGAGGTAGACCCGGTTTTTACAAAAAAAGCAGCCGAAATCTTGCATACTGTAACATTAAAATTAATGTGCCACGAAGGAAACATCGCACAAGAACAAACACTCACGCATACAATATTCTATGATATGATAAAAGTAGTGTTTGACTGTGCCGAGATAATACTTGAGCAGAAAAATAGAGAGTACAAATCAAAACCCGAAGAATATGTAATTCCATTTATAAGCGATCTCGTTCAAACGACATCCCTCGTGACGGTTTCAGCCTTGGATACAACAAGTTACTCCCTTAACAGACAGCAAATTCCAGGAGACAATGCCATAGAAATTGTTTCTGATCGTGGAAAACTCTTTGCAAACACAAAAGTCGACTTTCCTGGGCCTCTAAGTAACTGGACTGTTATGTCACAAAATCGCTCAGTTTTTATTTCCCGGGACATAATATCTTCATTAGGAAACATATCTCAACTTTTAGGTCTGCAGTATATCGTAATGACGAGCAACCCGTTCTGGTGGGCCGGGGGCAATATTGTTACGGAGATAGTATTGGCCAATATCTGCCAAAAAGAAGAATCATTCTACTGCCGCAGACTGCCACATTTAAAAAATGTTATCTCTCTAAATTTAAAAGTATTAGAGCCTCTAAATCTTTTACTTCCTATTGAAGGTACCACATATCAAGTGGATCCTGAAACAACGGATGAGTGTAAGGACTTCAGTTTAACAGTATATAGATTTTTTCTTCCAGAAAGAGCAAAATTTTTCCTAAAATTTTCAGTCGAAGGAACAAAGGAATACAGAATAATATTGCAGGAAGGATCTCGCCCTGAGTACGCCGCATTGGTCAGCAAACCTCACGTCATCAGCGCGACTTCTCCCGAGTATCACGTTCCCTACGACAGTGAGCGACCGAAGGAGGAAGTATATTACATTGGTGTTCTCCCCAGCAGCAAAGTCAGAGTCAGAGAAAAGGTGGCTCTCCGGTTCAAAGCCTACTACGCACTCTGCAACAGCTGGGCGAGACGGCAGTGGGCGAGCGCCGGCTGCTGGGTCGGGGCGCGGACGACCGAGGAGCACATCCACTGCGACTGCGACCATCTCTCCGTGGTCGCCGGGTCCCTCGCCGTGCCGGACCACGACCTCAGCACGGTCGAGGAGCCTGTACTCTACCTCACTCCCTGGGAGAACCTGCTTCCTCTCTGCATCCTGCTGACGATCCTGCTGGTTTATCTGCTGTGGTTTATATGGGCCGTGGTGAAGGACAGGAAGGACCGGGAAGAGGAAGAGGTGATCGTGCTGGTAGACAACTTCCCCGGCGAGCCGTTCGGGTACCTCCTGGCGGTGTACACTGGTTGCAGGCTGTTCAGTGGGACGTCGGCCGCCGTCGGTGTTCGGCTGTGCGGAGAGGAGGGCGTGTCCCGCTCGCACGTTCTCAGGAGTCCCGACAGAAATGTATTGGAGGCTTTTTCTGAAAACTGGTATTTAATTTATTGTAAAAGTAACCTGGGGAAACTAAGAGGGCTCGATTTGTGGCACGATGCCGAAGGGCTGAGCCCGGACTGGTTTGCCGAGAAAATCGAAGTGTACGATTTACAAACGAGTATTCAATATATTTTTCAGGTTAATAGTTGGATAGCGATGGAAACTCACGCGTACCCCTCTGTTTTTTTACTTCCGACAGAAGAAAAGGAGTATTTATTCACCATTAACGCGTTCCGTGTTTGCTTTGAGTATAATATAAGGGACACACACAACTGGACGAGCGTGTTTTTGAAACACCCCCGCAATCCCGTATCGAGAGTTGAGCGAGTCAGTGTTTTAGTATGTTTTACTTTAACTGCGATGGCAATGTGTTTATTATTGTACCTGTTTAGTTTTGGATTTTACATCGCAGAAGATAAGCCGTCGTATTACCTGGACTCTGATGACGACCTGTTGATTTTCATAATCACTTTAGCCACTGCTTCGATCGTAGCTTACCTGATAATGATCCTGTTCAGGAAGTCATTCACCAATAAATATAAAATGTTTACGACTCTTATAAACAGTAAGGATCGAGTTCAACAACTCGGTTCATCTCGACTGAATCGGCGTTTCGATAATGGCAAGTTAACGGCCTTACAAGATAACGCTGACGAGCGTACCCGAACTAATCCCCAAAATCGATTTCAAAGATTAGCGTTTTCTGCAAAACCCTATTGGAAGAGGGAAATGTGTTACAACTGCGCAATGGCAGTGTACCGTATCGCTCAAGGCAACTTCCTTCTACCAGTGCGGCTGCCCGGCACCAAAAGTGATCTCAACGTTCGCAAACGTTATTTCATCACTGCCTGGATGCTTTGCTCGATCTCAATAATATTAAGCGCGTTGATTGTATTCACCTATGCGTGGAATACAATTAACCCCATTAAAGGCAGAATATTTCTCACGACCTTCTTCGGAGTTGTCGTATTCGATATTTTTATTTTATCGTTTACTAAAGTTTTATTACTTTCACTACTTCTAAGCTATTTATTTCCTTATTTCGAACGAGGACCGAAGTATCACATGAGAATCAAAGATGGAAAGCGTTTAAATCTATTCGGGGATAGATCATTTTTGGAAAAGCTTTTAAATACACGAAAACACAAGATATACAATCCCTCAAGAGAATCGATTTCAGAGCGTAAGAGGCTGAAAAAGATCAGAATATATAGATGGCGGATGCTGCTAGAATTTCTTATAATCGTCATTCTCATCTTTTTCATTTCAGTCATTTGCAAAATCCACTATTCCGATAGATACAATAGCAACACCCATTCGACGCGCCTCATCACCAACGGCGAATCCATCGACATGCCCAGTCTGTCCAGCGTGTTCAATAGGACGAATTTCAACGACTTCTTAGAAACTACTTTCTTAAGTCGATTGTTCAGGTTCATATGGTACAACTACGAGCCACTTATGAAAGTTAAGACCGGAAGATTGGATTGGACTGATGAATGCGTTTCTAGGCTGCTGGGAAATACACGGATACGTCAACTGAGGGTGTCCTTAGAAGACTGCAGAGTGAGTGGATATTTCCATGTTTCCGTGGTTTCGACCGATTTTGTGCTCCGTCTTGGGAGAGGGGAACGGAAGACAAGAACGTGTACGCGACGAGCTGGCTGTTAGCGGATTACAGAGAAACGGCGAGGGAAAAAACCACCTGGAAGTATACGGAAGCGGAAATTTCAAATTCTTCGAAGTTTTACGGACAATCAGGAACACTGTATCACGGGGGCGGCTATATCGCAGAGCTGGGCTCCACCAAGAGAGAGGTGCGAGCTTCGCTGTCAACACTGGAGGTGGAGAACTGGCTGGACCACATGACGAGAGCAGTGTTCGTGGAGCTGACCCTGTACAATGTCAACACGAATCTGTTCACTCGAGTCGTGCTCGTGTGCGAGCGACAGCCGACGGGGCGATACATCTCCACACCGAGAGTAGAATCTGTCACCATCAACTTCGGCTTAGATTTTTGGAATATCGGTTTCATCGTACTTCAAGTCTTCTTCTTTTTTAGGGCGCTATATTTTTTGAACAGACACGGATTGTTCGACTACATCTCCAACGCCTCGAACAGCTACGACATTTTCTTGTTAGTACTCGGATTTACAACGGTAGTGTTGTACGTAGTCCATGTAAAATATTCTTCAAATTACGTCGACGACTACCGCAGGAGGGGTCTTGGTAGTTTCTTTAATTTCTCTGAAATCGTCAGATACGATTTCATGTCCAAGTCCATAGTGTGTCTTCTGTTCGTGTGTGCAATGGTAAAACTGATCTTGTCTTGGAGATTCGGAAGAATATTTTTTTCGTTTTACTACACCGTTTCACTCTCCTGGTTATGGATCTTCTGATTGACTCTTTGTTGTACTGCCTACCTCGTTGTTCTTTGGAGATTCGTCGGTTATAACATTAATGTTGACTTTTTTTTATTTATTCGTCACACCTTATACATCCGAGGAATTTAGAAATGACAGGAATTTACATCAGTCGGCAGGAATACCTTGTTGTCTACGTCATGTGCACCCTCAATGCCTTTGTTATACTACTCTTCGTTGCTTCCTTTGCTCATTATTACCGTGTGGCTAAACATCACAAGTCTTTATCGAACAAAGAACAACATAATATGAACTTTGCGATATTTTTAAAAAGTGAATTGAGAATACTTACGAGGATTAATAAAGATGATAAAACAACGAAGTGATATGTGAGAGAATTTCAATTGTCAACATTGAGGAATTGACAAGAGGGATAAAAAAATGTATACGGTATCTCATGCAGTTGGATGATAAGTACTTTATAAAATATTTGTATTCGACTAGTTTGTTAGAACATACAGTATATCATGATGTACAGTAAACCAATTTTCATACCAATAACGTCAAATTTATTAACGGATTTACTGTATTGAATATTATTTTGTAATCTGGGTATTGAATATATGCCAAAAGGGCAGCTGAGGAAGGGCCAGTAAAGCCGTTGTCTGTAGGGTTGGTCCAAGGGGAGCTGAGGAAGGGCCAGTAAAGCCGTTGTCTGTAGGGTTGGTCCAAGGGGAGCTGAGGACGGGCCAGTAAAGCCGTTGTCTGTAGGGTTGGTCCAAGGGGAGCTGAGGAAGGGTCAGTAAAACCGGTGTCTGTAGGGTTGGTCCAAGGGGAGCTGAGGAAGGGCCAGTAAAACCGTTGTCTGTAGGGTTGGTCAAAGGGAGCTGAGGAAGGGTCAGTAAAGACGTTGTCTGTAGGGTTGGTCCAAGGGGAGCTGAGGAAGGGTTAGTAAAGCCGTTGTCTGCAGGGTTGGTCTAAGGGGAGCTGAGGAAGGGCCAGTAAAGCCGTTGTCTGTAGGGTTGGTCCAAGGGGAGCTGAGGAAGAGTCTGTAAAGCCGTTGTCTGTAGGGTTGGTCCAAGGGGAGCTGAGGAAGGGCCAGTAAAGCCGTTGTCTGTAGGGTCGGTCCAATGGGAGCTGAGGAAGGGCCAGTAAAGCCGTTGTCTGTAGGGTTGGTCCAAGGGGAGCTGAGGAAGGGTTAGTAAATGCGTTGTCTGTAGGGTTGGTCCAAGGGGAGCTGAGGAAAGGCCAGTAAAACAATTGTCTGTAGGGCTGGTCCAAGGGGAGCTGTGGAAGGGCCAGTAAAACAATTGTCTGTAGGGTTGGTCCAAGGGGAGCTGAGGAAGGGCCAGTAAAACCGTTGTCTGTAGGGTTGGTCCAAGGGGAGCAGAGGAAGGGCCAGTAAAACAGTTGTTTGTAGGGTTGGTCCAAGGGGAGCTAAGGAAGGGCCAGTAAAACAGTTGTCTGTAGGGTTGATCCAAGGGGAGCTGAGGAAGAGTCTGTAAAGCCGTTGTCTGTAGGGTTGATCCAAGGGGAGCTGAGGAAGGGTCAGTAAAGCCGTTGTCTGTAGGGCTGGTCCAAGGGGAGCTGAGGAAGGGCCAGTAAAGCCGTTATCTGTAGGGTTGGTCCAAGGGGAGCTGAGGAAGGGTCAGTAAAGCCGTTGTCTGTAGGGTTGGTCCAAGGGGAGCTGAGGAAGGGCCAGTAACACAATTGTCTGTAGGGCTGGTCCAAGGGGAGCTGAGGAAGGGTCAGTAAAGCCGTTGTCTGTAGGGCTGGTCCAAGGGGAGCTAAGGAAGGGCCAGTAAAACAGTTGTCTGTGGTGTTGGTCTCGGGGAGCTGAGGAAGGGTCAGTAAAGCCGTTGTCTGTAGGGTTGGTCCAAGGGGAGCTGAGGAAGGGCCGGTAAAGCCGTTGTCTGTAGGGTTGGTCCAATGGGAGCTGAGGAAGGGTCAGTAAAGCCGTTGTCTGTAGGGCTGGTCCAAGGGGAGCTGAGGAAGGGCCAGTAAACCCGTTATCTGTAGGGTTGGTCCAAGGGGAGCTGAGGAAGGGCCAGTAAAGCCGTTGTCTGTAGGGTTGGTCCAAGGGGAGCTGAGGAAGGGCCAGTAAAGCCGTTGTCTGTAGGGTTGATCCAAGGGGAGCAGAGGAAGGGCCAGTAAAACAGTTGTTTGTAGGGTTGGTCCAAGGGGAGCTAAGGAAGGGCCAGTAAAACAGTTGTCTGTAGGGTTGATCCAAGGGGAGCTGAGGAAGAGTCTGTAAAGCCGTTGTCTGTAGGGTTGATCCAAGGGGAGCTGAGGAAGGGTCAGTAAAGCCGTTGTCTGTAGGGCTGGTCCAAGGGGAGCTGAGGAAGGGCCAGTAAAGCCGTTATCTGTAGGGTTGGTCCAAGGGGAGCTGAGGAAGGGTCAGTAAAGCCGTTGTCTGTAGGGTTGGTCCAAGGGGAGCTGAGGAAGGGCCAGTAACATAATTGTCTGTAGGGCTGGTCCAAGGGGAGCTGAGGAAGGGTCAGTAAAGCCGTTGTCTGTAGGGCTGGTCCAAGGGGAGCTAAGGAAGGGCCAGTAAAACAGTTGTCTGTGGTGTTGGTCCATGGGGAGCTGAGGAAGGGTCAGTAAAGCCGTTGTCTGTAGGGCTAGTCCAAGGGGAGCTGAGGAAGGGCCAGTAACACAGTTGTCTGTAGTGTTGGTCCAAGGGGAGCTGAAGCCGTTGTCTATAGGGTTGGTCCAAGGGGAGCTGAGGAAGGGTCAGTAAAGCCGTTGTCTGTAGGGTTGGTCAAAGGGGAGCTGGGGAAGGGTCAGTAAAGCCGTTGTCTGTAGGGCTGGTCCAAGGGGAGCTGAGGAAGGGTCAATTAAGCCGTGGTCTGTAGGGCTGGTCCAAGGGGAGCTGAGGAAGGGCCAGTAAAACAGTTGTCTGTAGGGTTGGTCAAAGGGGAGCTGAGGAAGGGTCAGTAAAGCCGTTGTCTGTAGGGTTGGTCAAAGGGGAGCTGGGGAAGGGTCAGTAAAGCCGTTGTCTGTAGGGCTGGTCCAAGGGGAGCTGAGGAAGGGTCAATTAAGCCGTGGTCTGTAGGGCTGGTCCAAGGGGAGCTGAGGAAGGGTCAGTAAAGCCGTTTTCTGTAGGGTTGGTCCAAGGGGAGCTGAGGAATGGTCAGTAAAAAGGTGATTATAAAAACAATTACTTGAATTTTGATTGGCCATATAAATTATTTTACAAAATATCTGTTATAAAATATTATATAGTGTAACGCAGGCCTAAGAAAGCATCTGTGAATCTGGCAGAATTTTGTAGGGAAGTTGAACATTCAAATGCATTTTTAGCATTGTTGTGGCCGTTTTTGTAACAAAACAGGCTCCATATTTGAATGTGAAGCGAAAAATACAAGAAACTAATAATTTCGAAAATTTATTCCTGGCCGGATTGCATTGAATTGCCGGGCTACTCAAATAGAAAATGCAAGAAAAAACTGCATAAAAAAGCAATAAGCGACAGTATAAATATCAAAATATTGAGAAGACCTGTAAAAACTTACATGCACTTTATCAAAATCATTGGCAAAAGAGATAAACAGCTCAACTGATTATAACAATTTATTACCAAATGCAAAAAAAATTCACAGGCTGAAATATTAAATATAAATATAAATATATACAACGATAAATAAGTAACCTATGTATAAAGCCCAAACCACCCGCGACTTCTGAGAAAACCAGAAGTCTGACCCTGCACTTGAATGAAAGTTTTTAGTGGTGCAATCCCATGAAAAATAATGTTTTTTTGACACAATGTTTCCTTTGGGCACAAATATAAAGAGAAGGGCTGAATAGCTGAGTCATGAATTTTACTCTAAAGTCTTTTCCTTGTTTACTGAAATGTTTTACACTTGTAAATTATTATTCAACTGTAATCATCTGGGTTTGTTTGTATACAGATACGCTGGGATTTACTTTCAAACTATAACATGTCATAGTGGTTTTTTATGTTTAATAAAACCTGTTTCTAGGTTTTATTATTGCATTATTAGTTTTACTGCAATTTATTAAACATAATTATCTAGAACCACAGAAATGGATAGTCATCTTAAGCCAAACAGATTTGACGCTGATCCAAACACAACCACAGGCCAGGCTGAGTGGATGCATTGGTATCGAACATTTATGAATTTACTTGCTTCATTGGAAAACACTCCGAGTGACGAAAAGAAACTCAGTTTATTGGTAAATTTTATTGGTCCAAATGTTTATAGCTACATATCTGAGTGCACTACATTCAAAGAAGCCATGGAAACTTTGACTACTGTTTTTGTAAAACCAAAGAATGAGATTTACGCACGTCATCGACTTGCTACTCGATTGCAGGGAGCAGAAGAGACATTAGATGAGTTTTTCCAAGCATTGAAGATTTTTAGCAAAGGTTGTAACTTTAAATCAGTGAATGCAGAACAAGATCGTGACGAATATGTAAGAGATGCTTTTATTACTGGCTTAAGGTCAAGTTATATACGTCAAAGATTGTTGGAAAGGTCTACTCTCACACTTCAAGAAGCTTTCGATCAGGCCAGAAGTCTTGAACTGGCTCAGATTCAAGCGGATTCATATTTGAAAAGTTCACTCAATGCTACTACAAGACAACATTCAAAACTTGTTTATGAAACTGGACATGCATCTGACCATAATATACAAACAAAATATTCTGAGGAATTTACGGACAATAACTCACATTTGTCTGCTGTCAATTTGAAGTGTTATTTTTGTGGAGGAAATAGACATAAACGCGAATTCTGTCCTGCTAATAATTCTAAATACTGTGATAAAGTTGGTCATTTCGATCGTGTTTGCAAGTCAAAAAGGAAAGCTATAGAAAATATATCTTCGAAGGGTAAGTCTGCAATATTCATAACTCACAAAATGGTAATGTTGTAATTATCTGTGCTTCACCCAACAGTAATGTTTCTAGCATTTGTGCATCGTCTCCACCTGTCTTGTCTAAGGCTACGCTATCAGTCAAAATAAATTCACATTCAGCGGACGCCCTGATCGACACAGGGAGCTCAGAGAGTTTGGTAAGTAAACAGTTTGTACAGACACATAAACTACGAAGTCGAACTGGGAGATTAAATGTATCAATGACATCTACATCTCTTAGTTCCGAAATAAAAGAGGTTTGTAACGTAAAACTAGAATTACTTAACCATGTGTATGAAGATACAAAACTGTATGTTATGAACAACTTATGTGCAGATGTCATAATAGGTCATGACATCTTAAGGAACCATTCAAGTCTTGAGATGCCTTTTGGAGGAGATAATGACCCACTGAAGATTTGTAGCTTAACAGAGGTAAGCATACTGCCAGTAAATTTTTTCTCGAATTTTTTTCTACATCTCTTACTTCAGACTGTAGGCCTATAGCAATTAAGTCAAGGCATTTCTCTCCAGAGGACAACGAATTTATCAAATCTGAAGTGGATCGAATGTTAAAAGATGGAATTATTGAGGAGAGTCAATCACCGTGGCGGGCGCAGGTTCTTGTTGTCAAGGGTGAGTCTAGATACAAAAAAGGCTAGTCATTGATTATTCACAGACTATTAATCGATTTACAGAGTTAGACGCCTATCCTTTACAAAAAATAGAAGAAATCTTCAATGAAGTTGCCAGGTACAAGTTTTACAGCACTATTGATTTGAGTTCAGCGTACCATCAGATACCAATCGTTGAGAAAGAGAAACTGTACACTGCGTTTGAAGCTGATGGACGTCTATTTCATTTTCGACGAATCCCGTTTGGAGTGACGAATGGAGTCCCTGCCTTTCAAAGGGTTATAAATGGGATCATAGAACGAGAAAAGTTTTACGTAAAACTAAAGCATACTTAGATGACATAACAGTAGGGGGAGATATAGAAGAGTATCACGACCGGAATCTAGATGCCTTCTTAGCTGTAGCTAAAAGGTGCAACCTGACGATCAATATGAATAAAAGTAAGTTAAAGCAAACTACCATAAAGTTAATTGGCTATCAAATCTCTTATCGATGCATCAAACCAGATCCAGAACGACTTAGACCACTGATGTCCACTGACTTCCAGTACCGAAAGACATTGCAGCTCTTCGCAGAGCTATGGGAATGTTTGCTCATTATGCTAACTTAATACCAAAGTTTTCTGAGAAGATTCAAACATTCAGTAATAATCAGAAATTACCACTTAATTCAAAATCTATTGAAGCCTTTCGAAACCTGAAGTCTGACATATCTCTAGCAGTCAAGTCACCGATTGAAGATGATCAACAATTTACTGTAGAGACAGACGCTTCAGACCACGCGCTTAGCGCTACTCTCTCTCAAGGAGGAAGACCTGTTGCTTTTTTTCTAAAAGTCTGACACCAACTGAACGTAAACATCCAATAGTGGAAAAGGAAGCACAGGTCATAGTCGAGTCACTGAAGCACTGGAGACATTATCTAGTTGGAAGGCCATTTACTCTGATCACTGACCAAAAGTCTGTATCGTACATGTTTGACAATAAGGCTTCAGGTAAAATAAAGAATGAAAAAATCCAAAGATGGCGCATGGACCTATCGTGTTTTAAATATGATATAGCTTACAGACCTGGAACAGAGAACTCCACAGCTGACACTCTTTCTCGAGTTTGTTCTGTCACTGGGTATCTCAGTTTAAAGGACATACATGAATCGCTTTGTCACCCAGGAGTCATGAGGCTTCATCACTGGGTTTTGTAATTACTCCTCAGCCATATAATGAGTTTTTTAAACGATCTTTTAAGTATTGTGCCCCAAAATTTTTTAATTTACTTCCAACAAAAATTTGTTTGTGTCAAAACATTAAATAATTTCTAATTAATTAAACTGAAAAATTGGTTGTTTACTGTTCCGGACATTTAAGTGTTCTTTTTATAATATTTTAATTCTTCTGTTTTTTTGTGTTGAAAATTGTTTTGTTTGTGATATTTGGCTTACTTGGATTTATGCGTGATTTTTAATAGTTACTTTTCATTGGTTAATTCCAAAGGGACATTTTTATTCATATTTTAATTTAGATTATGTATTTTGTTAAAGTATATTGTAGCATTATGTATTAATTTGTATTTTTCACAGTATGTCTGTTATAGATTGTGTTGGTACCTCAACACGAAATAATAAGGTACCTAGCTATTCATTCATCTATTTTATAGTGTCTATGTTTCTTATTACAAGAATATTGTGAATAGAATCTAATCAGAAATGTAATGTTTGTAATGTTCTTTTGAATGAATAAAGATTTTTTGAATTTGAAAGAAGAAAAAAATTACCTTTCTCGCTAGACGAAATCAAGAAAATGACCGCATCCTGTTCGGTTTGTGCCGAGTTGAAACCAAGGTTTTGCAAGTATCAGGGGCATTTGTTAAGGCAACAACTCCGTTTGAACGATTAAACATTGATTTCAAGGGGCCCTTACCATCTGCTGGAAGAAACAAGTATATTCTGACTGTTGTGGATGAATTTTCCCGATTTCCTTTTGCATTTCCTTGTGCAGATATGACCTCATCGGTAGTAATCAAAAACCTGCAAATACACCCGTTGCAGCAGACCTGCATACTCAGCGAATTTCAAATGCAAAAGAACATATTTCAATCCAGCATAGTGAGATTTGACATGTTTTTGTAAGCTCCATAAGAATAACATGGAGAATGAGTTTGCAGGTTTGCTGCAACAGGTCCGTTAAAACTGGGTGGTTTTAATTCAATATTTAGTAGATCTGAACTAGAAGAAGCCATATACCAAGTTTTGCCAAGATATGTCAAAAAATAAGGAAGATATAGCATTTATTTTATTTCCCCGTAAGGATAACATCGGGAATGAGTTTGCAGGTTTGCTGCCACAAAAATGGAAACTTCGGGGATGTTAGACTTATAGTACAGCAAATCTCACCTAGATGAAGCCCCAAACCAAGTTTTATTAAGATATGTTGAGAAATAACCGAGATATAGAATTTTACTTATTTCCCATAAGGTTAACATTGGGACAACGTACTGTGTTTACCACTTTGAATATCTCGGTAACCAATGAACATAGAGCAATGATTAAAAATACTAAATTGTTTGTTTTTCCGAGCTGAATTCAATGGTGCAAGCCAAAATTTGAATATTTTTATTTTTCTATGTGAAAAACTCAAAAAACCCATTTTTGGGGGGGTTTATCCCCCTTTACCCCCCCTCCCTGTAGTCCGATCGGGCTGGTTTACGAACTCATCCAATTGATTACCACTTTACATGTCTGTACCAAATTTCATCAAGATCGGACCATATTTACGGCCGCTATCGTGCTGACAGACACACACACACACATATATATATATATATATATATATATATAGATAGATAGATAGATATATAGATATATATGTATATAAATTTGAATGAATGGTGTTTTTTGCTTCTGGTGGCCCCAAAACGAAAAGTTATCATGGTCTCGGGCTTAGGTCTTACCATGAGACCTACGGTAATAGCTTCTTCCCTATAGGGGAAATTCGCTAAAACGAGCAGCGAGAATACATGTTAAAGTAATGTAGTAATTAATTAACGAAGAAGTTTACATTCAATAGCTCGCAGTACAGCTCTTCAGCCAAGTGGTTTTGTAATTTATTATTCTTCTTTGAATAGTCCATTACAAGTAATAATTTAAATTTACTGCCGAGAGTTTTAGTAGCAATTAATACGTTCTTCAGACTATAAAATAGCTATTTACATAAATTAAAGATTTTTATGATACAGTATAGTAAAAGGATTTAAATATAATCAGTGGTGTTATAAACGCACTTAAAACCTGTACAACATATTTCTATATAATTTATCTTTACCGAGCCGTAGAAAATACCAAAGCGGTGGTTTTACACACCACTGGAAACATATATTTCAAAAGGTTTAAGCTACGAAATGCAAACAGTACATTTAAGAGGGGCTCGGGCAACAATACCTGCATTGTTTGTTGAACCAGCGCTCTTTGTTTGGGAGCGTGGAAAGGCTGTTAACTCAACGCAGATTTGTTGAGCAAGAACCGAACCCGAGCCATTAACAAGCTGAGTGGCTTTAACCACTATTCACTATTCGATTGGCCCATTTGATCCGAATTGATCGATTGTTGTTCCTTCAGGTAAAAAGTCACCAGTTTTCTGGGTCTTTTTAGGATAAACGGTAGTTGAGCTTTGTTTGGGTGGTTGGTGGAAACTATGCTTGTAAATACTATGCTTGTAAATACCGTGTTTGTAAGTATTATGCTTGTAAATAGTGTTTGTAAATACTATGCTTTTACATATTATGCTTGCAAAATACCATGTTTGTAAACACTATGCTTGTAAACAATGCTTGTAAATATTATGTTTGTAAACTACGCTTGTAAGTACCCATGCCTGCAAACTATGTTTGTAAGTACTCGTATAAATTAGTTGTATTATTCAACAGTTTTGAATGAGATCGTCATCGATCTCTACGATGGAACGTGTCTACTTTTGTTTATTTTATTTTTAAAAGGTAAATAGCAAAAAGAATAAAAAACCTCTGATAAAATCAACACTCAATAAGTTTTCTATTTGATCATGAACAAATCCTGAAACAATTTCGTCCATGGTTCGATTTTGGATTTATTTAGCTACCTTTACTAATTGCAAGTAATTGTTAATTAATACTGCGAATCAATTATAATTGAGCTATATTTTGAATAATGGAACATAAGTACAGCCTCTATAAGAGTTAAATAGGCTTCTTTTATTGATAATTTAAGTTAGTTTAATAAGGATTTGTGGATAGTTGTGAACGATGGCTTGTGGACGCGATGTTCCCTAGTGTGGATTAACGTCCGAACTATTGAATACTACGGTTATAGGACTGTCCTTATAATTAGACCAGTTCGTAATTTGTAAACGAGACAAAATTGTAGTTCGGATCCCACGTTAAAATGTAGGTTCCTCAGTTGCCATTGGCTGTTGGCTACTAATTAACCGTCCTGTCTAAGGAACATGTCGGCCTTAGTCAGTAACAAGACTACAAGATCGCGCCACAATCATCCTTCACTCATCTGCCATTCATACTTGGCTTAAATACCTACCTGGGTAGGTCGCCAGTTCAAGAAGAGTATAAAGTATAACATTAATTTCATGTGAATATTTAACAATTTATTTATTTAAAGACACCCCAAGAAATATGACAACCATCTCAAGTAACGAGTACTGTATACAGTACTGAAGTCTCTCCCAAAATATAAATGAGTGTGAAAACATACAATATTTTGGTATTACATTTTTGTGCTATCCACAAGCAATATCAAATTACTTTTTACAGCGGCACAAAACCTTCCTCCTTGTTATCTTAAACTCCAACATCACAAAAAAGTCCTACACCACATCACATTGAGGGGTTGCGGTCGGGACGGAGTTTTACAACATGACAAGTGAAATATCGAGTCGATTTTGATGACAAATATTGGAAAGTGGTCGGATTCGGACCGGCGACCACCTCTTGGCCGGGTTTCGTACCAACTAGGCCGGCGAAATACCTCCTGTCAACGACATAAACGGCGAAAATAACAGATCGCGGCAATGACGGAATGCTGCTAAATCTAGATAACTGTGATATTCGCAGTGTGGTAACACTGTTTTGAAATTCGGACGAGATGTAATCAATAGTGAGATAAGTATTTTGATATGTATAAGAGAAATTAAAAATCAAATAGCAGCTGTTATACCGTTATGAAAACGGTAATTTTCATCACATGTGTTGAGGAGCTAAAGAAGTTATTTTTCTCCCTAGGGAGGAAAAGAATCAGCTGTAGTCGAGGACGTCAGCTGTCGTTTTTTACTGTGGTAAAACCAAAGACTGTAGTTGAGAAGAGAACAATAATATAAGGTTATATCAATCCATAAGGCCTGTGGAGCTAAAGCTTGTGACGTCAATGCCGGACGTCAATGCTTATTATGTAAAAATATAGCCTCAATTGAGGTCTCTGACTAGTCAAAATGAAAATGGATATTTCACAACTCACTCATTTCATCAAGCAATAGTTCAATGTATTCGATACATAAATAGTTCTTTGCTGTCAGTTTAAACAAAACACAAATGGAACAGACGATCGGCTGATTGTTTTTAATAGCGAGAATAAGAAGAAAGCCTCATTGGAAGACATATTTTAAAGGTGAAAAGCTATAAAAGTTTGGATTTTTAAGTAGTTGGTGGAATATATTAAGCGTTATAACGTAAATATAGTTCATCAAACGGGACTAAAGTTGCTTTTCGTTACTCGGCCATTTTTTAAACTTGATCTCGCACGAAAAGCGCACTTTAGCCCCTAGCAATGAAATATAATATTGGTGAAAAAGGTGTGGAGGCGAGTAAATGAAAACGTTTTATGGTTTAAGTGGAATTTACTGGTCCATGGCGTCCACAAACCAGAATAATTTTGACCATTATTGCTATGATTAAAATTAGTCTTAATGACGGTCTAAGCCAACATATTTGACTCAGGTTGTAGTAGGGATGGATTTTTAAAGCAAAACATACTTTAAATAGTAATGTAAAATTTGATGTAAAGGGCACCAAAAATATTAAAAATAGTAGGTCTAATTGTTAGTGTAGATCATAAAGGTAACTGTTTCATGTAGGTACTGAAGATGTCTTATCTTAAAAAAAGGAACGGTTTTCTGATAGTTTTTTTTAGACAAAAACGTTATTTGATAAAAGAATAAGTAATTAATAAATTTCAACACACTAAAGCCTTAATTTGTTTAGCAATACAGTAGTCAATTATATCATAGCTTTTGAAAAACTAAAAAAATGAAATAGTTTCGTCAATGTACACTATACCTTTTAAAACTGCTAAAGTTTGTTACATGGACGGTCGTCAAACTACATTAAACTCTTTGAGCATATATAAATAACGTCTCTACAACTCTTTGTCTCTTGGGTCTAGACAAACTTGTTTAGATGTGACCTCGGAGACCTGACTTGCAGTCTATCCGTGAGGGGTTTTTAATAAGGGGGGTTTCCGTGAAGGGGGGGAATGTGCTTTAATTGTTCTGTAAAATCCACTGTGGTTATAATATTTCTAACGTTTTAGTTTTGTAGCTACACTTTTTACTAACCATCGCTGTCTTTTTAATGAGAAAAACCATTTTCCTTCACTTTTATTAAGGGGAATGCAGGCAACATGAGGACTGCTTCATTTTTGCATAACCGTTGTTTGCAGGCGTGACGATAAATAAATTATTCTTTAGTGGTTGGATCAAAAACACTTCTGGAACATTTGAAATAAAAAAAAATACCTTTTAACTAATAATACTTGGAATTCCCGCTTGATCAGCCAATTTTGAAATCTAGCTGATATTTTTCTCAAAAGATTGAAAAGTATTGCTCTTGAGGATTTGGTTTTTAACACCAGACCCAGAGCTTATGAGGAGCTTAAAAAGCCCTTTTATTAAGTTTTCCTAGTAAAATACAATAATTACGAAACCAAAATGTTAACTAGTTTTTCTCCCTATTTACTTTACGCCCAACACCCTAAAACTGTGTTTTAGAATCTATTGTAGCCCGTTATCAAATTTTTCTAATCAAATATAATTACTGTGCCAATTTATACCAGCTTTTATTTTTATTTACTTCTACTGGTTAAACAGCCTAAAAAGTGTTTCAGAATGCATTGAAAAGCCCATTAACAAGTTTTCCTAATAAAATTTAATTACTAAGCCAATCCATCATAATTTTTCTCCTTGTTTACTTTTTTTGGCCCAACAACCTAAAACTGTGTTTTAGAATGCGCTGAGGTCCGTGAACAAGTTTTAGTAATCAAATATAATATCATGGACCTAATATAATAACCAAATCAATTCATACTAGTTTTTCTCCCTATTTAATTCTCTCTTAGATGTTTAAAAATGCATTTAGTCCGAAAAACAAGACTTGCTAATCAAAAGTAATTACCAACCAATCCATACTAGTTCCCCCAGTTATTTCTCTAGCCGCTAATACCGCTAACGCCGAGACCACAAATGCCGCTCACTTACCTGTTATTTACACCGCACTGCAGCACGACGCCGCCGCCGGCGTCCGTGATGGTGTCGGATCTGCCATTTAATGCCAATATATTTATTTAATAATCCATTTATTTAGCCATTTTCACGTCACGGGCCGTATTAGCCCGTTATGGACGCCCTTGTAGCCTCGCTACAGGTCGGTAATGTAGCCTCGCTCCGACGCTCGCGGCTGCAGGTCTCCACTAGATCGTGCTGTGTGTTTCCTCAGTTTAAATGCCACTAATGTGCCTTGGAAAGAGGATGGAGCGATGTGTTGGAGTGATGTGTGGATAGCTGAAGTGGTGTGTTAATAGCTGATATAGAAGGATATGTTTTTGGTATACAGGTTATGGTTTGTTGGTATTTCTGGTGAAAACTTAGTGCCAGTATTTCTACCACTGGGCTAGAACATTGGACCAGGATCATAACGTTTGATCAATAATCTTCTTTGTTCATTGAAAAATTCTTTAAAAATACTAATGATCACATTGTCAGAGTTGCATTATCATTGATCGTTTCTAAGCAAATTTTAATGAAATAAAGCTAGATTATATAATAATTCATGACATTAAGGAATTTATGATCATATACATTTGACACATATATATGAAAAAAATTACCAAATATCTTAGTAACTTTTAAATGTTATAGAATATGAAATTGGGTTTTCATAGCAGAATACGCTTCATGACACCAGACTTGTAAAAACGCCCTCCTAAACAATTGCACATTTAATTTAACTTATATATTTTACTTTTTTAACAATTTTATTCAGACTTACTATTTCCTGATAATGAGATCCGCTATAAATCCAGTAATACTGTATGGATTTTTGTATGGAACGTACCTTGAAAAATAGTGTCGACTTATTGTAATTTCAAATCCTGTACTCTTATGTGAGCAATGTTTGCGGAATTGATTGATTTATCAATTGCATGTTTGCTTGACTGAACAATTATCTCAAAAACGGCTCCGAGGATTCCCCTCAAAGTATGAAAATAACTATTTCTGTTCAAAAAACGTGTTTTATGCAGGTTAATTAGCCAGAGAAAATCTGATAACGTAAAAAGGGAAGAGAAAAAAAACTTAACATCGGGTTTTGTTTGGTTGGCAATGGAATAAACAAGGAAACGTAACTTTAAACCCGTTCTACATTTATTTGAGACAAAAATTAGTTTTTTATCGTGTTTGAAAAAAATCCTTGTAGCGGTTTTTCAGATAATTGAACAGGCAAGCGCACATAAAGTACACGGGTGGTAAAACATAGCTCAAATAGAGAGTAGGGTCAGGCTTAGGAATCGACTGTAAACACTAACAACCCCCTCTACACCTGTTTTTCCCCCAAAGTTTCATTACATTGTTCAGAACTCTCTTCTTCCCCTCGTCAACAAAATTAAGCTTAACAAGCTTACTGGTCGAAACAACTTACATGGCACAATAGTCCATAAGACTAATGTTAATTTTAGCATTGGGCTTACGGACGGTGGACCTTCGAATTTGATTCGGCCCGTAACATGGCAATATTTGGCGTACTGATGTACTTTTTTATAAAAAACAATGAAAGTCACTTTGTATGGATTTATGTTGGTAACTTAAAGTCAGTGCTCAAGAATTGGCTAAAGCCAGTTCGATGAAATAATATTACTAAAACAATTATATATTTTTAACTAATTATATTTAATTATTTGTTTTCAATTGAATTCCATTTAAAAAGTGTCTGGGAAGGAGAGAGAAAAACAATGAAATATAAGTGGGGTTAGGTTTTTAATTTTCTACCCTTTCACGGTAAAATTAAATTGGGTTTGTTCCACGGTCCATTGTTTGGGGGTTCATTTGAAAAATTGTTTTATTTTGTGGGAATGTGTTTTTATGCTGGCTGAATCCAAAAAGTAGTTTTGAAGCGATACTACATTGTCTGATTTGGTGAATTTAAAATTTAAAATCTTGTAAGGCTATAAACTTATGATCTTTCACTTATAACTTATCTTTTAACTTATCTTTTAAATTATCTTTTAACTTATCTTTTAACTTATCTTTAACTTATAATTAAGTTTTAGTTTTAATTCCTTCTTGAACTTTTCTCTGAAAACCCAATTAAGTTGTACTACATTAGACTTCCTTGTGCTTAAAAATTAAGTCAATACCGAAGAATTACTTAAATAAAAACACAATGAAGTAATTTACTACCCTATCAGAGTAAATTATGATTATAAAAACGAGTCACCTGAATGAATAGTAAGAATTTGTACTCAAAAATGATTACAGTATAATATATTCAGAGAACTTTTAAGAAAATGAATAAATAAAATAAACATACAAACCTTACAAAACATACAAAAACAAGTACTGTCCAAGTCAGCACTGGCGGCGGCGCGGCTGCCTCTACTTACCAATATGTATAACCATACTAATTTTACCTCTCAGTAAGTATAAGCATACTAATTATACCTCTCAGTAAGTATAAGCATACTAATTATACCTCTGAGTAAGTATGTTTCATCTCCATGTCACGAGCTCGTGCCCGGCTCTGGTCTAGTTGTATAATTACATGTGCGGGAAGGCCACACGTTGAAACCCGACTGAGCAATTCCCCTCTTTTTATAATTTCTAAACCGTTATTACACGTGAATATTTAAACGTCTGTCCTAGATTTGCTTGTTTAACTGCATTTAATCGAGGTTGAAACCTGTTTTAAGAGTGGAGAATCGATGTAATTTTAGAAACTAGTCGGGTTTGAAATGGAGAGTCTGTGAGGAGTGTGCTAAATACATATTTCAAGGTTTGCAGTGTTTGAGCAGATTTTAAACTGTCTGCAACGATTAGAAAATTCTATTTTTTATCATAGATATTTTCTATGATTTCTAAAAGTTAATTCATTACTTACTGTTTAGATGAAAAAGGATTGCGAAAGACCGGTTAAATTATTCACAAGTGTTTCTCAGAATATGACTTTACTAAGGCGGTCATACAGAATATGTAAAGAGGCTCATAAAATAATAATAGTGCTAGAAATGGGTTGTTGTATTTAGTTTAGAGAAAAAATGGCTTAGTATCAAATAATAACTTCTATAAAGTTATGGATACCTGTTGTCTTAACTTCTCTAATTTATGGCTATCTGTGGTTTTAACTTCTGTAAGTTATGGCTCCCTGTAGAATTTGATTTAATAAAGCAATGGTTACCTGTGGTCTTAACTTCTTTAAGTATGGTTATCTGTGGTTTTAACTTCTGTAAGTTATGGCTATCTGTGGTTTTAACTTCCATAGCTATGTTTATCTTTGGTTTTAACTTCTTTAACAAGAAACAACAGTTACTCTGCACTAAAAACTGTGAAATAAAAACTCACTAAAATAATTCAAGCAAGGAATTTCAGCTTTAGGAATTTAATTTCAACTAGTGCAACTTCGCATGCAATGAAATTGAAAATTATTCCAATAATAACAAATACTTTGATGAAAAACTGTATTTACTTCAAGCAGCCGCTTTATATGAAGATTATACCGATGTTAAATCTTTTGCACAAAACACCGAAACTTTAAAGGTACCTAGGGCTCTCTCCTTTGGTCTAACCCTCACACATTTTGTTTCCTGCAAAACTTAATGCCAAGCCTAGTCCTTTTCAATGCCACCAAAATTATATTAATATCAGTTCAGAAGTGTAGGAGGAGACAAAAACCCTTAGAGTATTACATAAGTAATAGATAGATGGATAAATTATCGTTTTCTATCCAGTTATACCTATAGTTTTATAAAGTAATTCCACTTGCCACTCTTTCTTAAACAAACCACGCGCGTATAGTTGATAATTTAGACTAAAAACTCTGTCGGTATTGATTGTTTTCAAAATATCAATATTCTAAAATGAAACCTTAAGTAAAATAAATTGTAATAATCGAACCTAATTATATTTTTGGAATTTTTTATTTAATCTGTTCTCCTAAATTGAATCTCGTCGACACAGATAATACAGTGGATGAGCCAAGACATTGTCGAAGGTCATGTGACTAGATTGGCCAATCCAATTTCACCCCGGGCCAATGACAGAGCAGGGGCCAATCCTGTTTGGACAAGATCCAAGCCCTCGTCAACAGATACTTCGGGATATTTCATACAATGACTTCTCGCCTTTATTCTATAAACCCCCTTTTTACTGTGCACTGTAAATATATTCTCAAAACATTAAATTATCTTTCTAAGATTTTATTATTCCTGTAGTGATATTGGAATAAAATAAACTATTTTTAATGAAGACTCTGAGACCTGATGAAAACGAATTTAACATATTCCGCAACAGAAATTTTTACAAAGATTTTCGCTTTTAAACAAATTTTAATATTAATTAAGATTTATAAAATATACGTATAGAAGAAAGATAAAGTAAATGGAAATCCTTCCAGTTAAATGGTTTGTTTCGGCATTTATTGAGTGATCCCTTTTTTACCGTACTTTTACTCTAAATAATTGCTCCTGAAATTAAAGTCTCTCTCCAACATTTTATTATTCCTGTAGTGAGAGTGGAATAAAATAAACTATTTTAAAAAACAATTTTTTGACTTTGGAGGTTATTACTGGAATTTTAAAAAATCCCTGAAATTTAACATAAATTTTCCCTTACGCAAAACATTTTAATATATAGTTAGAACAACAAAAGTGTAACAAAGAAATTTAAAGGAAAAGGAAAGCCTTCCAGTCTAATGATTCGGTAAGATATCTTAACTTGAAAATGTAGATTTGAGGAATGCAGAATTAGGTTTCTATAGAAGAGCAGTAAGGCTTCTCTCAGAAAAGAGGCTTAGTTAAATTTATTAATTTAGAAATGGCATAGAGCAATTTCATTAAAAGCTGTTGTGTTTTGTATGTATTTTATTTCAATCAAGTGAAAATAACCATCTTTTTGTGATGCAATTGCTTTGGTTAAATAGCCCATTCTTGAAATGACAGCAGAAATAAATGTCTTACCTTAAATAGGCATAAACAACAACTCTTTAAAACTACTAAGCCCTAATAAAAGGTCATCCATCAGGAAATTAAAACACAAGCAAGTTCTTTACATTTATAGATTTATTACGAAATAAGAAATAAACACAAATGAATAAAAAATTAAAATATGCAAACCATTAAACTAAACACACAATAATTAGCTTCAACAATACAATATGGCTATAGCTTAATATGGCCTACAACTTTGAGGCCACTGGAGAGTTCTCCAGACATGCATACAAACAAACATTCTCAGTCAATTAAACCTGCACTGGACTATCAGGACAGGCTACTAACTAATTGTTGGCGAGAAATAGCTCATTATAATATTCTACTTAGTTTCCTAACCGAGGTTCTCAATATCGTTGAGGGTTTAAACCACAAAGTTGAATATCCAGTTTAAATTCTATAAAGATGTTTCTTGACAAATTTTAAAACTATTGAAACTAGAAACTTATAATAGGTACAGACCCTTTGCGTGAGGTTGGCGAGTAGTGAGTTTTGAGAGGGGTGTTGAATATCCCATTGAAATTTTCCTGAAGGGTTTAATACTTATTAAATATTTATGATCACTTTAATTCACAATGATTTTGATATTTTTTCTGTGTAATGACGAGTCATTACATCCGTTTGACAAATTAAAAAACATCACAAACAAAAACTCATATCAAAATTAAAAAAAATAGCTGGCTTATAAAGCTGTGTTTTACCGACTGCGAAAAATGAGTAGGTGTCATTAGATGGTTCTGGGGTGGAGGAGGGGACTAATCTTGCGCATGCGCAAACCATACTGCGCCAACCACCGCGAAAGGACTGTATAGCACGAGTCAAACAACGTGACCCACTCCGTAAGTACAATGCTATAATTAACATTAGTCTTATTGACAGACTGGGCCAAGGCAATTGATTTGACCTTTAATAGCCTTCTCGCCAACAATCGAACGGTTCAACGTTATGGCATGCACTAGAGAGTCTGCACAAATGAAACTCTGAGCGTTAGACGGTAGATATACAGAAATTGATATCACAATTGCTTTTACTTCGCCGTAAATATAATTAATACAAATCAAACTGTACAGACTAACCAACAGAATATGGTAATTGGCTGTCGTACAAGATCACGGTGCTAGGTTTATAGTCTGAGTTAAATGACATGGCACGAGCCGACCATCGGGTGACTGGGCCATGGCATTTGCCTCGATCTATTCGGTGAAATGTGTTGACAACTAAGAGAATAAGAAAGGGTGTAAGAGAACAACTGTGAGAAATGAATTGTAGCATGTTGAAATATAGAGAAAAGCAGGAAGTAGATTATGGATATTAATTATACAAACAAGTACGTTATACATCATAAACATTATCTGTGTATTCTGAAAACATGTTTACCCTCACTGAATGCCAAGAAATTAAGATAATTTGCAATTCTTCAGATGAAAACAAACAATAAGTCTGTCTTTTGATTAAAAATTTGTTGAATGAATGAGTAAATGACCTAATACAAATTTAAGCGAGCAAGCACACATTAAATGTTAAGGAAAATAAAGAATAAAATTAAATTTTCCCACTATTTTTGCAAAGCAGAAGACTTTCAAAACCATTAATATTGTTGTGGGTTCAAGTTGTATGCTGTATATCCAAAAGACAATTTTAGTTTAGTGCTCAAATGATATATATTTTAAAATTTGGGATCATATTCTTTTTTATACTTTGATGAAAGTGAATTCATTAATTATAGGTTGAATCAAAGTAACAACATTCATTTGACCAACAAATTTTTCATATTGGCTTCACATTCCCACTTTAAGAATGATAATTCTATTGCATCCAATGTCGAAAAAACTTTGTCTAATTCAGTTGGAATCCAACTAAATACGGTCACAAAAAACAATAAAGCATGCACCTCTGTAGCTAGTAGTTGGTTCGAACTTAACAATAAGACAACTTTAAAAAGTATGATAAATATACTAAGCACTTAGTATGAACTTTGTTAGTCAAATTTTATATTATGCTAAGGCCACTAATACGTCACAATTTTAAACATTACGTACAAGCAGTACTAAATTAAAAGATATTTCATGATAAATTCATATAAACTTGTACTCTATTGACTCTAAAGTGTAACATTTAGCTAGACACATCAATTCTCAATCCTATCCAAGGCCACATTCTTGTTCTTCGTCCGAAACAATCAATTGGTCATGTCAATAATGTACATATTTTCAAGGTAATATCATTCATTTAAAAGCGACAACACAGAATAACTTTGAGACTATATGGGGATTTCTAGAGATTTGCACAATTTAGCACTCTAACACTGAAAGCTGACATACAAAAATATACTAACTCTTTGAATCACGCTATAATTTCTACGAAAATGGTCATGGTAAAGGAAAAGTTTTTTTTTCAAATTAGAAGTCGTTTATTTTATTGACTTTAATTTGTATTATGAAGAATTGAAAATACAGAAGGCAGGTTGAGTGAGATTTCACATTGCTAACATAATCTGGCTGCATAGTTAACATATAGTACAATTTTATCAGCAAATGACTTTAAGGCTAAATAATGTGTGAGAAAGAAGGAGAAAATGTAGACAAATCCAAACAATTGTGGTGTGTTATCAGCTAAGTTGACATGATGGTTGATACAGCATTGGCTTTGGATACTGGATTAAACATTCCATTCAAATCTTTAAAAGTGTACCAAGAATTATCTGGAGCCTCGGTTAGCAACCCATAATTAGGATGTGAGTAATGTTGAGTTCAGTATCGATTCTGTTATATGGCGTCAGCAAATTAAAAATATAGGTAGAAAAGAATAGTCGATTGAAGAGCACTCAATCAAGCTACGTCAACTTCAAATTTCCCTAAAACCCTTATTTTTCCGGGTCATACAGATGAAATATCTTTTCCAGTATCCAAAGCAAATACTGATGGGATGGATTTTCCTTTTTCCTTGAAATCAAACAAACTGACGTATAAATAACCGAAGACGAAGCGAGTCTAGTGACGAGTGAGACGACGATGGCGTATACGACGGTGAGGAATAAATACGATGAGGGGATGACTAAGGGATGCACCGAGATCGTGTACCACCCCGGGGTCGCCGCGGCCTCTGGGCGACAGCAGCAAGCGCCGGGGCCGCGCCGGCCGGCTCTGCAACAGGGAGAACACGGGTTAGTGGTGGAGTGAGAGAGAACACAACAGAGTGACAATATGGTAGAGAATAAAGGGAGATTGAAGCTAAGGAGAAGACTAGAGTAGGAACATAAATTCAAGACTGCGAGTACAACAGAGCGTAAATGCTGAAAAAGACAGAACAAAAAATAATGTTAGTTCTAGAGAGGGTAGTGTAAAGAAGAAGGTGGGGGCTAAGGAGAAGAAAGGAGTTTGGAATATCCACTTTAGACTGGCTCTGAAATTGAGGAAAACATGGGTGAATCAAGAAATGAGAGAGAACAAAACAGATCGACAACTTTAAGTTGGGTGATGAATAGAGGATGGGGAGTAAAGTGTAGAAAGGGATTAGGAACATGCAGATTAGACTGGGTCTGCAACAGACGAGAACATGGGTAGTGCTGGAGTGAGAGAGAACAAAACAGAATGTCAATGAGGACTAAGATGAGGAAAGGAATTAGGGATATCAAGTTAAGAGTGAGTCTACAACATTCGAGAACATTGGTAGTTCATGGAGAATATCGACTCTAGATTCAGCAATGGATAGAGGAGGATGGTGGCTAAAAAGATGAAGGAAATTAGGAACATTAAGTCTAGACTGGCTCTGCAACGATGAAAGGTAGGAACAAGCCTAGACTGGGTCTGCAACAAAAGGCAATATGGATAGGTCGTGGAGTTAGGAATAGTCAAACACATAATGTCAATTCCAGAGTGGGTTGTGCATAAGGAGGGGGCTAATAAGAAGAAGGATTTGATAATATCAAGTCGGGAATAGCACTGCATCAGAGGAGAACGTGGGTGAGTCCTTAAGTAAGGAAGAACAAAACATTACATTACTTACATAACATTACATAACATAACATTACATAAAATTATATAACAGAATGACTAGATTGGGCTATGAGTATGGGTAAACGGGAAATAAGGAGAAGAAAAAATAAGGCACATCAAGTGTAGACAAGAGGACAACATGGGTGATTCTCTGGAGGAAGAAAGGAATCAAACAAAAGTGGCAACTGGCTAGGACGCTAAGGAGAGGAAAAATAGGAAAAAAATTCTAGTTAGAATCTAGAAACAAGTACAGTTGATGTTTGTTGATATTAATTATTAAGTTTATGGTCCCTGATTATTGAGAGTAAACAATATTTGCCAGCTCTTGCAACGGAGTAGGCCATAGCTAATAAAGTAATAAACTAATGAAATAATAAAATAAAAAGATCGTTTAATCTAAAGACAATAAAAAAGACTATTTATTTTTTATAAAAGCAAAAGGAATCAACACGACGTTACGTGTGATGCGACCCCACTCCAGCAGGAAGAGGCCATCGAGCATCGAACAGTTACACAAAGCATTATGTCATTACCGGGGAAACGCGGCTCGTGACTGTGGGGAAGTGTTTTGGCGGGAACAGGTAAAATCATTTAGCGGGAGCCGATAACGCGTGACGGGCTAACGTGTAGCTGGGCGGTGCTTCGGCTTTCGGCTTTCGGCTTTTGGCTTTCGGCTTTTGGCTTTCGGCTTTTAGCTTTTGGCACGATCCGACCCAAGACTTCCGCGGTACGACATTCATATGATCTTCTGCCGTTCGTCCATATAGCAGATGCAAGGCCGTAGCCAATGGGGGGGGGGGGTTAGGGGGTCAGAACCCCCCCCCCGAAATTGTAGAAATAGCATTGAAAATGTAGTAAATGGGGCGAAACCCCCCCCCCCCGAAACACTCTAAACCCCCCCCTCCCCCAAAAACCTCCCGAGCAAACGTAAAGGGGCCCGGAAACAGTTGAAAAGGGTCCAAAATGACGATAAAGGCGCCGAAAAAAAGGTCACCACTTTTGACGAGCCAGAAATTTACCCACCGGCCCTGTCCAAACACCCCCCCCCCCCGAAAAAATTTCCTGGCTACGGCTTTGAGCAGACGATTGGACTGTCTTTTAATATCTGTTCTTTAAGAAAGAAATATCGAACGATCTAACGATAGTCAAAATTCGATGCAAGTAGTTTGAAGTCAAAATTCAATATTCGACTGCATCGTACAGTTCGCGCATTATATCTCCGGCTATGGTAGATTCAGCTGGTTGAAAGGCGGAGGGGGGATGATGAGGTACTTTTCTGAAAACGTTGTTCTACAGCTCCCTTGTTTGTCACACGTTGTATTTACAATATCATATGTTGAAAATATCATTTGATTCGGTTAGTAACGAAGTAGCCATAGCTGGAGATATAATGCCCGAACTGTACTTATCGATTTTTTTATCATTCTATGAAAATAAATGTTTGTTGGTTATCAATAGCTCCTTAGTTCAAGATAGCGGATGATGGGAAACAAGGTAAGTTTGTTTAGATGTTTTACGTATTAACGTTTTAATTTAGTTTTCCGTTAGGTGTGTTATGTTTAGTTGGGTTTTAAATCGTTTTATTATATTACGGACTGTTCGTGAAAAAATCCTTACCCTTGATTTCGGTTAGTGTCAGTTATTAATGGTTATCGAAACGTTTCTATTTCATTACTGACGATTGTTGGAGCTTCGAATGAGTCAACCAAACATCTGTTGTTATCGGATGACTACAATGGGTCGGCTTTATAGCTCTGGACAGCCTTACTGGCGGGTGATTGAGTGCGCTGTTGTCGTAATTAGTGTTTAATATCTGCAATGTTTAGGTAATAAATCACATGGTCATTTATTTATGTAAAGGTACTTTACACAAGAAAATATTTTGCTGCAACCGCAAGTGCAACTAATGTTAAATGCTTGCAAGCTCAACACAATTCATGAAGTACAACGACAAAAGTGTGGAAACACATTCTTAAATGTTAACAAATCATTTAAGATGAAAGGTTGCCAAAACAAAAAGACCAGCTGATGCATTGCCCAAATATTTCCAGAAATTTTAATTGTGTAAGAAATCTCCCGGTGAAATATTAAAGGGCCTCCTTTTGTAGTGTAAATGACGTGAAACGTAAACAAAGTTTTGACAGTTCTACCAAAACATGTGTTTAATTATCAGACATTTTGGGAGATTACAATTTTCAATACCCGCCAGTAAGGCTGTCCAGAACTATAGTATATGATCTTCTTTAAGGCACATACCATTACGAAGTACAGTTACTCGTCCCCCTTGTAACATTGTGCTGAAAAGTTCTCTTACTAAAGCTGACCCTCAGTGAGGTTAGAACGGCAGAACATCAAAATATGAAAGTCGCACCGACTTCCGTATCGCAGGACCCCCCGTTTACCGTAGTAATTATCCGTATCTATAGAAATTACCGTAGTTTGCATCCATCGGGGTCCATGCACGCACTGTGAAAGAGCTATTCAGCTGGTAATTGTAGGCACCTGCACGGCTGTGGGTCTTTACAGGTGAAAAATGGAGCGGATTCCTGAGAGGCGTCGTGACCAGCGTGAAAGGAGAGGTGAAGGAAGACGTGTCGTGGTGCAGGTTCGATGCACGCGTGATGATGGTGTGTTCACATCATTTGAATACTGATGGTATCGTAAATACATTGAATGGAATTGATAAGTGAAAAAATTACGCAGAGGTTGGGTAAGCTTGTTGTTGAAAAGTAATTTTGATTTAGAAGTTGATCCTGTGAAATATTGTGTGGGAGATTAAAAATCGCTCAGGGATGCAGGACGCTTTTTTGTTGTTGGATGGGTAACATCTATTCAAACATTGTACAAAATTTTACATCTTTCCACGGAAATTTTTTTCCAAAAACTGTTAATTCTAGGTAGTTTTTAGTAAAAATTCGGATAGTGTAAGATCTTGTTACAATTTCGGCAGTATTTTTTAGCATTGAGAATATATAAAATGCAAGGGACTGAAGAAAATATTGAAATTAAATGAGATTTTGAATTATAGGTTGAAATATACCAGGTACTATTGTAAGTGTATTAATGTACATATTTTCAGTCCTCCCTCCTGGAATACATAGTAGGCCTACTTGGTATAACATATTTTATAATATATCTGAATTAAATGCCTAAGTATATGTGTGTACATTTGTCCAATTTTGGCTACTCAACAGCTTAAAAATAAAAAAAATTGACAACCAAGTTTACGCAACTGTTGTCTCTTTTAATTCCACCCATGCCGTAAATCGACAGAAAACAATCGGACGTTTCAATGTAATTTAAATATATGATTAAAATCTTTAACCAATGCAACAATTTCTTTCAAACAAATTCTTACACTCCTCTACATCCTTAAAAATTAAGTAGCCTCCTCCACTGATAAGCCGAGATAGAACATAACATTTCGCAACATTTATCGGCCGTGTGAGCTCGAAAGTCGTGTTGCTACAAAAGGACCGTTACTGCCCCGACCTCTGGTGATCCGGTACAGAACACAACCCAACCGGGCAATAAACATAAACATAAACATAAACCGGGTCCCTGGAATCATACGACTCGAGCGCGACCCAGAAACCGGGCGACTGATCCGACCCGTCTGGGCGGGTGAGATAATTATCGATATACAGTTGTTATTGGCACGTTCGACGTGCGCCGGTGTAGCACGTCCATCTGTGCCACGTGCATTTACGGCTGTAAAGTCCACAACCAAAATGTCCATATTTATAGACGTCCTCTACTTATGATACATATCACACCCACTATTGTTAACGATTCATGTACACGTGGTGAAAATGTCCACATAAAAAACGTCCTTACAATTATTGTACTCGTATTTGACAATGGAAATGTTTATATGAAAAACAACTTTTATTGGATAAAATTGTTACAAAAATGTAGTTCTGATTCAAATTATTAGGTGTAAATGTTTAAATTCAACTATTAATATCTTAATATTAATTATCTGTGCGTGCCATGTCTGAAATATATTTTAATATTTCACACTTATTAATGGATGTCTGTTTCATTTTTACTTTCTTCATTTCTATATATTGTTTATGGAGAAAGTATTGAGTATTGTATTCGTCAAAATTTTTAAGTTTGAGTTGTTAGTGAAAATACTTGTTTTAGTGTTCCCTGGATCCAAAAACATTGTTTTCTGAGTGGTAACCAACCGTCCATGAGGGTGTATGTAAACAGAGTTAGAGACGACACAGATAGTCCAATTTTCATGATATTTAGTATGAGGGCTAGAGGCTAAACAGATAGGAACTGAGAAAAATGACTTGTATCATCTTAAGCTGCATCCAGAAGAGATCCCTGAAGAGAATTCTCTACACTAAATTCATGTAAGATTACTTCTTGATGTACTTCTTAACTTGTTACATAATTTTACAGACTGATTTTACTGCACATTATGTGCTAACATTATGGATGTTACAGCAAAGCTTGGACATAAATACCAGTGAACGAAAGAAAAGTGGACCAAAATATTGGCCATATGTGCGTTGGACCTAAACTCATGGACATTCTGTCTGTGGGCGTAACAACAATGGACCTAACAGCCGTGTATCGCCACGTGATGTAACAAATACGTTCCTATTTACACATTTGACGAAAACCCTCGCAGCCTGTTTTAGATAATTACAACCATAAAAACATTGCTCTTATAAGAGCACTGAATAAGATTGTTTAAAAGTAAGGATTTTCGTAAACGATGTATAAATAAAAAAATCAATTATTGTACAAACAAAAAACAAGGTGAGGATCATGCAGAACATATACTTGAGAACGTTCTATTATACAGGTTCCTAGGTAGTTTTCTAGTTTCCTATTTTCTTCAACATCCTATTCTTATTTAGAGCATAATAAAACATCTCGTTAAAAACAAATTTCCTCTTTCCAACAATCCAACCGTTCCAATCAACACCCAACAGTAATTTCCCCTAGTCTTGCTACAGTAACCAACTATTGCGTATTGCGCAGGACCAATAACATTTAACAACTGTCACGAGAACGAAATAATCAGCTGTTGCCCATAATCAGCTGTTGTGGCAGTAGTAGCTGATTCTGCGCGGAGACGATACAGCGCATGCGCAACAAGGCAGAGGTCAGCGATTGGCTGCGCTCGGCGACACTGTCTACAACTAGAACAGTTGTACAAGATCTAGTTAGTACATTTTGAATGTTTTTAGTACTTTAGTACATTTTTAACTGAATCTATTACATTTTTAATCGGAATTGGTTTCAGAATTTTTAGAATAAACACAGTCTCAGGGAATTTTTTGATAAACTAAATATGAGCTGGCAACACTATTTTGGTCATTTTGAGGTTTGGTTTAAAGTTAAATGAGCGATTGGCTGCGCTCGGCGACACTGTCTACAACTAGAACAGTTGTACAAGATCTAGTTAGTACATTTTGAATGTTTTTAGTACTTTAGTACATTTTTAACTGAATCTATTACATTTTTAATCGGAATTGGTTTCAGAATTTTTAGAATAAACACAGTCTCAGGGAATTTTTTGATAAACTAAATATGAGCTGGCAACACTATTTTGGTCATTTTGAGGTTTGGTTTAAAGTTAAATGCTGAAAATAAACCAAGAGGTGCCAACTAGTTGGTATCTGTAAAAGAAAGGTTTCTATAATGACGGGCATAAGTTACTTTGTTCAGCGAAATATTCAATCTGATTCTTGTTTTTCGTTTGTTTCGTGAATGAGACCACAATAATCTGATTCTAGCGTAATGAATGAATTGGAAATTACAGAGAGATTTGTGCTTTACTTTATTTCTTGAGCGTCAATAAAAACATCAATAAATAATTAAAATTCGGGATATTATTAACGAAAGGACTGTTTCATCTCGTTAGAGAACTCCTTCAAATTTAGACGTACTATAATTTTTAATTGGAAATTGATTTTTTAAAGTAACGTGCTTACCAACAATATATATATATATATTTAACAGTTATATCAATTGCTTTGATGATACAATTTGTTATAATGACTACATCAGTCACAATTTAAACCAAAAAGTAACCTTACTCTTTGTCTTTGAGATATAGAACATTTTAGGCAAATGTGGTACCATTTTCAGGGAAATTTAGTACAGAAATGCATGACCCCTGTGGATACATTGGGCGACAGTTCGCCGCTCCGCCACGCTAGCGATAACAATGTCTCGCTAGCGATGCCACGCTTGTCCCACATATAAGCGATCCTGTCCAAGGTTTGTTGATGCAATGTCGCTATTCGCCTTGGTTCCTTCGCTACGCCGCCTGCTGAAACTAGTCAATCTCTACCGGTTGGATATTTATTTTCGTATTTTTATTTGTGGGCCATAATTATTGATAGTTAAAAAAATTTAAATTTTATTAAAAGGCGAGAATTTTGTATACGTTGCAACTGATTCGACGTTCAGGATGAACAACATTTTCTTCTGATTTTACCAATTTTTAACTTCTTATGAATTTTAACCTACGGATCTTTCATATTCAAATACTATTTTATTCGAAACACGCATGCACACACACGTCAGCACATGCTGAAACATCACAAAGAAACCTTTTTTAGCAATCAATGAGAGTAAAAATCAAATAAGTACTGCATACTGTCCAACTCAATTTAAAAAATAGTAAAGTTTCATCACATAGTCACAATACGCACTGTAGGAAACTGCAGAATCGAGGAACTCTGGCTTTACATCATTGTGTTTAACAGGGCAGTATCTGTTAAAACGAGCCTTGCTCGTTGACACTATAGCCTACTCCATCTGATCTTCAATCTGTTATGTTCTCTTTATAAGTAGCTTAATTTGCAAATGGCTGTTATAATTATTCTTTGTTTACATTTAGTTGTCTTTTGTTGTTAACATTGCAGCCCATATAACCTCATGTATTTCTTTTACTTTATTAGTTTTCTTTAGGTCAACTCCATAGAACACGTTTTTTTAGTCAGAAATTAGTTATTACCAGACTTTGAAGGAAATCCTCGGAGCCGTTTTTGAGAAATTTGCAATCAATAAATCAAGCAAGCAAGCAAACACTGCTCATATAACAATGATCTCAGAAATGTTCTAGTACCTCGTCACATAATTGGTTGAAAATCAACAAACCAATAACAAGTTTTACGGTCCGAAAGAAGATAATAAACAAAAATACACATTATAACTTCCCCAAACCGACGACGGCCGAGAGTTTCCCACACCCACAGCCTCGCTGAGGCCCCAGCCCAGCCTTGGGCCTGCCTACTCGCCTCAGCCTCCGACAAGTTCAAAAGCCACCGGGTCCGTGGGCTGGGGTGACATCAGCCGATGTTGACGGATTCAAAACCCCTATTATCGTACCAAATAAGGAAAATTATCATAAATTTACTTAAATTGTCGACCCTTCGTAACTTTGCATATTTAATTTGGTATAATTCGAACAAATAAATGTAGAAATCATGCAATATTTAAAAAATTAATAAAAATTAGGTGAACATTATCTTATACAGTTTGCAGTTCCGGTTCTGATTAAGTAGCTAGGTCTATGCTGGCATGTTTCGTGTGCTGGCATGTTTCATGTGCTTGCATGTAGGTGTTGCCTACTATTTTCAAAGTTTTAAATACCATTTTCAAAGCACAGCAAGATTCTGCACAGCAAGAGCACAATCTCATTTTTTCTTATGTTTCTGTAGTTAGTTGTCATTAAACACAGAAACACATGATGCAGAAACATCAGACAACGTGAGTTTTGAGTATTCAACCAAAATTTATCAGCTTAGACGTGGTTACTGGATTTGAACTGCAGACGGTATAAGGTAATTCGCAGTTCATTAAAATTCGCAGTTCATGGAAATTCTCAGTTCATTAGATACAATAGATACATTACTTGAAATGGCGACCTATCCAGGTAGGTATTTTAAGCCAAGTACGTTCATGGGGTAAAACATGAATTTAAATACTGTAGTTTCAGAAGGAGCTGAGAATCAAGGCCGACCAAGGGCGACCTTTTTGTCCAAGAAATGGCCTGGACAAAATGCCGGACACAGTTCCAGTTGCCCTCTCCCAGGAGCATAGCTCGGAAGATGCTATTTGGACTAACAGTAATTTGATGAGGTATAGCAATATAGTGGTAAAATTAAATTCGAAACCTTTTAACACAGTTGCAGCCGAATTGAACCGAAAAAAACAACTACTTAAATCGATATGTCGTCATCCGATCTCAATATCGCAGTCAAAGTTGCGAGTCTAGTCGCGACTCAGTCTTGTCCGTCACAGTGTTGTCGCAACGCCCTATCCCTTATCTGGGGCAGCCGATTTATGTTGGGCTGGGGTGACATCAGCTGAGGGATTAGGTCGGAATATCGAGAGAAGATGCTTAAGAAATCAATAAAAATGTTTAAACTACCTTAAACAGTCTGTAGTTCTAATCCAGTGTCTAGGTCTGAGCACACATATTTCGGTTGGATACCATTTTCAGCTCAGTATATCCTGCATGTGTTTCTGTGTTTCATGACAACTTAAGAAACAATGACTTTGTGCAAGGTAGGCCCTACTTTTTTTGAAAATTGTATTAAACCAATCATGTCAGATTGGACGTGGTCACTGGATTTCAACTGCAGACAGTATAAGGCAACTTTAACCATGGAAATTCGCAGTTCAGGAAATAAATATATGAATTTTGATAGTGTAAGAAATATCAACAAATCAGGCGATGGACATACTAGAAAGAAGAAATAGTGTGAACAATAAATAGTTTAGAGCAAACGTTAAAAAAATTTTTGTTTCAAAAGTATTAGTTTAACAGTAGTCCGAGTGGATAAGAACCGAAAATACCGGATCCTTTCGACATGTTGTCATTCAATCTCGATATCACAAAGGTACAGCTACATCAAACCGAAAATGCCGACTCCTTATCGATTCGTCATCCAGTCTCAATAACACAAAGGTACACCCATATTGAGCCGAAAATACCAACACCTCGATATGTCCTCATCCAATCTCCCTATCACAAAGGTACACCTACCTCATACCGAAAATACCGGACTCTTATCGATATGGCGTCATCCGATCTCAATATCGCAGTCAAAGTTGCGAGTCTAGTCGCGACTCAGTCTTGTCCGTCACAGTGTTGTCGCAACGCCTTGTCTCTTATCTGGGGCAGCCGATTTATGTTATCGCGGCATTGTAGTCTGTAGCCTGTAGTCTGTAGTTGTGGTCGCATGTTCAACAACAGTTCTGGTGTCGATGTGGGCTTGCCAGTCTGAGCCGTGTCGAGTGTCATGACGGAGAAAGTTGTGGGAGTGACTTTTGATCCAATTAAGAGGTCATGGAGGAGGAAAGTCTTGTAAGACTGAAGGAGTACTTCTTTTAACACTAGTTACGTATTAAGACTCGTTTCTTTAACTTGGAGGAGGCGGATTGTGTATAGTTGTAAGTGATGGCTTGTGGGTCCAAAATTCCCTGGTAGGGATTAACGCAAGCACCACTCAATACTACGTTCATCCACAGGACCAACCTTATAATTGATCGTAGTTTATTGGTCCTGTCAAAGAAAAATTTCGGCCTTATTCAGTAACAAGACTACAACATCGCTCTACAATCATCGTACACTCATCCCTCATTCATACTTGGTTTAAATACCTACCAGATGTAAAATTCATGAAAGGGTCAAATTCCGTTTTCTGCCCACAATTGTATATTTCCAATATATCAAAGTATTATGACATTTGGCAGTAATATAACAAATAAAAAGGATGTGCAGAGGCGATTGGAGATGTAAAAGACTAAGAAACAAATTTTATTCATACTCTGCCTGATTTCACACCGAGAGTTATCTTATGAGCTGCTGTCTTATCTCATGTCACCGCTACCTGTAGTAGCGGCAACACAAGAGGAGAGGTAAGGTTAGGTTGGGATTAGGTTAGGTTAGGATCAGATCTAATCTAATTTTCAATACTGGATTTTACAGAATAAATTAACCTAACCTAACCTAACCCAACCCAACCAGCGGCCGGCGCGGCGATGCATTGTCGATGTTACTGTTATCTGTATGTTTGACACATAAGGTAAGAACGACAACAATACCGACCGAATTATCCAGAAATGATTCCTATATGCTTAGCAAACTATCCAGTAACCAAAAAACTTAGCCATAAAACGTATACAGCCAATAGGAAAAAGTTTTCCAGTTGTGGGCAGATAACGGAATTTGACCCATGAAAGTATCCAAAGTACATTATATAAAGTTAATTCAATTCAGTGTTTTAATGGAATCATTTGAGAAAAGAAATTTCTGGAGAATAGGATACTATCAGAGATAAGCTGTTCTCAAGAAAGCTTATAGGTTAGTCGTTATTCTGGCTGATATATTACAAATGAGTTCCACAATTCCTTTAAAAACATTGAACTTTCTGAGGTGTGAAGGTGGACATTTTCTTTTTTCATTTCCTTTCTTTCCTTGCATACTCGAGTTCCTAGCTTCCCTCTCACCTTGGCTTTCCTCTGTCTTTACCTTTCTATAACTTCCTACTCTTCGGGTGTTTTATTTTTATTTCTCATTTAACTGATGCTCTTTTTCCCTACTGTCGCTCTTCCTTCTGCTTCCTCTTTCTCTTTACTTTCTTCGATTTTGTTCAATTTCTTAACTAACTATTATTGTCTTAACTAACTTACTCTTTACTTTTAATTATATATTTACTCTTCTCACCCTTTCACCTCCTACTTCTTTCTCTTTACCTAACTCCGTTCCTTACCATTTTCAGGTAAAAAGCCTACGCTATGCAGGTCCCCTTTCAAAAAACTTGAAGTGTCCAGTGTTCAGCTTGGTCTTCGCCATACTTACTCCCCCTTTTTTCAGGGGTTTTGAATCTTCTTTGGCGAAGACTTCCTGTAACTGCTTTCCTCAAGTAACTGTAGTTGTTGGCATAACAGGTAGTTTAGGTATTTTTCGTTAAGTTTTGATGTGAAGATGGACAATAAATACCCCCGTTGCAGCAGACCTGCATACTCAGCGAATTTCAAATGCAAAACAACATATTTCAATCCAACATAGCGAGATTCAACATGTTTTTGTAAGCTCCATAAGAATAACATGGGGAATGAGTATGCAGGTTTGCTGCTACAGGTATATTAAAACTGGGTGGTTTTAATTCAATATTTAGTTGATCTGAACTAGAAGAAGCCATTTACCAAGTTTTATCAAGATATGTTGAGAAATAAGCGAGATATAGAATTTTCTTTATTTCCCATAAGGTTAACATTGAGACAACGTACTGTGTTTACCACTTTCAATATCTCGGTAACCAATGGACATAGAGCAGTAATTCAAAATACTAAATTGTTTGTTTTTTTGAGCTGAATTCAATGGTGCCAACAAAAATATGATAAATTTTATTTTTCTATATAAAAAACTCAAAAAACCCATTTTTGGGAGGGTTTATCCCCCTTTACCCCCCCTTCCGGTGGTCCGATTGGGCTGATTCACGAACTCGTCCGAGTGATTACCACTTTACACGTCTGTACCTAATTTCATCAAGATCGGACCATATTTACGGCCGCTATCGTGTTAACAGACATATATATATATATATATATATATATATATATATATATATATATATATATATATATAAATTCGAACGAATGGTATTTTTTGCTTCTGGGGACCCCAAAATGAAAAGTTAACATGGTCTCGGACTTAGGTCTTACCATGAGTACTACCGTAATAGCTTATTCCTTTAAGGAAATTCGCTAAAAGGAAAAACGACAACAGCACTACCTAGATCAAAACCAGAACGTGTTGCCAACATCCAACAACGCCCGGGTTACGCCACCGACTCCAATCCTGGGATCGTGAGAGAACCGTAGCAGATCTGCGGATCTGGGTGACACAACACGGACACAGACACACAGACACATAAACACACAGACACACAAACACATAGACACACAAACACACAGACACAATCACACGTGGGTGACGATGTTTGATTCCCCGAGTGTGGCTTCAGCGCCACGAATATTGTGCAAGATGTTACGTGTGAAAGTGTGGCGACTGATCAACTGATCAACAGATGAGCAGAAACATCATGTGATGGTCGGCAGAAGTTCGTTGCAGGAGATAAAAGAGTATTGTGTAATTGGATTCAGATCCAGATATTTTATTTACATCACACTTCACAGAAACATATGATTTCTGTGCCTTATTTTTGGCTGGAAAGTTACTCTTTGCCGATAGCTGCACCAAAGATAACCAGATAACACAGTTAACAAAAGATAACGTAAATTTACTGTCCAGATTTACCGTGCACTTGGAGACGGAAGTAACGGAAGGAAATAATTAGCTGAGCAATTAATTGAGTTTCTTCTTAAATCTGTCAACGTTGAAAACAAAATGTGTACTCGTGCACTTCGAGTTTATCACATTGTTTTGTAATTTTACCGCAACGAGAACCACTTTGTCTGTCTTTATCGGTTTGAGGATCCTATTAAAGAGAAGTCGACATAGTTAAATTTTAAACTTTAGTGATTTCACCAGAAGTTCATAGTTAGAACTAGGAACTTTTAGGAACTAGTTAGAGTTTAGTATAACTAGTTACCAGTTTCACTAAAGACCGGACCGAAAAAAAATCGGTCCACACAAATATATGCAGTAAGATTTTACGTTATTATATTATACACCCCTTATACCCTTGAAAAAACGTTTAAGACTTTCAAATTAAAAAAAGAAGATAATTAGACGTTCAAAAAGATATTGAATGCTATTTAAACGTTTCAAACAAATAAACAGAACAGCGTTAATTTCAATTGAGTCAGAGATCCAACTGAAACATTCCATTTGATGCAGGTAGTTACTGGAAAATCACAACCTTCGACGTAATGCTATAAAAAAAGATCGGTTAACAGTTCCCCACCTCACGACCGCTACCTCCGTGACCGGGAGGTCCGTTAAAGTATGAGCGAGTCAGGCGAGGCAGTGGGTTGTCGAATTATCCAGCAGTTGCATCCAGGAGCTGATGCTAGTGATCAAACGGCTTCCACTCCACCACCCACTCTCGGGCCCGCTCTAACGGTGGCGGAGTGTGGTAGCGATGCCGCTAGCCGATATACTCGGCGTCGATATCTATCATCACAACGTGTATGTAGTACATAACAATAATATATCGTTATAAATAAAACCGAACAATAAAACGATGAGGCATTGGAAAAATATCGATACTATGAATAACAAGTGGGGAATTCAAAATGATAACACTGGGCTCGAAAACTATTTATGGACTGTTATTATCATTCGATTTAAATTCGATACTCCCCTTGCAGTACTCTCAGTTGCCTTTGCATCGAGCTCACAGACTACTCAAGGGTTAATTAAACAGTTCATGGGTTGCCTATTAACTTCAACACAGTTTGCCGTTTAACGCTGTATGCGTTACTTAAAAGACTTCAGTCAAGCCAACCACTCAAATCACTTATTACATCGGCGGCGGTGATTCAAACATTATATAGATCACAAATTTAATTGATTACCTCAGAAAAATTAATTGAGTCGATACTTTTCAATCATAAAAGGGCTTCCTCCCTCTTAAATGAACCCCTTCGTCATCTCATCTCTGAAATCCTCATGGACGCCTCTCATTTTCTTCATCCTATTACACAATCCGGAATCAAACCCTCTTACTCCTGATCAATAGACTGATCCGCTGCATGTCGAATGCCCCGGGGCCGTCTCCTGGGACTGGGACCACAGGTTACGTCAGCGAGGACGCCCGGGCGCGAGGTCGCCGACGAAGGAGTCGCAGGCCTTCGCCCCGCCGGAGACGAGGTGATTGAGACGAATCGATGATTGGAGCGGGACAGATGATCGTCGGAGTGTGAGGCGCGGGCAGTTGATTGGTTGAGTTATAGTAGGCCTGACATGGTGACGAGGTAAAGGATGTGAGGATCAGGTAGCTGATTGGTGTTGGGATGAGAGTTTGTAACAGGGAGATAAAGTAAAGGACTCTAAGATTTCTAAATGGATGTGAAGATCAGAAAGTTGTTTGGAGTGAGGAAGGAGTCCAGCTCGTTATGAAATCATTCATGAAAACACATTTTGACTTATTTGACTTGACTTATAGTCGGCGTCCTTGGTCCCTAAGGCGTAGGATCTGTCATTTGGTTCTTGTTCTGCAAGGAACCACTCTCCCTCCAAGGGAGTGTTAGGGGGTTTACTAGCCTCCCAATATTCTTTAACTGAATAAAAGCTATGGTTAAAAAGAAATTACTTTAATTTGGTTTTAAATTTTGAAAATCGACGATTCTTTTATTGGCAGTGGAAAAGCCTGGTAAACTTTTAAACCTATATTTTCTGGTTCCTTTTCAAATATAGCTGGACTACGTTGATGAGCAAAAGAAGCCTTGTTACTGGTGTTATACTTATGTCTATTAATATTATCACTCTCTAATATTTCATTTAACTTTTATCTGACTTTAAAGTACAGTAAACTCTTCAAGAAAAAGAAATTTCAATCGAGTACAACTCCTAAAGAGCTTTGCAATGGGTAAAATTTTACTTTGAAACTTATAAGTTGTCTTTATAAATAGACTTACTGAAATCTTCCAAAGACTCTGCACAAATTCACACCAAAATGACGTCGTGATCCACAATGAAAAATATTTATTATAAAATGTCTGTTCCTTTAGAACGACGTTTTATCCCCAAATGAGTTGATGGCGAGTAACCTATCACAAGACCGCAACGGCATCTACACCGCTATCCTGAGATTTCCATGTTATCCATATATACTTCCCACTCCATCGCACTGATACATTACACAGGACACCAGCGGCCCACATCTCCCTGTGCAGTGACCTTCCTTCGGCGCTTGTTTATTGAGTGCACAACGCTTCCAGAAGTGCCCTTGGCACTAGTTCAACCTGCTCTGCCTTTGTCATCGTTCACACTTCTTCTGGTATCACCTTTTTTAGGTCTACTTGCAGAGTCTTGGTAACACGTCCTAAATGATTAACTATATATAAAAATTTGCATTTCTATATGTAGAGCCTTGGCAAAACTCCAAAATGATTGTATCTGAATACTGAAATTTGCTCAATTTGGAATTTGAGTACAAGGCTGATGCAGTACCGATGTGTTTTACAACTCTAATTTCATCAATCTGTTTTTTTATTGTTTCGTTTAAAGATTTGATGTCGCTTTAATATTTCAAATTTGGCCTTTGTGTATTCCCCTTTCTTTCTCTAAGATTGAACAGGAGTTTATTTCAAATTGCAGTGCTTGTTCTTTGATAGTCTCTGCTATTGTCAGTAGGATATTTAATGTTTTCAAAAAAGCAGTTCTCGGCTATTCAATAGAGGCCCAATGGCCTTATCAATGGTTAATCTTAACCCAATGTTAACGGTTTACTTGACAAAGTTAGTTTAAACACAGTGCAATGTCTAATGGCAATAAGTCCAATATATATGATGAAAATCCTGATTTTTCTATCATTATTGTCCAATCTCCGGTGTACTTAAATATTACATATTCCTGTTTCCTTTTATCCCCTATATTACACCCTCGTCTAGCCTACAATTTGAGTATTCCTTTACCCCATTTCTGGAGCGAAATCGCTTACATCAGAATGTTCGAGTAATATCGTGCTACCTCAACGTTTTCACAGCGTAATACGAACATGAGTAGGAATAAAAATAAGAATAAGAATTCGGAATAGGAATAAGAATAAGAATAAGAATAAGGTCGCATGATCGGTCGATATTCTGATAGTTTCGAACTATCTTAACATGTTCAGAGCGTAATCCGAACATATGTAGGTCGTATGATCGGAACATATTCGGATAGTTTCTTTCTATCTTAACATGTCCACAGCGTAATCCGAGCATATGTAGGTTGCATAACCAGACCATATTCTGTTAGTTTCAAACTATCCTAACATGTTCACAGCGTAATGTAGGTTGCATGATTGGGCCATATTCGGATAGTTTCTTACTATCTTAACATGTTCACAGCGTAATCCGAACATGTAGGTTGCAAGATCGAACCATATTCTGACAGTTTCGAACCATCCTAACATGTTTATCACAGCGTAAACCGAACATGTGTAGGTCGCTTGATCAGTCTATATTCTGATAGTTTCGAACTTGACATGTCATCAATGTAATCCCAACATGTGAAAGCTGCTTGACCAACCACAATGTTCGGATACTTTCGAACTACCCTAACATGTTCACAGCGTAATCCGAACATGTGTAGATTGCATAAGGCCTGTAGAGTGCCGGGCCTTGGGCACACAATGGCAAGTCGCTATTGTGGTGCACAATACACTGCAAGGCCGGGCGCGGACTGAGCTATTGTAACATGTGTAATCCGCCAGTCTCGCGCTCACGGACTACCACCGGGTGGAGGGGACTAAATGCTAAATTTGCTAATATTCTTCTTTTTGGTTCTGAATAAGGGTTTTTCAGTTTGTATACTTGTTACAAAAAGAAACTTTTGAGGTCAGAATTTTGTGGTACAGAATGTTTTTACCTAATTTTGTAGTTTTAGGTATTTTTAGGTATAAATATTCCTAAAAAATAACGGTTATATAAAAATTTATATATCTCAGGTTCTATTGGCTAGAACTTAATGATCAAAGTGTCATTTTGTAGGGTTTTTAGTCTTCTAAAAACTTAGGTAAAATTAAATTTGTATCTATTTAAAAAAAAGTGGTAAGAAAAAAAGAAAAAACACCCTTAAAATATTGTTTATTAGAAAGAAAATTTTTAAAATTAATTCCTAGTTGTGTTAGGCCTACAGGCATAATTTTACTTAACTTTTTAGATATACTAATAAGCAGCGAGGACAGAATAAGGAATATTGGGTAAAGATTTCAACCTTTTACCACAAGTACTTAATGAGATATATCAATTTTAGTGTCGAAAAACACGGAATCCCCAAACTTACGTGAATCGTGCACGTAAAACAGCGAGCGTCATCCTGGCTACCCTATTTGATATTGGAGCGGCGGCATGCAGAGCCTAATATAATATTTTTTTTCATATATAAAACAACTTATACGTTGTTATGGTTTTTCTGAAAGAGGACATATAATAGAATAATAATGTGTAAAAATAATATTGTTGTTATTTTCAGTGGGGAATCCCCTCGTGCACAGTACACTGCAAGGCCGACTCGCGGACTGAGCTATTGTAACATGTGTAATCCGCCAGTCTCGCTCACGGACCGCCACCGGGTAGGGACCCCACTGAGCGGTGGTCAGATTCGGCTTTAACATCGCTAATTACTGAGTGTTTGCATTTGGAGGAGGTTGGAGTTGGCCGCCATATTGGATTTATACTCCATAAGAACCAATGTTAATTGGTATGCAGGATTTCTCGTTTATTTTTGCTCGGAAAACTAAAGTTTATATGTCAAATTAAAGCTCTTTTTAAACTCTACCGGACGTAGGAGCTACATTTTCACATAAACTAGCAATTTTTTGTAAAATTGAAAAAATAACTTTGATTGCGTATTTTTACGTCATTTATCAAACTTAACGAAAATTGTCTTCCTACGTCCGATAGATAATTTAATTAAGGTTTCTTATATTCGACTTTGAAATGATCTTATTAATAACAACGACAAATTTTTGCATACCAAAAGGCATGTAAAGCAAAAATTCAAGGTAAATTTGTAGGAAAATCAGCTGATTGTGATGAAAATTAGCCGGCGCGGAGGAATACATTCTGCTTGGTGACTAACACGTATGAGTGTCCGTTGCTTGCTGTTTCAGCATGATTTACTAAAGATATTAGTTGAAATAAGTGTGTTTACGACATTTTCATTAATTTAATATTTTTGAAAAGTTTCAACAATATGATTACGCACTATTTCGTGCATTGTCTACGGCGAAGCAAAAGTTTCAAGCTTCGCCGGAGCATTCTATTAGCAGCACCTGTCTCTCCAACCTCCTCAATCACCACCAACAGTCTCAGAGGACACTGGAAACCTCTGCTAAATAACACAAAAAAACGTAAGACAAAGAAAGTCAGAATTAGGTTAAAACAAGGCCAAGAGATAGCAAGCCAAAGTCCCGGTATATATTAGGAACGGGATGAAGAATAGAGTAATGAAAAAAAGGACAGTGGAAACCAATGTTTGAGGCTCAGAGTTAACCGGGGAAATTGTGGTTACAATTTAGGCCCCTTAGTTGCTATTGGCTGTTGGGCTATTAATTAACACTCCTGTCTAAGGAACATGTCGCCCTTAGTCAGTAACAAGGCTACAAGAACACGCCACAATCATCATAGGCTACACTCATCCTTCACTCATATTCTGGTTACAATATGCAGCCAGTGCTGCCTCTCGGTCTTAAGGTGTATTAAAAGTATTAGTAAAGGTGTTTTTTTATTTAAATTCAATATAAATAAAGATGTTGGTTCCGTTCAGAGAAGATCTTGAACTATTTAACTTTTATATCTGCGGGCACTAAATCTTGGCCTGAAACTCCTAATAACTGGTGTCATAATCGAATCAAGTACGTCAATAAAATAAAATCACAATACCAATTTCCAAACGACAAATAACGTCAGTGGCGTCCACGTGGACGGGATCGGTAGATACGTCAATCACTGTCAGTCCATCTGAGTCCATTAATGCCGCTGCTTCTGCCAGATTTGCATCAGTCTGCCGCAAAAAATTATAGTGTATATTATGTCGATTCTATATTTAGATTTACAAATTTTATACGGGTTTAATGTTAGAATTTTTTATCTTTATTGAGATAAAATTAGGAGAGTAGTGTCTTATGAGTTTTTGGCTGGTAAATAGTAAAGGCCTAATATATGAAAAAATGTTGCTTTACATACGGTCGATATGGTTGATCCGTGTGATTTTCCATGGTAAAGTTGTAAAGTTAATAAATAAAATTTCACGAAAGATTTTTATTTACGGCTAGTGAAAAATACCTATTTGTACTTGTAAGCTGCAATACCTCTGGTAAGGTAAAAATGCCTACTTGTAAGTCATTTAATGGATGGCTATAAATTTAATTTTCATTTTTATTTTAGCGAAAATTATTAACACTTGAATTATTAAAACTATGTTCTACGATTTTAAGATTTCTCCTCAGAACATTTCGCCTAAAAGCGATTGTGAAAGGAAACACCCCCAATGGGTACTTTTAGTATATAAGCGCATTTCAAATTTCTTTCCCTACCCTCCGAGTGTTTGTACAACAATCAGAATACTTTTCAGAGAAAAGAAAGTAGGTTAAACCAAAATTTTAGTTATAACATAACAAAAAAGATGAACAGGTGGTATACTATTGTTAAAAATCACACCAAATTAATTCTAAAGGGTGATATACACGAAACATTTAAAAAGATAGTTAATTTGCTGTTCTTTTGGCAAAAACGATTTCATATTAGGCTGGTCAAGTTAGGCTGGTATAGGTAGTGAGTTACACGATGAAGTTTGAGTATTTACAAACAAAACCAGATTATTTTTTTTTTAGAGGAGGACAAAGAAATAATAACAGATGATCAATTGATTCAACTATGAATTTCTTGTGTCAATCATGTGTTACACGCTAAACCAAAAACATTTCACCAGTTTATTCACTGTTATTAAAAGAGCAAAGCATTGTTTCCAATATCAACCCACTAGGCTATTTGTTTTGGTTTAGTATTTTTTAGCTATCAGAATAGTAGCGTAATCACATGGCTCTGTTTACTTTCACGTCATCGATGATTTCCCCCCTCCTCTGTTGAAACTTCAAACTCAAAGCATCAAAGCTATATATGCTCAAAACTATATATGAGTAATGTTATCGTGCTTGTATGTATGCTTGTATGCTTGCTTGCTTGCTTGCGTTCTTGCACAATTATCTCTAAAACGGCTCTGAGGATTTCCTTCGAATTTTGAAAATAAGTTATTTTTGCCTCAAAAACGTCTTTTATGCAGATTTCTTGGCCAGAGAAAATCTATTAACGTAATAAATCGAATTTAATAGTTGAAAAATTTTAACATTGGCCTTATGGGTTGCCGTGATGGAAACGAAAATAAACAAGGAAAGTGTAAACTAATAAAGTAATCATAGCAGCTGTTTGGAATCTACAGCCATCAAGGAAAAATACAGCAAGTGGGAATAAGAGAACATAGAGCAATAAAAATTATCAATTTTATGACATTGAAATATTTTATAGTAACTGTATGAACTGGTAAACATGAAATAACACCGAGCAAGGCTCGGTCAACCAAGTACATTTTAATAATCACAGATAAAAATGTGCGCCAAAAACAAAATAAAAGAATATTCAAAAAATTATAAAATTTTTATCACAGAGATGCGGGGGTTTGTGTAGGAAGCGGGTCCGATCGTAGTAATCGACTCTGGACGGTTTTACAGGATCGGTTCTGGTCAGGCGTTGTGGCGGACAATACTGGACGTTTCGTCAGTGGTGTTATATCACGCCACCAGCCACTAGCCACTAGCCACTGTGGCCGGCCACTGCGGTGGCGCGCCACCGGCCGGTGAAACAATGCAATTACGCCACTGTGTCCGATAGATTACACGGCCCTGCGACACCGTGCGGAGCGCATTGCTTCTTTGCTCAGAAGCCAAACCGATTAATTAGGGGTGATAGGGAAAAGGATATTCTAACTTTTGATCAACTATAGTACCTGGTGGACCGAGCCTTGCTCGGTGTTTTCATGTTTACGAGTTCATCCAGTTACTATAAAATATTTCAATGTCATAAAATTGATGAATAGAAACCTTTTTATTGCTCTATTTTGTCTTCATCCCACTTGTTGTATTTTTCGTTGACGGCTGTAGATTCCAAACAGCTGTTGTGATTATTTTATTTGTTTACACTTTCCTTGATTATTTTCGTTGCCATTACGGCAACCCATAAGGCCAATGTTAAAATTTTACAACTTTTAAATTCGATTTATTACGTTAATAGATTTTCTCTGGCCAAGTAATCTGCATAAAAGACGTTTTCGAGCAAAAAAAAAATTTATTTTCAAAATTCGAAGAAAATCCTCGGAGCCGTTTTAGAGATAATTGTGCAAGAACGCAAGCAAGCAAGCATACAAGCATACAAGCACGATAACATTACTCATATAAGAGTATAGGATAGGTATTCTCAGATAATGAACGTGCATAAATACCTAGGTAATTTCAAGGTAAAGCAAAGCAATATAAATACTCGTTCATCACAGTTTATCATGCTACGTGTTCCTTTTTTCCCTATAGTACTGTGCAGACATCAATTTTGTTATCAAGGTCCTAAACTGTACAACAGATTTGTGGGCATCAACGGTAATGAAGTTCTTTTTGAAAAAAGCATAAAGTTAAAATGAAAGTTTTAAGTTTTGTAAAACATTTTGGATGAAAAAACTTTTCTTGTTGTTAATGGTCACAGATTAATTACATATACTCACTTCTTGTTGTCTGTTGTTTTGTTGATAGTTATGTTTTGTTGTTATTGTTATATTGTTGCTATATTTGAGCTTTATTGTACTGTTAATGTACTACAGATTTTAAATTTTGTTAATGGTGCTTTAGGAAAGTAAATTTGTAAATTGTGTTTAAGTTTTGTCAAATAAAGTTAATTTAACTTAAACTTGAACTTGATTAACTTATTTTCTTTATTGAGATAATAACATGGTCTGGTTGAAAATTTTAATTTCATTCAGTGTACAATACGACTAACTCTACAGTTCAATGTTTGCCACCAGAATGCTCTAACTGCTTTCCACAATATGTCCACAATATATCTATATTGGATCTATGGTATATGACTGTTAATCTATAAAATTATCATAACCATTTACTAACGCAACGAAATAGCACCGACAAGCTTTGAGGTGGAATTTCACACTCGGAGATAGTTTGTAGTGACAAATGCATTTCTGAATGGTTGCGCAACGAGAGAGAGTGCAAAGATCATCGTCTGAACATTCATCATCACAGCGGGACCGTCATGTTGATATATCGTCTTTAGGTCAGGTCAAGGTCACAAGCCGCCAAGCCGCGTATGTGGCGTCTGCGCTTCGCCCACATCTGGATACAATTAAATTTTCTCAAGCTACATACACGTGTAAGTTATATTTGTGTAAAGACATACTTTTATTGTAAATGAGATAACATTTATTTAGTCTGATGTATTCGAAAAAGTAAAGAATGAAATCTGTAGGGTTCCTTTGAAACTCTTAAAGGATACGGACTGCTCCCGCTTGCCGTTTTGGAATGCTTCTAGACGTGACTGTGCCAATATTAGTACAAACTACAAATAATCGTCATGGAATTTTTGCGAAATGGGGGTTGCGTGTTGTTGTTAGATAACCAACAAACAACAAAGAACAACAAACAACAAACAACAAGAAACCACAAAGACAACAAACAACAAAGAATATAAATGTAAAGTATAATATATCTTTATTTATTTGTATTTTCGGATGATTTTAAAAACATTATTAGAGAAGCGAATCTGGATAACTATATTTTTGGTGAGGTTCCCCCATAGGGAAAACCTTCAGAGCCTACCCTACATTCAGATTAAAACAATAAAATATTTACTATTTGAAAACTTGCTTTATTTTTTGATATCACCTTAATCTAGTTACATTTTCAACTAAGTATTGTAACTGAATGAAACATGTTTCAGGCATAAATGTTTCATGAACGTTTATGTTGAATCCAAAACTTTAAACTTCAAGGAAACTAAAGTTATTAATGTACTATAACTTATATGTTGCCGTAGTTTCATAATGAGATCAGTATTGAATATTTCTTTGATTAATGATTAATTAGTAACAATTTTTTATAACTCGGTGTAGATTTTGATTAATTTATTGAACATATGTTTCAACACATTAGGTACACATAAGGTGTAGGCTATTATACGATTTTATTAGGTATGAATATCGTATTACGTGAATATACATTAAGTTTACGCAGCAGACTACAAATAGTCAGTAGCAAGACTACAAGATCGCGCCACAATCATCCTAGACTCATCCTTCACTCATCTCCCGGTTAAAATACGCAGCCAGTGCTGCGTCCCGGTCTTAACCCTTTCAGACCCAAATAAAAAACAAAAAATCTTTAAATTCCCACAAAATATTTTCTAATTAATCTGTAAAAAGTCAAAAATATTTTTAAAAAATTTTTTTTCTATAAAAATTGTGATTTTACAACATGTCTATTTATATGGACAGAGCAACTTTATGGACGTCCAACTTTATGGACGTTTCGTAAATAATGTCAAGGAATATTTGTCACAAGCTTTATTCCCTCACAGCAAAATATTTTCAGCTAATCCAAAGACATTAAAATAATCTAACCTATGACTTTTTTGGTACAATATAAGTCCATGAACATGGACAATGGGTTTTATACCAGTATTCTCTTCTGTAGCTCCGCAAAATATTGAAATATTTGACGTCCATGTAGATGAACTGTGGGTCTGAAAGGAAGAGGTATTAAAGGTATTAAATGTATTACAGGACAGTGCTTGGACTACGCCAGTCATGAAGATTGACATTACTCTTCTACACAAGGCGACATCACCGACATCACCCACCGTTACCACCGACAGGTCCCCGACATCTTCCGCGAAGCCCAATAATGGTCCTGCAGGGGCCGGATATCTCGATGTTTGATGCAAGTAGCAAGTAGCAAGTAGCCGGGCAAGTGGCGAGTGAGTGGGCAATTAGCATGCAAGTGCAGTGCACAGTTGACTGACCCCGGCGGCGGCGGAAGTGCCCGAGCCCCGCGCCGGAAGGCCAGTCGTTGGCATTCTGTCTGATCCTACGGGAGGACCTCGGGTAGGAATAGTAAGTAATATCGATAGATCGAAGGGGACCTATCGATAAATAGTTTCGATATATCGTTAAGAAGCATTTCGATATTATTGTTTCGATATTTTAAGGGTTTTTTGATATTTCTTTTTCGATAAATGTCACCTACAGGAAAAATGGGTTTGAAGACAAATAATGTTAAAAGGGGTTAGCCTTGTTGAGATTGTTTTTAGACGGTTAACACGAGTAAAGCATATTTTGCGTTTTGGAAAAAAAAATCCTTGAGTCTCGTAGTGGCTAAACATGTTTCTAAAAATAGGTCAATCCCTCTTTGAAATGGCAAAATTGTTGAGCTCCTGAAAAATTGTTTTTGACATATCAGAAATTTCATTATGATTAAGCCTCCGAATCACTCAGATCATAACGTGTTCTGGTTTAAATACCTGTTGTCAAGTGGTCCTCTGAGTCCTTAAAAAAGGCTATCCGTTTCGACCTTAGAAAGGTCATCTTCAGGCGAACATCGTCTTCATATCGTTCTTTCGAACTCGTGTCGGTATTAAAAAATAAAATTGAGGAATTAAAAACATTTTAACATTGAATACTCTCAAGGATTGAAATGGCAAAAAACAAAATTATTTAGCCATTTTTAATCCTCATGAGGTCACTGTTTAAATATCGAAAAAAATCGATATTTTGCTACCGATATATCGTATGTATCGATATCACTGTTTCGATATGTCGAAAAGCGATATATCGATGCCATCCTAATCACAGAGAAGACAGCGAACCACGCCTCGAGTTGTCGCCGCGACAGACAGACAGACGGGGAGTGGCCGCACTCCTACGCCGCGTGTTGTTATTGTGTCGTTCAACCTGGGCTTTCAGTCGAGTTCCTCCAGGAGGATTTTAGATGAAACTTTAGACTCCGTCTCCATCGTTAAATTCGATGTTTTTCGATATTTACAATTCGATTATTTTAATCATGATATCGTTTCGATATCGTAATCACTAATCAGTATCGAAAGAGATGGACTAGTAAGCCACATCGATGTTATTGGCAAGGAATGAATTCGTGGTTGAGTTTTCTTTCACCTACGCTTGCCGTAACGGAAGGCTGAAATCTGCGTTCATTGTAGGGTAGTACAGTGACAGCTGAGATCTCAGATTAATTGATTGTACGAAGAAATTGACTCAACGATAGACAATGTTTCTTAACTACCCTCTGCATAAAGAAATATTTAATGGAAAGGTTCATCGATAAACATTTTAGTGTAAGGGTGAAATCAAAAACTTTAGTGATATCGCTAGTTACTTCCTACTGGTATGATTGCTGGTTTAGTTCTAAAATCAATTATAAGATAAAAAATAAAAATTAGGGTTAAACTAATTAACCCTGTTACTTAGTTATTACGTATAAACGTAAAAAATGCCGTTAAAAATTTGCAGCATCTTCAATATTAATCACAAGAATCTCAAATTTTGATATATTGTTCCCAAGAAATTCGACTAAAGGTTCTATACGCGATTTGTTCCGATGCTTCTAAGCAGAGTTAAAATAAATCAAACACAAAGAATTGACTTTATTTATTCGTAAATCGTGTTTTTAGTAATATAAATCATAGTATAAACTAAACGATATACGTTAAAAATTATTTGAAAGCAGTGCTGATAACGTAATTAACTGGTCACTGGAACAAAGTGGACTGCAAATTTTTAATAGAGTTTTTTATGTTTCAATAGCGTTATGAATATGAATGTTTTTACTGCCACGCGCTCGCTCTGCCGTTCACCTTCTTTCGATAATCAAGGTATAGAACGAATAAAGATAGACTCAGTATAACATTACCCACGGTATCTAGTTATCGTGATATTACCTATTTCGATGAAGAACGACAAGTCTGATGAAGTATGGCACTTCGATTTGATAATGGCCTAATACGGTCGAAACTTTAGCCATCAGAGATTACAAACAAGAATCGACAACAAATCAGAGGTAAGTGTCCCACTTTATTTCTTAACATCGCCCCTGCTGGAGGCAAAAACGTGAACAAGTATGAAAAAGGACACAAAAGTCAGAGACCTATCATGACAATTGCTCACTTTATATCCCATTTTAAGATGTTCCTGAATCGTGCTGCAACAGTAAAATATGAAAATGCAATCCACAAGTGTTGAAAAAATCCAACTTTCTCTATTATCCAACACCTTTGCCTTATAGCCGTCACGATTGTCATCCTTTCCAGGACAGCCACGATTGCACACCATTACTCGGTATTAAGCACTTGTGCATTGTATTTAAATAATCGCTAACAATAATTCGGTCTAGGTACTTCAATTGCATAAGTTATGGTAATGGAGGAATAATTATCACTTACAACCTTTCGGTTTTACTTAATGCTCGTTGTTAGCGGTTCCGCATTTGCTTTCACTCCAAATGACCTGTCGCAATGATTTGGCTGGTGTATGGTGTGGATTATTGTTTTTGTGAAATATTGCTTGGTTTTCTTTTGTTTACACGTAAGACTTTCTCCTCTCTTTCTATCGTGGTCATTCTGTTTGATTTACAGTTCGTAGCTCAGTTCATGAAACTTAATAAACATGTCACGGCTCACTCTAGAAGCTTAGTTCATTATTTCATTATTTCTTTGTTAATTCTTGTAATAGTTCAGTGCTTCGGTGTTATCTTTGCCATGGACATTCTCAGAACTGCAACACTTGTAACGACTCGGTCCCTGCACTCAAGCTTTGCTTCGCAGGGACCTCTTCATACTTCATTTAATGTACAAAATATTGAAATATTTGACGTCCATGTAGATGAACTGTGGGTCTGAAAGGAAGAGGTATCAAAGGTATTAAATGTATTTCAGGACAGTGGGTGTGACGGACTACGCCAGTCATGAAGGCATCACTCTTCTACCCAAGGTGACATCACCCACCGTTACCAGCGACTCAGGCCCCCGACATCTTCCGCGAAGCCCAATAACGGTCCTCTGGGGCCGGATATCTCGATGTTTGATGCAAGTAGCAAGTAGCAAGTAGCCGGGCAAGTGGCGAGTGAGTGGGCAATTAGCATGCAAGTGCAGTGCACAGTTGACTGACCCCGGCGGCGGCGGAAGTGCCGCGGCCCGCGCCGGAAGGCCAGTTGTTGGCATTCTGTCTGATCCTACGGGAGGACCTCGGGTAGGAATAACAAGTAATATCGATAGATCGAAGGAGGCCTATCGATAAATAGTTTCGATATATCGTTAAGAAGCATTTCGATATTATTGTTCCGATATTTTAACGGTTTTTTGATATTTCTTTTTCGATAAATGTCACCTACAGGAAAAATGGGTTTGAAGACAAATAATGTTAAAAGGGGTTAGCCTTGTTGAGACTGTTTTTAGACGGTTAACACGAGTAAAGCATATTTTGCGTTTTGAAAGAAAAGAAATTCTTGCGTCTCGTGGTGGCTAAACATGTTTTAAAAACAGGTCAATCCCTCTTTGAAATTGCAACATTGTTGAACTCCTGAAATATATTTTTTCGACATATCAGAAATTTCATTATGAATAAGCTTCCGAATCACTGAACAAAACGTGTTGTGGTTTAAATACCTGTTGTCAAGAGATCCTCTGGGTCCTTAAAAGAGACAACCTGTTTCAACCTTTAAAAGGTCATCTTCAGGCACGTCGTATTAAAAAAAAACTTAACATTAAAAACATATAAACATTAAATACACTCAAGGATTGAAATGGCCAAAAACAAAATCGTTTAGCCATTTTAATCCTCGTGAGAGGTCAATATTGAAATATCGGAAATATCGATAATTTGCAACCGATATATCGTATGTATCGATATCAATGGTTTCGATATGTCGAAAAGCGATATATCGATGCCATCCTAATCACAGAGAAGACAGCGAACCACGCCTCGAGTTGTCGCCGCGACAGACAGACAGACGGGGAGTGGCCGCACTCCTACGCCGCGTGTTGTTATTGTGTTGTTCAACCTGGGCTTTCAGTCGAGTTCCTCCAGGAGGATTTTAGATGAAACTTTAGACTCCGTCTCCATCGTTAAATTCGATGTTTTTCGATATTTACAATTCGATTATTTTAATCATAACGTTTCGATATCGTAATCGAGACATTACTTACCAGTATCGAAAGAGATGGAGTTGTAAGCCACATCGATGTTATTGACAAGGAATGTATTCGTGGTTGAGTTTTCTTTCTCCTACGTTTGCCGTAACGGAACGCTGAAATCTGCGTTCGCTGTAGTACAGTGACAGCTGAAATCTCAGATTAATTGATTGTACGAAGAAATTGACTCAACGATAGACAATGTTTCTTAACTACCCTCTGCATAAAGAAATATTTAATGGAAAGGTTCATCGATAAACATTTTAGTGTAAGGGTGAAATCAAAAACTTTAGTGATATCGCTAGTTACTTCCTACTGGTATGATTGCTGGTTTAGTTCTAAAATCAATTATAAGATAAAAAATAAAAATTAGGGTTAAACTAATTAACCCTGTTACTTAGTTATTACGTATAAACGTAAAAAATGCCGTTAAAAATTTGCAGCATCTTCAATATTAATCACAAGAATCTCAAATTTTGATATATTGTTCCCAAGAAATTCGACTAAAGGTTCTATACGCGATTTGTTCCGATGCTTCTAAGCAGAGTTAAAATAAATCAAACACAAAGAATTGACTTTATTTATTCGTAAATCGTGTTTTTAGTAATATAAATCATAGTATAAACTAAACGATATACGTTAAAAATTATTTGAAAGCAGTGCTGATAACGTAATTAACTGGTCACTGGAACAAAGTGGACTGCAAATTTTTAATAGAGTTTTTTATGTTTCAATAGCGTTATGAATATGAATGTTTTTACTGCCACGCGCTCGCTCTGCCGTTCACCTTCTTTCGATAATCAAGGTATAGAACGAATAAAGATAGACTCAGTATAACATTACCCACGGTATCTAGTTATCGTGATATTACCTATTTCGATGAAGAACGACAAGTCTGATGAAGTATGGCACTTCGATTTGATAATGGCCTAATACGGTCGAAACTTTAGCCATCAGAGATTACAAACAAGAATCGACAACAAATCAGAGGTAAGTGTCCCACTTTATTTCTTAACATCGCCCCTGCTGGAGGCAAAAACGTGAACAAGTATGAAAAAGGACACAAAAGTCAGAGACCTATCATGACAATTGCTCACTTTATATCCCATTTTAAGATGTTCCTGAATCGTGCTGCAACAGTAAAATATGAAAATGCAATCCACAAGTGTTGAAAAAATCCAACTTTCTCTATTATCCAACACCTTTGCCTTATAGCCGTCACGATTGTCATCCTTTCCAGGACAGCCACGATTGCACACCATTACTCGGTATTAAGCACTTGTGCATTGTATTTAAATAATCGCTAACAATAATTCGGTCTAGGTACTTCAATTGCATAAGTTATGGTAATGGAGGAATAATTATCACTTACAACCTTTCGGTTTTACTTAATGCTCGTTGTTAGCGGTTCCGCATTTGCTTTCACTCCAAATGACCTGTCGCAATGATTTGGCTGGTGTATGGTGTGGATTATTGTTTTTGTGAAATATTGCTTGGTTTTCTTTTGTTTACACGTAAGACTTTCTCCTCTCTTTCTATCGTGGTCATTCTGTTTGATTTACAGTTCGTAGCTCAGTTCATGAAACTTAATAAACATGTCACGGCTCACTCTAGAAGCTTAGTTCATTATTTCATTATTTCTTTGTTAATTCTTGTAATAGTTCAGTGCTTCGGTGTTATCTTTGCCATGGACATTCTCAGAACTGCAACACTTGTAACGACTCGGTCCCTGCACTCAAGCTTTGCTTCGCAGGGACCTCTTCATACTTCATTTAATGTACAAAATATTGAAATATTTGACGTCCATGTAGATGAACTGTGGGTCTGAAAGGAAGAGGTATCAAAGGTATTAAATGTATTTCAGGACAGTGGGTGTGACGGACTACGCCAGTCATGAAGGCATCACTCTTCTACCCAAGGTGACATCACCCACCGTTACCAGCGACTCAGGCCCCCGACATCTTCCGCGAAGCCCAATAACGGTCCTCTGGGGCCGGATATCTCGATGTTTGATGCAAGTAGCAAGTAGCAAGTAGCCGGGCAAGTGGCGAGTGAGTGGGCAATTAGCATGCAAGTGCAGTGCACAGTTGACTGACCCCGGCGGCGGCGGAAGTGCCCGAGCCCCGCGCCGGAAGGCCAGTCGTTGGCATTCTGTCTGATCCTACGGGAGGACCTCGGGTAGGAATAACAAGTAATATCGATAGATCGAAGGAGGCCTATCGATAAATAGTTTCGATATATCGTTAAGAAGCATTTCGATATTATTGTTCCGATATTTTAACGGTTTTTTGATATTTCTTTTTCGATAAATGTCACCTACAGGAAAAATGGGTTTGAAGACAAATAATGTTAAAAGGGGTTAGCCTTGTTGAGACTGTTTTTAGACGGTTAACACGAGTAAAGCATATTTTGCGTTTTGAAAGAAAAGAAATTCTTGCGTCTCGTGGTGGCTAAACATGTTTTAAAAACAGGTCAATCCCTCTTTGAAATTGCAACATTGTTGAACTCCTGAAATATATTTTTTCGACATATCAGAAATTTCATTATGAATAAGCTTCCGAATCACTGAACAAAACGTGTTGTGGTTTAAATACCTGTTGTCAAGAGATCCTCTGGGTCCTTAAAAGAGACAACCTGTTTCAACCTTTAAAAGGTCATCTTCAGGCACGTCGTATTAAAAAAAAACTTAACATTAAAAACATATAAACATTAAATACACTCAAGGATTGAAATGGCCAAAAACAAAATCGTTTAGCCATTTTAATCCTCGTGAGAGGTCAATATTGAAATATCGGAAATATCGATAATTTGCAACCGATATATCGTATGTATCGATATCAATGGTTTCGATAGGTCGAAAAGCGATATATCGATGCCATTCTAATCACAGAGAAGACAGCGAACCACGCCTCGAGTTGTCGCCGCGACAGACAGAGACAGACTGGGAGTGGCCGCACTCCTACGCCGCGTGTTGTTATTGTGTCGTTCAACCTGGGCTTTCAGTCGAGTTCCTCCAGGAGGATTTTAGATGAAACTTTAGACTCCGTCTAAATCGTTAAAATCGATCTTTTTCGATATTTACAATTCGATTATTTTAATCATGATATCGTTTCGATATCGTAATCGAGACATTACTTACCAGTATCGAAAGAGATGGAGTTGTAAGCCACATCGATGTTATTGACAAGGAATGAATCCGTGGTTGAGTTTTCTTTCTCCTACGCTCGCCGTAACGGAACGCTGAAATCTGCTTAACGCAGATTTCAGCGTTCCGTAGTACAGTGACAGCTGAAATCTCAGATTAATTGATGGTACGAAGAAATTGACTCAACGATAGACAATGTTTCTTAACTACCCTCTGCATAAAGAAATATTAAATGAAAAGGTTCATCAATAAATATTTTTTCATTACTCTAAACACGAAAGTACACTTTCTAAACGTAAAATGAGCAATGAAGGTTATTCCCGCTACTGCACGGCAAAATTAACGTTAACTTTCTATGCGTATGTGATGGACGGATTTTTTGTAACCGTTATGGGATTTTGTGGTGCAGACCGATCAGCTGTTGCATTACTGTACCTCCCGCTGCTGCACGGCAAAATTACATAAAGTTAACTTTCTGTGCGGATGTGATGGACGGAAAGTAACCGTTATGGGATTTTGTGGTGCAGACCGATCAGCTGTTGCATTACTGTACCTCCCGCTGCTGCTTGGCAAAATTACATAAAGTTAACTTTCTGTGCGGATGTGATGGACGGAAAATAACCGTTATGGGATTTTGCGGTGCAGACCGATCAGCTGTTGCATTACTGTACCTCCCGCTGCTGCTCGGCAAAATTACATAAAGTTAACTTTCTGTGCGGATGTGATGGACGGAAAGTAACCGTTATGGGATTTTGTGGTGCAGACCGATCAGCTGTTGCATTACTGTACCTCCCGCTGCTGCTCGGCAAAATTACATAAAGTTAACTTTCTGTGCGGATGTGATGGACGGAAAGTAACCGTTATGGGATTTTGTGGTGCAGACCGATCAGCTGTTGCATTACTGTACCTCCCGCTGCTGCTCGGCAAAATTACATAAAGTTAACTTTCTGTGCGGATGTGATGGACGGAAAGTAACCGTTATGGGATTTTGCGGTGCAGACCGATCAGCTGTTGCATTACTGTACCTCGACATAAGCACGAAAACTCAGCGTTATGAGTTCGGTTTTTTCTTAATACAAAGCTGAATAAACAAAAATATTCATGCTGTTGCAAGTTTTTCGATATCATAATAAAAAATGATGAAATCTACTATAGTTTAAGAGTGATATCAATAGTTGAATGAATGAATGAATGAATGAATGAATGAATGAATGAATGAAACGTTTATTCCAAGAAAATAAACAGCTGTACAAATATAATCCACAAAAATAAAAACATAAATCTATACCAAATGCAAAAAATAAATTAAGAGTTTTATTACAATTTTATAGGCTGCTAAGAAAAAAGGAATGGTCTTATGGAATCAGCAGACATAGGCAAATGCCTGTGCGTCTGCTGCGTTGCAGTACAAAAATATCGTAAGTTTGACCTCTTTATTGGAAATTATTATTAAAAAAATATATATAATTAATGAAGTTATAATTAGGAAATTTGTTGTTTTTAGAAAAAATAATGGAGAAAAAATGATTTTAAAACTAGGTTACGGTTTGTGCTTCTTTATTTTAATGGTTTGATATAAAAGTAATAGAGTGGCTAGGACGAAGTCGGAGCATGAGCCGGCCGGAGGTGGTCATGGTCAAAGGTCAGTCAAGTCAAGGGTCAGGTCTGGCGCGCCTATTACTTCCTATATTAGTATGATTGCTGGCTTAGTTCTAAAATCAATTATAAGACACAAACAATAGGGTTAGACTAATTAATTAACCCTGTTACTGACATAGATTCTTATCAATAATAACTGATCACTTTTATTTCGGCTCCATTACACCATTAGGCCAGAACGAATGAAGTCAGACTTAGTATAATTGCTAATAAGACATACTTTTATGAAGTATGACAAGTCTGATGAAGTATGACACTTCGATTTGATAAAGGCCTAATACGGTCAAAACTTTAGCCATCAGAGATTACAAACAAGAATCGACAACAAATCAGAGGTAAGTGTCCCAATTTCTTTCTTAACATCGACCCCGGAGCTAAAAACGTGAGCAAGTATGAAAAAGGACACAAAAGCTAGAGACCTATCATGACAATTGTTCACTTTATATCCCATTTTAAGATGTCCCTGCATCGTGCTGCAACAGTAAAATATGAAAATGCAATCCACAAGTGTTGAAAAAATCCAACTTTCTCTATTATCCAACACCTTTGCCTTATAGCCGTCACGATTGTCATCCTTTACAGGACAGCCACGATTGCACACCATTACTCGGTATTAAGCACTTGTGCATTGTATTTAAATAATCGCAAAACAATAATTCGGTCTAGGTACTTCAATTGCATAAGTTATGGTAATGGAGGAATAATTATCACTTACAACCTTTCGGTTTTACTTAATGCTCGTTGTTAGCGGTTCCGCATTTGCTTTCACTTCAAATGACCTGTCGCAATGATTTGGCTGGTGTATGGTGTGGATTATTGTTTTTGTGAAATATTGCTTGGTTTTCTTTTGTTTACACGTAAGACTTTCTCCTCCCTTTCTATCGTGGTCATTCTGTTTGATTTACAGTTCGTAGCTCAGTTCATGAAACTTAATAAACATGTCACGGCTCACTCTACAAGCTTAGTTCATTATTTCATTATTTCTTTGTTAATTCTTGTAATAGTTCAGCGCTTCGGTGTTATCTTTGCCGTGGACGTTCTCAAGGACTGCAACACTTGTAACGACTCGGTCCCTGCACTCAAGCTTTGCTTCGCAGGGACCTCTTCATACTTCATATAATGTATTGTTGGGTAATCATTTATTGTGAAAAATAAACAGATTTGATTTGATTTGATTTGATGAGTTATATAGGTTAACGTAACACTCTCTGACTATCTAATTGGTATATTTTAAGGATTTATTGTTTTCCTAATCAGTGTTTTCCAAAAAAAGCTTTTAATATTATGAGATAGAAAATCTTATTTTTTGCTACTTTTTGCTGCTAAGAAAAACTACTTAGTCCTAGAGCCCACAACTTCTACCCATTAACAAATGCAGAACGTTTCTTTGCGCAATGTTTTCTACAGCTATGAAAGAAGAATCACCGACTATGAGGTTTGGATCCGGACTGCTTTGGCTAGAATTCTCAGCATCACATCGTTGCAAGCTTCGACATTACTGGAATGGCTGGTGACCTTTTGCTATTTTAAATAGTAGCAATCAGCTGTTTAAGTGATTTTGAAGATTGCAATTATGCGATGCTGAATATACAGGGCGTTCAAAAAATGTGGGGCAATAATTTATGTAGTGATTCCTTGGGTCAAAATAAGCAAAAAAGTTTATGTAAACATAGGTCCTAAGAACTATTTTCGTAAGAAGTATAACATTTCTATTCTGTACCATTTCAAAATGGCGACTGTTTTTTGTTTTCAAAGCTAAATATCTTAAAAACCGTAAATTTGAGAAAAAGTATACAAGAGGCAAAAAAGTTGAGAAATTTTATCTCATTAACGATAATATATATGTTTTGATGAAGAAAAGTTGAAATTTCTCCGTTGTTACTAGTCCGATTATGATAATCTTAATATCAGCATTAATTGGATTTTGCATATTTTTTTTTGTCTCTTGTATAATGTTTCTACAATTTACGGTTTTTAAGCTATTTAGCTTTGAAAACAAAAACCATTTTGAAATGGTACAAAGTAGAAATTTGATACTTCTTACAAAAATAGTTCTTAATAGCGGTTATCCATATACCAACTATGATTTTTATACGTTAAGTGGTTCGTGAGATATGATTAAATATGTAAAAATCATAAACAGACACACAGACGGAAAACGAAGCACTTTAGGACCTATGTTTATATAAACGTTTTTGCTCATTTTGACACAAGGAATCACTATGTACATTATTGCCCCACATTTTTGGAACACACTGTATAAGCCAAAGTAATCATCTAAACTTAAGAGGTGCTGATTCTTCTTCCCTATTTTGGAAGGATCGCAGTTGAAAAATAAGTTTTTATAGAAAACGAAGGTCTTTAGGTCATGGGCTCTTGCTATAAAGCGATATTACGTAAATAAATAATATAAATCTGATCACAAATACCGATCACAAACTGATCAAAGCTGATCACAAATACCGATCACAAACTGATCAAAGCTGATCACAAATACCGATCATATCAATCCAATCAATTGCTACCTACCAACCTACACGTAAACCAATTTTGATTTATTAGAGTGCAATGCCTTTCAAATTGGCCCCAGTTCAATACCCGTTACAGCTGATTGCCCGAAGACCGAAATTCGCATATTTTATGAGGCTATTAACACGTATCCCCCCAGGACCTGAGTGGGCCTGTACCGTACGGAGCAGGTTCTACAGCGGCTACCGCTAGGGACGGTTCGATACGATCGATATCAAAAGGTCCTACGTATCGATACTTTTTATTCGAAACAACTGATATCAGTAGGCATCGATAGTTATGATTAGGTGCAATTGATATTAAGGATCGATACTTTGTATTCTATACAACTGATATCAGGAGGTATCGATACTTAAAATAAGATAAAATTGATATTAGGGATCGATTCTTTGTATTCGAAACAACTGATATCAGTAGGTATCGATAGTTATGATTAGGTACAATTGATATTAGGGATCGATAATTACAACTTATTAGGTATCGGTACTTTGTATTCGATGCAAATGATACGAATAGGTATCAAATTTGTATATGATACAATTGTTTTATTGGTAGATATTGACACTTTGTTTTAGATTCAACTGATATGAGTAGGTATCGATACTTTTGATTTGATACAATTTATTTATCAGTAGGTAACAATACAACTGATATCAGTAGGTATTGATACTTGGGGTTCGATAAAATTTATATCAGCAGGCTAGGTATCGGAAAGTTGGATTGAATTCAATTGATATTAGTAGGTATTGGTACATTGGATTCATTACAATTGACATCAGTAGCAGTCGATCCTTTGTGTTAGATGCAATTGATATCATTTGGTATCGATAATTTGAACTCGATACAATTGACATCAGTGGGACTCGATACTTTGGATTGGATACAATTCATATAAAAAATATAATATAAAAAAAGAAAATGAAAAAATGCTCTTACTAAATCATCCCCAATATAATTCTTTTTGTAAATCTAACGCATTTTCTCAGTGTATGAGTAAGACTCAGCGATATAGAGATCGCTGGTAAGACTACATAATACACGTCACGAATATTTTTAAAAGGATCTACGAATTATGTTCGAGTTCACTTTTACAGATTTAGGTTAACGTCTCGACACGGTCCTCTCACTTTCTTCCCTTACGACCGTGACAGCGGCGCCCGGCGTCTACACAACTTTCCCTGGCAGGTAGCCGTAACTGTCACGTGCAAAGTTCAAATCCACTCAAACTTTAAATCCACGAGAAAGGAGGATTGCGTTTGTTTGTATTTTGTGTGTATTAATGATGTACTTGTTAATCCTAGTTTTGCAAATTACTTGAGTCTTTGTATGAGACTAAACGTTCAAACAGTGTAGTTTGAGCATTTGACGTCGCAGGCTGGATTCAAGTTTTGAATGAGCTCCCTGAAGGAATCAAACAGTCAGGAAATCACAATCGATTTAAAACTCGACTAAATCGCCTCTTGGTGTCTAAAGTTCTATACTCGGTTGATGAGTCCGTGATTGGGATATTTATATTCTAGGTATTTACGCGATTTGAAATTTGGTAGTATGTATATTATACACCAGCAAGGTAAAGAAAGTTGTACTATAACGTTTGCAATGCAATACTTCACTATCGACAATAATCTTCACTATTGGTTTGTATCTTCACTATCGATAGTAATCGACTGCAATAAAGATATTATTTAATTATTAATTATTTATTTTATTTACCTAAGCTGTATTACTTATAATTTTGGAAAGGGTCGAGTAATCCTTGTGGCAAGTTTTGTGTTGACCTTAAATGCCCTTACTTTATTCCCGAGGCAACTGTAACATAACAGTTAACCGATCATAGTAGCACTCAGCTTCTGGAATCTTCCTCATCTTCTTTCCTTAAAAGCCTCGTCCTCTGTACCAAATTTCACAAAAGAGTAATCTACACCAAAATTGAAACCGTCCACTAAAGACCGCAATCTCGCAAACTGTACTAAACTGTACCACAGACTACGCGGTCCTCAGCCTCAGCGAGGACTTGTGCAAGTCATGATCCTCACATTATCGGTCCTTCAGTGTGAGGACGCCGTTACCGCGAGTGACGTCGACGGCGACGGCGACCACATAGTACAGATAGACGGAGCATAGCTGTCTTACTTGCATTACACCAAATGAAGTCTGGGCCGCCATGTTGTCTAGGTATAGAAACATAAAACGGCGCCTAAAACAGCGTAATCTGACAGTGCTCATGTTTCAAATAACTCGAAGTTTATACCATTTAGCATTGAGGCTTCAGGTTGACGTTTTGCATGTGAAGAGTCCTTTGGTTTTGAAAAGTAATAGTATCAATCATATTTCCAAAATATTTTTTTCTATTAAAAAATGATAAAATGTCACAAGTTTTTACTCAACTTTAAAACTTGACATGTAAAAAGTAGACGGCTGCTACTTTTTTATTTTTTGATCAGGTAAAAAAAGGTGGACATTTTGCTAAAGACTTGAATTTTTTAAATAATATATTTTGATAAAAATAGCTGCCTTAGTTTGGCCGAAAACTTAAATATTGTGGGAGAGTTTATCCGTACGGCGCCTGCATAAATACAAAGTCAATCCTAAACTGTTGTTTACAAACATATAGTCGACTACAAAAATACAAATGTGGTATCAAATTAGACTGAATAGCAGAATTACTATGTTACCAATCATAAATGGTTTAGAAGCAGTTTACACATCATAGGAACGTTACAGGTGCATTCCGTGGTGGCAGCTTCTCTCAAAAAATGTCTAGGTTATCAGTGTTAACGATGTGTAACCTACCTTAAACCATTTATATTTGGTACTTATAGTAATTTTGACATTCAGACCTTTAATTTGATACCTTTTGTAATTTTTTACGTAGTTTGTTTTTTCCAAGCATAGGGACTAGAAGCAAATTTAGGCTTCAAGTCGCAGTTCGTGTGCTCCGTCTGTTTACTATGTGGTCGCTGCGGACGACGGCGAAGGAAGCCAACAGTCGTCGCAGAGGTCGTCGGACGTCGATAACGACCAGGACAGACAAAGACGTGGAAGTGACTAAGTCGCCGTGGGCCGGACAATGACAGGAAAGAGGTGGGACCGAGTACGGTACTCGAGGGGACGCACACGCTCGCGGGAGAGCAGGAGTAGATGGCGGGGCTGGCGAAGAGAAGCCTCGACTGATTAGGGCTACTATTCATTGATGATTTAAGGAGCAGATAATTGACTGGGTAGCAAAGTAGTTGTAGAGCTCGCCGCAGGATGTGAGGTTTACAGGTTTGAGCCTAAAAAGTTTCCAAAGTTTGTCTATTGTTTGATAGTGGACTGTTACCTTCAGCCTTTGATTAAGCTAGGCATAATTGGCCTGGCTTCTGAATAGGGTGGTTTCAGCCGATGGGAAGTCTACATAAGGGATTTCCCTCTTCCTGTACCCACCAACTATCCATCCACCCATCCATCAATCCGTCAATCCATCCATCCATTCATCTATCCATCCAACCATTAATCCATCCATCCATTCATACCAACCTTAAAATACCCTTACATTCTGGGGTTATTAAAAACAAAAACCGGATTTACCTGATTTTGCTATAATAAATGAATTAAGCGACAAAAAGTGATATAATTCTATTGATAAAATTATAGTTACAGACTAGTTGTTCAAGTTCGTTTGTCTAGACAACCGAGAAGGTAAGCGACCCTGATACTGTGCCAAGTTATGTTAAGATACTGATCCAGATATGTGGAGTTTCTGTCGGCAATTAATTATTTAGATAAGGAGTTAGGTACTATGTAAGTATCCAGCAATGGCACTCGTGTTAATGTATCTAATGTATCTAATGTTAGTTGTTGGTCTTTAATTATTCCAAGGCTTCATGACGCAAGAAATATCAGCCATTTATTACGAGAGAAAAGAAATATTTTGTCTCATCACTTGTGCAAATAGATTATCTTTAAAGATTTTATTACTATGACAACGAGAACGATTTACAAAAATCATCTCCCATAATTTAAATATTCAAAAAGGGCACAACGAATCTACAATCTTGAACTAAAAACGCACACACCAACTAACATTTACAAGCAGAGCAAACCTACAGAGCGACTGCTGCACAACCAGTTTGTCCAATAACTCACCGCAACAAATTAAACAATTAGAAGGTAATGGCCAATCAGCATTAACGGTGCGCGGCGCAATCACGGCTCGCATTGCGCAATCTTCCTTGAACTTGCGCTCGGCCGAGGTGAAACGCTCGCGGCATGTTAACTATCTCGCAAGATTCTCTCGCAAGAATCCGCCGCGCGATCCGCAACTTTCAGCTTTTTACACGCGCTAGATCGGCCAATTAGAGGAAGAAGTTGTAGTTGCAGTCGACACGCCGGCCGGTTGCTTACAGTTACACGGTCATGTGAAACGTAGTTTTTGTTGCATGAAATTTACAGGTTTTGAAGGAGTTTTTGCAAGTGTGTAATGAGAAGGAATGTAGAGGTTGAGTTCTTTGAGAGAAGGGTTCAATGTCGGACAAAAATGTGAAAGTCTGCTGATGGAGTTTTTATTCTTTTTTTTTACAGGCCTATATCTCGTCTTCTAGCAACATATATTGAAGAAGGATCATGTTGGAATTTCAAATTTTTAGCAACAGAAAGTTTTTTCCCTTTTCTATCCCATCTGACAAGCATTTTAAATTAAATATAAAAGTTCATCTGATATTACAACTTTAGTATGATTGGTTTATAATCTTTTGAATGCGACTCCCACTTAAGGCCAAAAATCTCAGAAAAAATTGAAAGCCAAGTATACTTGCTAATAATAAAAATAAGTACAAGGTCATTTACATCCTTAATTATTCCCAAATCCTTGACACATTCTCCCCCACATTCTCCCCGACATTCTCCCATTTCCAACAGTGAGAATCAACCTTCCCCCGTGAGAAGTTGCAGAACAAAACAATCACAAAGCCTACCGGACCCTGGGCCGAGGATCTCGGTCAAGAAGAGGGAAAGGGAAGTAGATAACTCACAGAGTCACTGGACTTGGCCAATCAGTGGGTCACCGGGCTGAAGACTGAAGAATGAAGAATGAAGATTGAAGACTCTCCGGTTTACGACCCTCTCCGGTGACAACTGAAGACTATAAACCAGTGCGTAATGACGGATGATTATCAATTGCGACAACTGGCCGCTCCGCTGTTTGTCTTAACGACAATCACTCGCCCGATGTCTCGAGTTGGTCGCGGTCGGTTGGTCGCAGACAGTCTGGCTGGGTTTTTACAGGTTTTTAAACAGTCGAGGTGAAAAAAGTGGAAGAGTAACTAGCTATTGTAGAATAGGTTAGCTCGAGCGAAGAGTCTTCAGCAGAGTTGCAATGGTAATGGTGATCTGCGGGTGGATAGAGCTCTAGCGATAAGGTGTCTATGACTTTCTATGACTTTCTTTGATAGAACTTGGCTTTTCAAATTTTAAACGAAATTACCTGAACCCAGTAGACCTTGCCATGTTTTATTTACCTGAGATGGTCAGTTCAAGTAAACAATAGCTTTTATGTAAACAATATCTTTGCGAGTTTTGATATGGTGTCTCTTTTAGGCCTCTAAGGACGAATTCAATTAAGTTACCATGAAATGGTTGGCTTAAAAACCCTTCTTGGTGAAATTTAATGTAGTTTTATAGCAAACGGTCCATCGGTGTCCGCAAATTTCTAAGGTTCTAGGTCAAGCAGAATGGACTGTACGATTATAGGTGAGTGATATTTGACAAATATGTAGTACAATATTCAGATTATTACAAGACAAACTAGGATATCAATTATCTTCTGAAGTTTTCACAATACGAGAGATCGGTGACCGAAGACGCTAAGAAAGAAAAAGAATAGAAAGAAAATAAAGAACGGAATAAAAGAAAGAAAGAAAGAAAGAAAAGAAAGAAAAGCAAGAAAAGAAAGAAAAGAAAGAAAAGAAAGAAAAGAAAGAAAAGAAAGAAAAGAAGAAAAAGAGAGAAAACTAAGGAAAAAGAGAAAAAAGAAAAGAAAGAAAGGTAAGAAAGAAAAGTAAAGGCAGAAAAGGAAAAATTGATTCACAAAAGTATTTGGAGCTCAGAGGATCAGTGGGACAGACTGCAATGTCAATGTCAGCGGCCAGCGGTCGGGGACCCTGAGGAGAATCCCTCGGATGTCAGCGGCCAACCAGTCGTCCGAGCAACCGGTCTCTCTAATGGTCTCTGTTATGTACACTTCCTCACTTAATTGGTGCTGCGACCTTACCGCCGTGGAATGAAAACAGTCCCGACCCGCGCCGCGGGTCCCGGGCGCTTGTGTTTGTTTATGTGGAAGAACTGGAAGAATCGTCCTCGCGGTGCCGCAGCGGCAGTAAAGATAATTGCAGATAGTCCTTTATTGTGATTCGCAACTCTAATGCCGGATAACGGGATAAGTTATGACGTAAGAACCGTAAGAAGTTATGGAGTTGACTTGAGAACCGTTGGAGTTGGTAATGAGATTGACTGATTGTGAGTGGATATTACGTTTTGACTAATAAAAGTTATGGGAACAGTTAATGTAATGTATAAGAATCTGATGGGTTCAGTTAATGTAAAGGAAAAGAAAATTACCTACTTTAACAATATAGGCTTTTTTAGCGTTACAGTTATCCGGGCAGAGAAAACAACAAGTATTTAATTCTTGTGTTTAAAAATTAATTCAGGAGGTACTTCAGATAGAGCTAGTTTGAACATTTAGCTATTCGATGGACTGAGCGATAAATTATTGTTAGGACTGAGTCATGGCTTCCCAATTCTTTCTATTTACCGAATTAAATAATGTTTAACTACTTGGGTAACAGAGTAAGTTTGTGTCTAAAAGGTCCGCAAGATCAATCCTTACCAATACCTTAGCAAACGTGAATGGATGTTCGATATTGAAACCTGTACAGTTACCATATGGCTGCTGATGTTTCCTGTGAACTGGTCGTCATTTAATAGTGTCAAAAACATTTTCTGGGTGCTCTTCAAAGCGTAGAAAAACACCTCTGACAAACACAATAGCTATTTGTGTATTAAGAGCGCAAAGTACGTCATTACCACTCGAGTTTTGTAGATGGCCGCACGAAGCGTTAGCTGACTGCGGCCAAACATTTCGAGAGCGGCAATGACTATTTGTACCCGTAATACACACAATAATTTTCCTACCACCATTATTTAAATAGTTTAACTTATTAACTAACCTGTGCACAAAAGTTCATTGGGTTATGATTGCTTATTCTATTGGAACGAACCGGAAGTTGAGATAGAAACGGTGATAATTGAACCAGCTGATTTGGAGAAAGGCAACTGGAATTTAGAATATGGTGAGTGTTATAGGATTTCTGACAATTAGAAACTGGTCTTAGGTGTTTGATGTCATAGCTATCTCTCTTGTGTGCCACCTTAGCGAGCGGGAATGAAATGAAAGCGGAAATGAACCGTTTTGCGTACTGTTTACAGGTGTGGCAATGTGATTATTTCCATGCAGTGGTAGGAAAAACTTCCGCTTCTGGGTGCTCCTCAAAGCGTTGAAAAACACCTCTGGCAAACACAAAATCAACATCTGATCCAAGACCTTACAAACCCTGCACGTCACCGAGCACAAGTGTATGTAACTAATCAAATATCGTGGCCCAGCTCGCTTATAAGACTAATGTTATTTTTAGCATAAGGCTTACAGCCTACCTTTGCCATGTCACTTGAGTCGGACCATACAGTGCGGGAGAGACTGAGCAATCGCAGGGCCATGGGAGCAGACGGGAAGGGACTCTGATGTCACTGGCTGGGAGGCTGGGATACGTGGCCTGCAGACGTAACAGGTCGTGAACGCTCCTCACGACTTGAACCCTCGCGGACCCGTGGCTCCCCCCGGGGGGCGGGGGGGCGGGGACGGTAACTAGGGCCGGGAGCGCTCCAGACAGAGCTGTTTGCTAAGTAACGAACAGGTTTTGATGATTGCTCAGGTTCTCGATGTTGCAAGGTTTTGGCTGAATTGTTGAGATACATTAGATACATTACTTGAAATGACGACCTACTCACGTAGGTATTTTAAGCCAAGTATGAATGACAGATGAGTGAAGGATTATTGTGGCGCGATCTTGTAGTCTTGTTACTGACTAAGGCTGACATGTTCTGGACTAAGACATGGACTGTTAATTAATAGCCCAACAACCAATGGCAACTAAGGGACCTACATTTTAACGCGGGATCCGAACCACAATTTCCCTGGTTGACAATTTTACGAGCTGGTCTAATTATGAGGACGGTCCTATGAACGTAGTATTCAAAAGTGCGGATGTTAATCCCCACTAAGGAACACCGCGTCCACAAGCTATCGCTCATAACTATCCACAAATCGTGACCTCCAAGTAGCTGGATTACAGGACACGCCACAGTCCCAGATTGATTAGTCTGTCGGATTAAGAACCATTTGAGGTCCAGAGATAAGAATGGCATCTGTTTTTTTAATGATAAGTTAATGATGAAAGGAATTTGATGTGTGTATTTGGACACCAGTGGCATTTTTCAACGTTTCGATGGGGAACGGTCGAAACCCGGGTCTTGTTACTATCAAACGGCGACCTTTTAACGAATTTCCCCATAGGGAAGTAACTATTACCGCAGGCGGCAGGGTGAGACTTAAGCCCGGGACCATGTTATTTTTTCAATTTGTTAGATAGTATGATTAATTCATAGCCCTACGACAACAAGCAACTGGACCCAGTTTCAATCATGCTAGGAAACGAACCGGTGATCCTCAGGTTATGAAGTAAGCGCTCTATCCAATTGACAATCCAGTCAATTATGCGAAATTCGCTTGATGACTTTTAGGATTCTCATCCTCATACCCTTAGGTGTTTTTATTTTTATTTTCTTGAGTGGATGATTATTACTCCAGACCTACCAGACGAGGATATAATGAATGAACAACAATCTAAAACAAAATTTCTAATCATATCTAACTCTGCGATTGAAATTGGTTCGCTAGATCAATTCTTGCCTAAGCCATTCAAGGTAGACCGTCTATATTTACAGAATGCCTATCGAATAACAATGCTAATCAAAAAAGTTGACGATTGTTACGAGAAATGGATGCTGGGATTCTATATTCGAAAATGTCAGTGTCATAGATATCAGCATGACTGAGAAAATAATAAAGACAATTGCTTGCAGGAAACGCATTTGAAGATACAGCAGACTTAGGTGATTTTCAATACCTTTATCCACTCTCTTAAACCGTTGAAGGTAGAGAGTGCCGAACAAGCCGGACCAACCCGCGCTCAACAGGAAACAATCCAAACATGACTCGACACAATGCGCGACAATCGAGAGATAACGCAGCGGAAGGTCAATAGATAACGGGTCACAGCTCCGCTGGCAATGACCTTCTTACAGTCTGGCCGCAGGACATGCGAGCCGCTGGCTTTGCACCAGAAGTCGACAGCATCGGAACCACTGCTGGAAGGGATTCAAGGGATTAGTAAGCAGGACGACCTTCTGAGGGGGGGGGAGAAGAGGAAAGGGAACAATTGTAGTGGACCTACTTACCCGGGTCTCCCGGGATTGAATTTAAATTTAGAGAAAAGAGGTAAGTACGGAAGGTTAAGAAAGTTGGGGAATAAAGAGAGAAAAAGGAAAGATTTAGGTGATGTAGGGTTGAAATAAGAGAATTCATGTCAACTAAGGAGAATTAGGATAAGATTAATTAGGATATGGATGACGATTAAGATTTAGAAAAAAAGCCCTTGAACTTGAATAAAATGTAAAAGAGGGTGGAAGGATTGAGAAGATGGAGAAAAGAGGAGTATGAAGGGAGAGGGAAGGAAAAATAGAGGTGATTAAAAAAATAAGTAAGAAATGCCCTCCCCCCAAGTAGGAAAAAGGAAAGATGGAAATTATAACAAAATTAAAAACCAATATATGTTGAAACATAGAAACTTGGGGAAAGGGATAAAGACCGGAAAAAGGCCTTGCAACAGTCGGTAGTTAACATTGTAATAATGCTAGAGAGGCGCATCCTGCATTTCTAGTGGTTACAAAGACCAATTCTGCCACCGACTACCATTTCGCGTCCATACTGCCTTCTGTTGAGGGCCAATTTGACATTTAGCACATGTTTTATGGGGTAACTCAGGGCTCTGTTCAAGTGTTCAGAGGTGATTAAACGTTTGCTCATTGCTCTGTACTGTAGGCAGACATAAACAAGACACATTATGTGAAATTGTTCAGAGTTATTTGTAACGGTCTTGGGCTGGAAATATATTGCTATTAAACGCTTCTGGTTTTGACGGAATAATGAGTTTTAGTGATACGTTTTGTAAATATTTTAGGAAAATAATTTATCTCTCTCTAATAGTGTTGATTGTTAAATCGCAATCGTACACCGGGGAGTTCTAGTTTAGATTTCAACTAAAGACGGATCCTGTGATAGGCCTAATTGAAAACAAGGTAAAGATTACGATATAAGACTACTTTGACAACGGAAAACAATCTCGACCTGAATCATGAGCAAACAAGTGAATTGCCCCAGTAGTCATTTCAAGCTGACGAACATTCATGTTAAATGAAACGAGACGTGGAAACCTATTTTCTTTTAAAATAGGAAATATTCTAAACAAAGGAATTTTTTTGATAATACATCCATATAAAGGCTTTTGGCAAAAAAAGGTCCCAAAACGAAGTCATCATTGTCAAATGCTTAGGTCTTACCATGAGATCTAAGGCAATAGCTTCTTCCCTCAGGAGAAATTTGCTAGAACATACCTCGAATACACGTTTCATTGACGTAAAAAAATTGAGGCTTAAAAATATGAGGACTGGTTGTTACCAAAAACTTAAAGGCGATTACATGAGCCTACAGAGGTCTTCATCAGGTCAGACTCCAGATCATTTAGATGTTTTCGAAGGCCGAAGCTCGGGCCTAATTGGGGTATTAGGAACGCATAAATTGGTCACGGTGGAACGTTCACCTAAAGACCTTTAACAGTTGTATGGTTGTTCAGCTGACATTTAGCCGCAGTCGTGAACCTATGTACTCCTCTCGACGCTTTCCATTGGCTCCAGTCGCGCTGAATTTGCGTTAATTGACTGACAGGCGCCGGTTGACGGGATAATGCCTTGGTGTTGAGCGAGATCTGGTATGTCTAGAGAATAGACAGGGTCAAACAACTTGGCTTAGGCCGTAAGCCATTGCGTAAGTTCATTGATAAAATTAGCATTTGCCTTTTGGCCGGACTAAGCTACTATGGCTCTGAAACGGTGTGAAACTATTATAGAGTATTGTAGAGTGTTTTGGTATGTATTTTGAGAATAAAAATGTATTCTCCTGATGGAATGTAACACGTTAGATGTTCAAGGATTATTAAACTTAGGACAAAAAAGTTGATTGGAGGGGTTGGAAAATTTGAGGCTGGGGTAAAATTCATTTCGCTGGGTTTTTTATATCATTGGAGCATAAAAAAATGAGTTTGTAGATATATTTTCCTTAGTGCTTTCCTCAATGGTTATTAAATCTAATTTCAGGCAACCGCCTATGAATTGTCACATAACACTCACGGAAAATTATTCATATAACACTGACATGTTCCTGTTTTTTTTTCAGGTAATTTGATGCTAATTTTATTTTTTCTGATGAGTCTCGGCTCAAGAACAATGCCCACATTTACAAGATACCACAAGGATGTTGTAAGGAATATTAAGGATGGTAAGGATGGAAGTTGGTTTCTAGATGCTTCTCTATTAAATAAATTATAACTTTAAAATTAATTCTATTCACCTTTTAACCTTTTGATCAAAATCGGGCAAAACATTTCGAGATTCTATTATATGCTGTTGGGCATTAGAAAATCACATACCAGATTGGGAACTTGATCGACAAATATCATTGCTCAACAAAACAGTTAGATACTATATATCCCTTAAAAAGCATTCAATCAATAATTTATTAGATAGGTTAAGGGTATCCAAATCGTAAAAGGACAAAATTAAAGTAATAAAAGATGACACTATAGGTGGCAATATAGCTCTCTTTAGTATAACTTTGACCCTCTAAAATACACTGACCCTTCAAGGGGTAAGCAGGGGATTCTCCAGTTTTGGACGGAAATATACGTCTTTCTTCCTGGGAAATCAGGATGGATGTAAAAAAAAACGACAGATATATCCGTCCATATCAGGGAGAATTAGGAGCAAACTTAAGGTTTATAGAACTTGGTTGGAAATGACTAGTCCGGATGGATATATCCGTTTAGCCCGGGGTAGAAACGAAAAGACGAATATATTTGTCCATAGGAACAAACATAATTTGTATATAACGATCAGGAGGATGAAGGGAGAGAGAAGGAAAGCTAGAGGTGTTGATAGATCAAGATAGGTTAAGTAATAACAAAACAAGTAAGTAACGCCCAATACAAGTTGGAAAAGGTAAAGATGGAAAGGATGACGAAAATTGAAAATCTAAATATGTCGAAGTAGTTCCAGGTTTGAACGGATATCCATCATTACCCTTGAAAAATAACCAGGGGCGGATATATCCATCTATAATGGAGAAGAAATGAAACATGACAGATACGTACATCGATAGCCCAGGAAGGTTTAGGAGCAAAGTTGTATCAGGGTGTCTACCACATCAAATGCAGTAAAAAGGAGGACCTTATTCACAAGAGGGACATTTGGAGGACTTGGGGGATTTGAAGGACCGGTAGACACCCTTTGTACAGGAATATGGTTGAGACTGACCGGACTGAACTTCGAAAAAATGTCAGGGCGGCTATTTGTTTAATGGATATATCCGTCCACAGCCCTGGAAATGTTAAAGGAATGTAGTATATAGACTGACCGGACTGGGCTACAGGTACAGCGTGCCGATCCGCTTGTGGCCCAGGCCCGGCTTGTGGGCCGAGGTCTTCCTCGCCTCGGGCTTGGGCGGTCGACGGCGCTCCGCCTCCGCCTGCAGCTCCCACACCAGGTCCGTGAGCGAGCGAGGCCTGCTGAGCCGCCGCGACCTGCCGACGACAAGTCAAAAATATATATTAAATATATAATATAATAAAATATATTATATATATTAAGTTTAAAACTATAACTGTTCAAAACTGTTCGATTAAAAATATAATATTTTCAATTATTTTGTTTTGAGGTGACAGTATTGATATTGGTCTATAGTTTTTTGAATCGTGTGTATTACCAAAACTGCATGGGTTCAATTACATTTTCAAAGATTTTGCTGTGAGATGTTAGAATAGACATAGGTCTATAGTTTTATGTATCATATGTATTATAAAAACTGTATCGGTTTAGTTAGATTTTCAAATATTTTGCTGACAGAAGATAGTACAGTAATGGGTCTATAATTGTTTGTATCAAATGGGTAGCCTTTATTTCCTTAGAGTGAAACTTTTACAGGAGCTTTAAAACATCAAAGCTGTAACGGGTAAATTGAATTTTCAAAAAGAATTTGCTGATAAGTTAGAGTATAGACATAGGTATATAATTGTTAGTATAGTATGAATCACCTTATTCTAATGACTGGAGAAATTTATCTCATTCTATAATAAGCAGTTGGAAAAATCAGTAATAAGTGAATTTCTAATATGAATAAAGTAAATTTGTTTACAATCAAAGATTAAACTAAACTACTTAATATAATCTTATCAGATCTGGGGTGATCCCACTCAACGACGTATTGCAATGTTTTCGAGGATGTCATCAAGAGTTGACGGTATAGACATGGGTCGATAATTATTTATATTATATGGAATACCATATTTCAACTTAGAAAAGATTTTGGATTTATTCAATGACTGAAGGAATCTATCATGCTCTATGGAATTACTAAATATCTTCATAGAGTCAGGAGTATGCCAAGCTATGACCGTCTGTAGTAGTAATAGCATGGCCATCTCTAGTAATAGAGATGGCTATGATCAACCTCAAGTGTGACTTATCAAACTTTGTTTGTTTGTAATCATCCGTGGCAACGTGGGATCGACTGTTTTTAGCACACATGTTTCCATCAAGTCAGTCTATTGTTTTTTTTTGATGATTCAAATAATTAAGCCAGAAATTAATTGTTAAACTAATGATTAACTAATTGTTAAATGTTAAGATTTTATGATTATTGAGTATCACCAAATCACACAGCAATCTAAGTGAAAAGCTAAATGGTTTAACTTTTAATTTTGGTCATCAATTGAAATGTGATAAATCCTTGACCTACTGGACGAAAATAATTCAAATTAGGATGATTTAATTAATTTACAAACCTCTTCTCCGGAAGCTTGACGCCCGCCCCAGAGTCACCGGAAGTCCTGCCTCCCGAGTGGCTGGAGTCCAGGGTCCCGTCCATCTCCATCGCTTGTTGCAGGTTGCTTAACGACTTGTACCTGATGTTGAACAGGGGAGACCCCGCTTTCAGCACCACAGGCGGGTGCTCTTTTAAAGGTGAAGAGCTTTTCTGTCGGAAAATTCTGCCTCTTTGGGTATTACCGCTTTTGATGTACATAGAGGTTATCGGAGGTTTGTCCACGGGCTCTTTAGGTTTTCTACTCCGCTTCTCCGCTTTGCCCGCGGGTTGTTTCTTGGTAGGGATCGTCTCTATGGGGGGAGGCTCCGGCTTGGCCAGCTCCTCGGTGAGGGGGTGCACGATGTAGTTGGTGGGGCTGCAGCTGCGCCGGTCCTCGTGGGGCGAGGTGGTCGACGGCGTGTCCGGGAACGGCGATCGTATACTCTTCGGCAGCGGCGCGAACCCTCGGACGTAGTCGTAGATCTGGTCTATCTCGTCGTAGTCGTCGACGGCCGCCGGTGCTCTGTTCTCGTTGCTGAAGTAGTGACTGTGTGTGTTGGCCGAGTCTGTGGAGGCGCTTCTTCGCAGGAAGTACCCTCCAGATTTGGTCCCGAGGGCGTGACTGCTTCCGCTCAACCTGAGCGCTTTGGATTCTCCCAGCTTCCCGTCCAGGACGTGCGCTCTGTCCGCCACCTCGGCCACCAACTTCCCGCACTTGTCCACCAGTCGTTGGAACTCCCTCAGGCTCTTCAGCTGGTCCTCGTTGCGGGTCTTCTGCAGCTTGATGGGCGCGGCGAGAGGCAGCGCGACCACGGCGCCCGTGTCCTTCTGCAGCGGGAGGGCGAAGACGTGTTCCTCTTCGAACGTCGAGAGCAACCTGAGTTCGGGAACGAACTGACTCGAGCTCTTCAATCCTCTGGGGGGCGTCCCGTGGACCAGCCGGACCGTCAGGGGCATCCTCTTGGTCAGCAGGTTCTTGGCGGTGTGCACCCCGCTGATGTTGTCCTCTTTGGCGAGCGCGCTGAAGCGACCCCGCTGCTCCAACCCGAGCAGCACCGTGTCCCCCCGGGAGTCGACGCAGCGGAGGTACCTCCCCTTGGAGTTGCCCAGCTGGACCTCCCCGGCAGGGAACAGCGTCTCCCCGACGGGTATCGTCCTCGCGCCGTCCGCCGTCACGGACCCGTCCGTCTCCACTCTAGCACAGATCGCTCGGATGGGTTCCCTCACTAGACATCCCGCCTCCACCCTCCTCCTGGCCAGCTCCAGTACGCTCTCTATACACCTGACGGCCCGCCCCTCCTCACTCAGCAGTTCAAAGTAGCCCTGGTAGGTATCAGGAATAGCTATCCTCGGGCCCACCCCCACCACTCTCCTACCCTCCTTCATCTTGATGGCCTGGGCGACGATCTTGTGCCTCCGCCCGGCGCTGACCAGGAGGGCGGAGCTCTGGAGCCCAGGGCTGGGCAGGGTCGGCACCCCCAGACCCCCGTACTGCCCCTTGATGATCTTGACGACCGCCGGCAGTCGGTGCTTGGCCACGAACTCCCGCAGGTAGTGGCCCTCGTCTGCCCAGCGCGCCGCCGCCACCAGGATCTGACCGTCCGTCGCCGCCATCCGCCGCCCCGGCTCACAGGTGAGGCATCTGCAACACGACAGCGAGGTCAGTGCTCTGGAGATGTTATATTGAAATTAAATTAGGTAACTACTAGCTGATCAACCTAGTTTCACCCGTGAAAAAACAGAAAAACCTTCTTGGATTCATGATTTGATATTCCTTTAAACTCCGAAGTGCCATAGGGAATAGCCGTGAGGAAATTTGTATAACTCTATTCCCAGCGGATGCCAACGTCCTAAGAGGAACAATCATGCAAAGTTTCAAGGTTATAGGTTAAGTAGTATGGGCTGACCCATGTTTGAGTATTTTTCACCCATCAGTTCAGTGGTATTTGACAAGTATAAAATAGTGTAGATGAAGCGATGGATCTGGAGAAGGAAGGAAATTACACATCGTTACAGGCATGTTTCTTACGGAACCAAACGAAAACGAGTAGGTATAGTTCGTAAGATTTTACAAGTAAGAGCCCATTAATATACTCGTATATCACTGGATGAAGCATTATAGTTTTTCATTATCACGTTTCCTATTTTAGTAATTCAATTTTTTTTTATCTTGTTCCAAAAGTTCGTTGTCACTAAAACTGGAGTATGGGCAATCCAGAACGATACTTGAGAATTCGACCGGACTTCAAATTAATTGTAGGAATTTCATGGTCGTCTTTGAGTTCAAGTGTCCTCAAACTCCATCACCCGCCGGCTTTACACGCGTCTGTAGTTTTAAATACTGCCTAGTTAACTATCGTTCGTGATCCGTGTTCGATGTTTTTATGTCTTTTTGTGTTTTATAAGAATTTTAAAAAGTTTGACAACCTCATCCACATCTGAAGATGACCGCTTGATGAACGTGTAACACTTGAAAATGATCCCACAAGAGGTTCGAAACCGAGGTAGTGTGGTACCAAAACAGGATTAATTGACAGAAGCAAGGTAATTTAAACATTTTCGCTAATACTTAGTAATCCAGAGGCTATTCAATCATGCTATCACAGAGAGTTATTATATATTTAAAACAGCAGCTAAAACAGACGTATAAATCTTCGTTCCGCATCCAAGTAATGTAGAAAGAAGGTTTATTACCACTAATCACAACTAACAGTGCTACTGCCACCTAACGTTCACTCCTGATGAACAGTTGCAACGTTAAACACGCAAAATGTACCGTTGAATGTGGAGACCTAAAAAATACAAATGTCTTCGTAATTTGTGCAAAATTGAGGAAACAGAAGCACCGCCGGCTACGCCACGCACGAACTGATGCATTACAGGAGAAACTGCCTCCATCATCCGCCTCCTAGTTCTCCTAGAGTAGGAGAGGCAGGAAAGTGAGCATCAGAGAGGGAGCTTTGAGTCATGTAAAAAAGAATAGTTTAATACTTTGATTCTATTGATCGTTCTGATTATTATAATACAGATCTATTCAGCCAGGAAGTCTTGTAGGGGTGGAAGTGCGAGAGAGATGGAAAATGGAAATTTGACTATACTGAGACTCGCGGTAGGGGAAATCTTCACTGCGCATGCGCATCACACAGGACTTTTGGTCTGAACAGATCTGTAGTATATTATGTTATTAAGCCGGAAAGCATTGTTTTACCGATAAATATTACCGGGCGTGTGACGTTCGATACTTTACATCATACTACTCAGAAAAAACATATATTTTAATGATAACGTAACCCTTGCATAAACCATATTACGCTTCTCAATTCTTCAAACCTAATCGTTACTACAGCTACCATTATATTCCTCCAAAATAACCTATAAAAATGCATTAAAAGTCCGTTTATTGCAATCAGCTGATTGTTTTGATTGTTTATTTCCGTTTCCAAGTGCATGGACAGTTTACCATGCAGTTATCAGCAAAGTGTAATTTTCCAGCCAAGAGTAATGCACAGAAAACAGATGTTTCTGTGTAGTATGATGTAAAAAATATTTTATGAGTAAAGGTAGTTATTTGGATTAAGGAAGAAAGATATCGTATATTGGTCAAGATAAACTTATCCAAAAGAGTTCAAAATCAAAAATTAAAGTGGTTGATGGTACTGTATGTTGATTGAATGGTTTCAATGATCACAGCAGATTTTGATTGATAACAAAAAAAGTTATGCATAGGTATTTCATCTTAGGGTAAATATATGCAAATACTCCCGTTGCAGCAGACCTGCATACTCAGCGAATTTCAATTGTAAAGCACATGTTTCAATCCAATATAGCGAGATTTGACACGTTTTTTAAGCTCCATAAGAATAACATGGGGAATGAGTATGCAGGTTTGCTGCAACAGGTAATTAAAACTGGGTGGTTTTAATTCAATGTTTAGTAGATCTGAACTAGAAGAAGCCATATACCAAGTTTTATCAAGATATGTTAATAAATAAGGAAGATATTGCATTTTTTTATTTCCCATAAGGATAACATGGGGAATGAGTATGCAGGTTTGCTGCCATAAAAAACGGTAATATCCGGGATTTTATATTAAAATACATTAGATCTCATCTATATGAAGCCACAAACCAAGTTTCATTATGATATGTTGAGAAATAAGCGAGATATAGAATTTTACTTATTCCCCATAAGGTTAACATTGAGACAACGTACTGTGTTTACCACTTTCAGTATCTCGGTAACCAGTGGACATAGAGCAATGATTCAAATTACTAAATTGTTTGTTTTTTTGAGCTGAATTCAATGGTGCTAACCAAAATTCGATAAATTTTATTTTTCTAAATAAAAAACTCGAAAAACCAATTTTTGGGGGGGTTTACCCCGCTTTACCCCCCCTTCCGGTGGTCCGATCGGGCTGGTTCGCGAACTCGTCCGAATAATTACTACTTTACACACCTGTGCCAAATTTCATTCCGATCGGACCATTTTTGCGAGCGCTATCGTGCTTACAGACACATATATATATATAGATATATATATATATATATATCTAGAAATTTGAACTAATGGTGTTTTTTGCTTCTGGGGGCCCCAAAACGAAAAGTTATTATGGTCTTGGGCTTAGGTCTTACCATGAGACCTACGGTAATAGCTTCTTCCCTATAGGGGAAATTCGCTAAAATGTAAAACAAACTATATTATAGGCTACTACGTTCTTGCCAGCTACTGGATACTGTGTGTAGAGTTTTATCGCCTACGGTTTAACTGCAATACCAAACCATCATATGAAACCAACGCTGATAGTTGTTAAACGGTCCATATTCGTTTTGGGAAAACCAATTTCCTTTCCTACATCATGACTCGATGTAAAATGTCTGATGGAATACAATAGTTGTAAGGCCTAATAGATTCTATTTTACAGCTATGCAAATATGTCAACTGCCAACGAACGAATACCATAAAACCATACACAACAGAGATAAGTTTTTCATTTTCACGTTTAATAATCTTGCATCCATGGAAGGAAAATAGATATTGAAAAAGGGAAATTGTGTTTGAGCAGGGAATTGAAACTTGATGTAGCGTGTTGAGAAGCCGTAAAAATAATAGGGTAGAAACAATAAATATAATCATTCCGATATCTTTAAAAGTTATGGCCCGATCGTCGGCGATCATGCGACGATGGGACGATCACCGAGTCGTTGATGGTTATAAAACAGTGAATCGAGAAATATTCTCACAGAAGGGAAGGACATAAATTAACATCATGGCTAACGGTAAATGGTCGGTATAACACCGGATGATCGTTTATTTCTTGCGTTTAACTTTATAACTTTAATTTTGGTGAAAGAAAAGGAAATCCGGTTATTGGAAATTCAAAATGCAGCACGTGTTAATGTTTGTTTCGTATTGAAAACGGTTATACTTTCAATCAAATTGAAGAAAATATTATCTGTTATTTTTTAATTTCAGTGAAAAGAAGATATGGATGAGTGCCCATTATTTAATTTCAATGAAGAGAAGATATGGGTAAGTGTCCTTGTAGGTTGACCATCAGGGGTTACAATTAATTAAAAACTCTGAAACACCTGTAGCTTTATTACTACTTATGTAGTTTTTTCGTGCCAAAACATATAGAATGTGTCAGAGTTAATGATTACAATATCCATTGTCTTGAGTGTAGGGTCAATATGTGTCTTTAATGTATACATGCAATATTGTTCAATATGTAGATGAATAAGCAGCTATTCTGCACAATAATTTAGCAAATAAATGGTTGCTCTAGTCTAGATATTTAATACTTACAGGACCCGCACTTCTACGACTTCTACTACACACCCGATGACGTCATAACTTGTTTATATCTTTATATGATTGTACCTTTAATAGCCCTTTTTACATTGGTAATTGCCAAGGTCTGTAGAGAAAAAGCAAAGAGAATAACCTGTACAAAAAAAAAACGTAAATGTAAACGTAAATGTCAAACATATATGGTCAAACGTAAATGTAATCAAAATGAGACGATTTTTATATACCGGAAAACTGTAACTTCCAGCTGGGACGAAAACTAATCTTGACCAATCGGAGGAAGCATATTACTGACTCCTCAGTTGAGGCTACATTTTTTACCCAATAGGCTAATAGAAAATCGGAAATGGATCCACGATTGACGTCACAAGCTTTGGTTCCATGGGTCATATAGGAGTTAGGCAACCTGACAGTAAATAACATTGTCAGGAATAGCTCTTTTATCGCGTAATTGAATAAGCTCACAAATAATAACAAACCAAATCCATCGCCAGAAAATAAACATTGGCTAACAATTGATTTTATTACTCCATCAGGTGGGAATCAGCTGCTGCTGCTCTTTGGCTGATTTCTTGTACGATTTAGTAAAAAACATTTGAAGAATGATTCTTCAGGATTTTTCGCGTTTGAAGTTTGGGTTTTCCACGGTTAATAATCGTGAAACCTTTTCAAAGTATTTGAAGAATCGTTACACACAGCATATGATGTACCTTTTATGGAAAATATATTTGCTGCATTTTTAATCGCTGGTTTCTTGTATATGAAATTCTCTTAATTTGCATCCCATTTTTAATAAACGTAATTTTTCGCCAATGCTAATTTAATGGCATTTTAAAAATCAAATTAGGCCTACTAAAAAAACGGCTCACAGTATTTGCTTAAAAATTTATATGCATTTTTTCGGTGAGCTATCAAACGTTTGTGCAAAATTTGAAAATGATCAGTGTAACAGTTTTTGTGTTATCGCGTTACGAACACAGTCACTCAGTCACACAAACAGTGAAGGACAACGAATTTTTGACTCCGCTAATTCATAGATTCACTTCTTTCGCTCTCATCAATTATTATTTCCTAATCTTCAGACCTTGTGTAATTCCCCTTTTAACTGACGCCATTACGCACAGTTCGGAGCCATCACATCTTTATCAGCTGTTTCCAGTTCAGAGTTACCACCACAACGGCATCGAGATACCGTCATTTCCGATTAACTGTTCGATACTAATGAACCACTGTTTCTTAGGAGCATTACGGTTTGGCTTGTTTTACCGTTTTCCATTACGTTCTTAGTTCATCCTTAGTATTAGTAATAAATTTTTACACATACAATTTTTAGTTTCGCATTTAATTTAAGTCTGAGTTCAAGTTTCCACTTCACTGCCTTCCATCCCATAGGAGGGTTTGTTACCGTTAGGGTGGGTAAAAAAATGTGTTTGGTTATAATAAGTATCTGAAATAAATATATTATAGTTATATGCCTTTAAAGCAGATAAAGTGTCTTAAATAAAGGAAATGTGTATGAGGGAGTTTCTTCAAAATACTTTTAAATTGGCCATGTATCAACTCTCTTGTTTACTCAAAATTTCTTGATATTTTTACCTCGTCTCTTGGCAGACGGACCTGCTCCAATCACCCTTAATAAAATTTCTAAATAAACAAACCCCTACTAAATATTATCTACTAGATGTTACTCGTGGTTTCACCCCCGTTCAAAATGATAGTAATATGTTTTAACAAAATCTGATATAGCTCCTTCATTGTTCTTGTATTTTTCAATTGGAATTGGGTTTATTTGATTATATTCATCCGCCTAGATGGATACGTTGTTGCAGCTGACTTACATAATATGACAAAAAAACGCTGTTGCAGCTGACTCATGTAATATGGCAAAAACTAAAAAAACTTTTATACTTATGTAGGATGAATGACTAAAAACGAGTTCCTAAACCAAAAACGTCAAAACTAAAAAAAACTATTCAACAGTTTAGTTACCAGGGTTATTTTAACGCACAATCTACTTTTCACTACACTACTATGATATCATCTGTTTTCGTTACGTGTTTATCACCTGCGAAAATCAATCATAGTTCTAATATGGTTTTTTACTATAAAAAAGTAATGTTTACTGTTTTTTTTTATGTAAACAAATAAAAAAATACAGCTTATTTCAATATAGTGAATTGAAAAACATCGTTTAAAACAAGAGCGAAAGTGTTTTGCACATTCTCGACCATGTGAAGTGACCATATGATTTTTTTTTGTACTTTAAAAAATATATGAAAACCAGTAAACTGTCATCATTTCCCATATATTTCATAGTGCAACAACTAAGTAACTGCAGATATTTCAGTTTTAACCACTCTCTCAGCCCATAACGGAGAGGCGATTACTAGCGAACAGCACATGAGCGGAAACTATCCATTGTTCCGAGGAAGAGTACACAGTTAATATTAATCAATACTGTGTTCAAAGGAGGAAACTATCCAACGTTTATAGGAGAGAGATAAGTGTCCATAAAACCAGTGCTTAGCATATTTTAGCAGTCCATTACCCTGTGTTGCAGGCTTGAGATGGCTATTCTTGCAGTTTTCAGCTAATGAAACGAAATTGGATGGTGGAGACCCTCGTTGAGAATCATTGGGAGGTTATTGGAGAGATTTGTTGGAGAATCGTTGGGGTGTTATTGGAGGGATTTGTTGGAGAATCGTTGGGGTGTTATTGGAGAGATTTGTTGGATAGTAGGTCTTATGTTTTGGTCAAATCACTACGACACTACTGCCTGGGCAATGATCAAGCAATTAAAACATTGCTCAACCTTGATGCCTAATGAACGAGTCAAAAGTATTGTACGCAGCTCAGATCATAGGATATGAAGTTGCGTACTCCACAACTCAAGCGATATTTAATTACTTCAATAAAGTTTTGTTCAAGTTTGAAAGAGTTTGCAAGCGAGAGCAAGATAGAAAAGAAGAACTTGAGCGGTGAGGCGATTAAAAATAGTATATTTCTAGGCATACTAATGTTTTGTAATTGAAGTAAATATCGTGTATGAGATGTTATTGAAATACTATTACATGACTGACTGACTGACTGGCACACAAGTTTACCTACTCTCTTATTCGCCTGTTCAATATGTTTAACATGTTCTATGCGCTTATTTGTAAATCAAACCTGTAGGTCTTGATAATGTAAATGTCTAAAAAAATAATAATATTTGTTGAGATTGTGTTGACTAATTTGAATTGGGCAAAGAGAACTTCCTATAGAATTAGAAGCATAAAAGTGTACACTGAACAGATTTTATAGGTTGCGAAAAATATCATAGCCCAGTCTGGCCATAAGACTAATGTTAATTTTAGCACTAAGCTTACGGAATGCCTGGGCTTCGTTCTCTGACTCGTACTTTAAGCGGCTCGTATCCGCGCCTTCAGTCCCGTTATCAAGGAGGTGCCCTGATAAAGGGATTCACAGGTCATTCACCCGCACGTGGTGACTCCTTAGCTCCCAACCTGTAGGCCTACTGATAACTCCTGTTTGTTTATACTCCTTCTTTGAAACAGTTAAATGTTTTCTTTTACCTTCCGTTTTTTAATTACGTTCAAAATGTAGTGTATGCTGTCAAATCGAGGGATGTCCTAAACTGTTAAAGAAATTGATGCCTTTAAGAGCTTGAGATTGTACTCCTATGCTGAAGTGATGAGTGGTTCAGGTTATGCTGTAGACTTTCATTAACTACCATTGTAATAGGAGGCCTACTATTCTTATAATGGTTAGAGCGCGGGTCTTTGATCTCGGAGGCCCGGGTTCAAATCCCGCCAATCACTAATGGCATTTTCGCTATGTGATAATGCCGTGACCCACTAGGCCTAGCCTGAAGTAATGTGTAAAATAGTTCCGGGCTAGGTCTAGCGTCCTGGGTTGTGAAGGGAGGACATACTATTTTTATTGAGTAGCGTTCATGGGGCAAAATTTGTGTATGATTGAGTATTACATGAAAGGTAAAATATGAATGGTGATACAATTTGTCCCACCAATACAAATTGGCACAAGTTTATCAAAAGATAAATGTAGTAATGAGTTGTAAAGGAAGGCCTCCACTTTAGGTATACAATGTTGCCTTTTCATAGGAAATGTTTAACTGTCAGTGGAACAAATAAAGTCAATGTGTCTTATTTATTGTTAGGTACTACCATCAGTTACCTTAAAATATACAATACAAGAAGAGTCAATCAGTAAGCAGAAAATCTTAACGAGCCAGCTACAACAAACAGTAAAGAAGGAAAACACAGTCTGATTACCATCAGCTGTTTAAACGATCGAAGCTGCGTGTCATACTTTGGCGGAAACGGCAAAAGTCAACCGAGCGGGCAAACTACTTCCTGCGATACGGTGGGTGCTCGCAGGACTGCCAAGGACAGGGCGAGTGAAGTGCACGCACTGGGCAAACAAAAGGTACGCAGAGTGGCGATGTCACAGGAAGAATACTATCAGGAGTACAGCGCTTACGAGTCCTGGTCGTGACCTTTCATCTCCTTCGCATTGCATCTCCTCCGAGTTTACATCCGTGTCATCTCCTTTGAATTCCAGAGTGACCCTCGACCTCCCCACAACCTCCCCTCCCCCTCCATTAGTCTTGAACATCCCTATCTCTTCAGCAAACCACTTAGCTTGGCAGACTCCTAGTTGCCCGTAGAACTGCCAAGGTCAGGGTGAGTGGAGTGCACGCAGAAGCCAAAATAAAGGTACGCAGAGTAGCGATGTCATGGAGAAATATCATCGAGAGTTCAGCGGTACAGCAATTTCTGCTAGTGTCCTCCCATCTGCTCCGCGTTGCATCTCCTCCGAGTTCACATCAGTGTCATCTTAGTCCTGATCGTCTCTATCTCTTCGGCAAACCTCTTTGCTTGACAGACTCCTGGTTGCCCGTAGAACCGCCAAAGACTGGGCGAGTGGAGTGCACAAGCCAAACAGAAGGAACAAAAGTGGCGAGGATGCGGGAAGTATACCATCAGGAGCTCAGTGCTAAAGCGAGTTCTAGCCAACTGAGTATTGGAGACTCGGACAGTGGGCTAGACTGATGGTGGCGAATTTATATGTCAATATCATCCAGTGCTGGGCGAACAGTTCAAAGACCATACAGTCAAGTTCGTCAATCGCAACGGTTCTCCTTGAAACCTTTGCCAACTAACTGCGAGTCTACTTTGAAACGACATGAAAACTACAATTTTACGAGGTTGTTGGTATATATATTTTTTATTTTTACTACCATATGGGGGACAGGCCTTTACGTGGAAGCAAGGCCACACTTGGTGGAAACTATCAAACAAAGTAACGATAAGCCGTTCAGTACAAGGGTGAACAACTCTAGTTAAAGTTTAGGCGACAACGTGAATATTCGATTGCATGATATCATTACCATAGTTCCAAAGCCCGGCGCGCTACCGATTGTGCCACTGATCAAAATCAATTAAGCACTAAATGAAAATCATGCTTACATATCCTGTGCATATTATTGTGGATAAAATAATGAGTATCCTTAGATGAATTATATAGTCAGATCTTTTGATGTCTCTCTGGATTTTTTCTCGACTTACTCAAGAAAATTCCGTATTCATCCAAAATTATAAGAATGACGCCTGTCTTTTTACATGATTTAAGTCTACAACTGCACTTTCTATGATATTTTCGATTTTAACCACCCCATTATCCTGACTAGCGCACACAACTAACCCTAAAATGACTCCAAAACGTAACCATCTACCTAATAAAGACTAAAACCTTTCAGAAAAGCTCACGCGAAGGAGGATCCAGAGTCTGGTTGAAAGTAAAAGGTAACATGACTCCAGCTCCGAAGACAGTGGCGGTGAGTGGCCCCTCCCCCCTGCCCCCCCTCCCCCCTCCCCCCCCGGCACGGTTGACTGGAGCCTCAAGACACACGGCTGCAAGAACACAGGACAAAAACCCGGTTTAATCAGTCGCTATTCATATCGCGGTCATCCGGCCGGAACATCAGCTTCGCCCGCTTGAACACGGCTACTGGACTGTCTCTGGGGCGTAGCCTCTCACAGGAGTCACAGGGCTACTCATGGTGCTGGTGTAGCCTCCTACAGGGCCTGAACACGGCTACTGGACTGTCTCTGGGGCTTAGCCTCCTCTTACAAGGGACAGTCAAGGCACTCGACTTTGTTCTTGGATAAAGAGTTATGCTGTTACTTTGGGCTTTTAAGTCTACACAATAAGGTCATTGTGCTGGCATTAAATTTTAGGATTTTCTTAATGGCTCTTTAGTAAAAAATGATGGAAGTAATTTGTTGAAGTTTAAAACTGGCTGGATCTCTACAATTTGCCGTGGACCTTAATTTTTCATTTTCGTACATACTTCACTTATTGCAGGTTAACTTTTACGCAAACAAATGTGAACCATAGAGTGGACTTTAAATTAAATAGAATCTTAAACAGAATCCACGTACGAACTTCATAGTTTTGAGAGTTTTTACTGTAGAATATGAAGAAAATTTAAAAATGGATCTTGCTCTTTTAGAAATCAGGAAGGAATGGCATTATGGACTTCAGACATCAGGAAGTCAGTCTTATGAAATCACAAGTAATCTCCTTCAATAAGTCCTTTTTGCCAGTAAATGTCTGTAAAAGTTTACAGGATATTAGACAATAAGCTCGCCATAAACACTAACAAGAATGTGGTTATGAATAGGAACACGAGAAAGGTGACACAAATTTTAAATCGGACACCTCCTGCTTACCCAACACTGACTATCAAACTGCACATCATAAGTTTCAATTTGCAGAAGGATAGGACTATGATCCACGCAGGAGAGAGAGAGTATAAGTTCAAGGGAACAAGGGGACGCTCCCTTTCACGACCCGATCATATCTGCGACGCGCCGGAGAAGACTCTGCTGGGTAAATGGCGGCCCCCGCTGAATTATCGCGAGCCGGAGACCTTGAGTTGAACGACTGGAGCACTCCTCATCCATAGTCAACGGTGACTTCAGCTTGCGGTAAATCAGACGTCCTTGCCGACATGGAGAGTGAAGATTATGAATATGAAGAGTGAAGATCAGCAGATGAAGACTCGAGTGGAGCTGGTTCTGAGGTCATCGACTGAAGCGACGAGGGTCTTCCGGCAATAGCGAGTTCGGGGACTGAGGTGGTTCAAGGACTTTGGTCATGGTCAGAGCTGATGCGGTATGCTGAGTAATAGCCTCGGTGCGGGCGGTTAAATATATTATAGCTGTGAAACTAACGCGTTAAGTAATAGTCTGGAAAATGAAATCTTAAAAAGTAAGTGGGTTTTGAGGCACATAGACGGGAAATAAAACCAGTTACACTTATTAGGTTTTATTTTTTGTTCAGTCAGTTTACGTGGATTATTCATTACACTTTTCCACAAAAAATTACAACATAAGAAGGAAAGCTATATTAAACTCAAAAACACTGACGCTAAAAATAGTAGACTGATGGCAAACTCCTATGTCTGAACTGCCCTCGCTGTTATCTCCCTCCGTCTGTCTCTATGTTGTGTTATCAGAATGTGGAGCGGCCAGTAGTGCTTTATGGCCGCACAAGGCTGGTTCAAGGTCACTGCCCTCGCTCTTATCTCCCCCTGTCTGTCTGTCTGTCTGTCTTCTGTGTCAAGTGAATGTGGAGCGGCCAGTAGTGCTTTATGGCCGCACAAGGCTGGTTCAAGGTCACTGCCCTCGCTCTTATCTCCCCCTGTCTGTCTGTCCGTCTGTCTTCTGTGTCAAGTGAATGTGGAGCGGCCAGTAGTGCTTTATGGCCGCACAAGGCTGGTTCAAGGTCACTGCCCTCGCTCTTATCTCCCCCTGTCTGTCTGTCCGTCTGTCTTCTGTGTCAAGTGAATGTGGAGCGGCCAGTAGTGCTTTATGGTCGCACAAGGCTGGTTCAAGGTCACTGCCCTCGCTGTTATCTCCCCCTGTCTGTCTGTCCGTCTGTCTTCTGAGTCATGTGAATGTGGAGCGGCCAGTAGTGCTTTATGGTCGCACAAGGCTGGTTCAAGGTCACTGCCCTCGCTCTTATCTCCCCCTGTCTGTCTGTCCGTCTATCTTCTGCGTCAAGTGAATGTGGAGCGGCCAGTAGTGCTTTATGGTCGCACAAGGCTGGTTCAAGGTCACTGCCCTCGCTCTTATCTCCCCCTGTCTGTCTGTCCGTTATCTTCCGTGTCATTTGAATGTGGAGCGGCCAGTAGTGCATTATGGTCGCACAAGGCTGGTTCAAGGTCACTGCCCTCGCTCTTATCTCCCCCTGTCTGTCTGTCCGTCTATCTTCTGCGTCAAGTGAATGTGGAGCGGCCAGTAGTGCTTTATGGTCGCACAAGGCTGGTTCAAGGTCACTGCCCTCGCTCTTATCTCCCCCTGTCTGTCTGTCCGTTATCTTCCGTGTCATTTGAATGTGGAGCGGCCAGTAGTGCATTATGGTCGCACAAGGCTGGTTCAAGGTCACTGCCCTCGCTCTTATCTCCCCCGTCTGTCTGTCCGTCTGTCTTCTGTGTCATTTGAATGTGGAGCGGCCAGTAGTGCATTATGGTCGCACAAGGCTGGTTGAAGGTCACTGCCCTTGCTCTTATCTCCCCCGTCTGTCTTCTGTGTCATTTGAATGTGGAGCGGCCAGTAGTGCTTTATGGTCGCACAAGTCTGGTTCAAGGTCACTGCCCTCGCTGTTATCTCCCCCTGTCTGTCTGTCCGTCCGTCTGTCTCCACGGTTTAGTTGAGGTAATTAGTCACATACGGGCTCGTAACGCGGAGAAGCACGCAGGTCCTTCACAGGCGGCTGGGTATGGAAATAGTCCACTTCCAACTCTTGTACATGCGGGAAGGTAAACTCGCCGCGGTGGTAAAAAGTGTAATTAACCTCTGTAGAAGAGGTGGTTGTTGCTAAGGGGTTTTTAACGATATTGGATAGTTGATTGAGGATGTAACCAAGGGAGTAACGTGAGAGAAGAGTAATGTGTTTCTTTCAGTATATCAGTGGCTCAACGCGCTGTGATCAGTAGACGACGTTTGACAGTATAAAAAAATTGAGTGGTTTTTGAGTCGATACTTTTGGATTTTAGAAACATGACGGTTCTTAAAAGCTCCGCAGCTTTGTAGCTAAACAAATATTGCTTCTATGATTATTGTCTACGTGTCTTTGGTCTTGGATTCACTTGCGTTCTCACGAAGTTTTGCCATTTTGTTCTGATATTGGATATACCATGAGAACTATGAAGACTGACTAAGCAATACAACACTCAGCATTGCAATTCCAGAAGACAAATCAAGGCGAAATTCAGTTCTAGAAAATTTGAAACATCTTTCATTCTAGAGTCCAAAATTATATTTCTTTATCAAACTACTTATATTGTTTGAGGAAGAGATTTGACCAATGAGGAAGGTGATATCATATCAACTACTGAAGGCCCTTTAATAATTTATTTTACGTCTATCATCATGATGTACCACAAACGGAAACATATCCAGCGCATCGTCAAGGTCTCTTCCAAGGTCTAGCTCGGAGGAAACGAACAATAATAAGCTTTAATCAATGGAATAATCATGGAAGAGCACGTGCGAAATTACAACCCATGTAAGGTCAGTGATTCTCAAAATTCGCGACGTACGTGGCTCGTGGGCTCCTCGCCCTGTGTTTTGGAAATATAAGTGGGGGGGGGGGGCAATTACCCCGCCTTGAACCCGAGATGGTCAGGTGTAAGAGAGTGAGGCCTGTGATTAGAGTTCAAGGCCGCAGTTATCAGGTAATGTGACCATCAGGCTGCGTAAGTCATCATCACGTGATTGGTCACCTGAGAGGCTCGATATTTATTGGCTGTTAGTGTAAGAGGGGGTCCCAGGCACAGTAAATTTTCAAGTACTCTAGGCGCATTATGTTGACACTTGGGGACCTTTTACACCTGAAAAAGTTGGAGTGGAGTGAAAGTCATCAGGGCACCACTGATAAGTTGTTCTAGACTATCGTGTAAGCATTTTCCAACCGGTGTCAATATGTATCTTAATTGTCAAAATGAAATACAGTAGATGTTTGTAGATATTTGTTTTTATCTTGTTTTTTGCCCAAAATCTTTAAAAATAAACAATATCTGAAAACTCCAGCAATGGACTGGGCCATTGTTCAAGATATATTGCACCAATTATATCAACGTTCTTAAGCTATGAATGCTGAAGTTTCGCCTCTCTTAAGTTAAAGTGTACACTTGTTGATTCATGTTTTTTTACGTTGTAAGACAGTCTCGCAGCGATTTCAAGAAAACATTGGCACAGGCCTTTCTCTTAGTTAAAGTTCCAATAAATGAACCATAAACAGTTTTTATTTTGAAATCATGCTCTCTTAAATGTTAAGTTCTAGATTTATAACGTGGGGAGATAAACAAAATTGGGCCATTGGTTGAGGAAGCACGATTGTTATCTTAAGTGTTTGATTAAAAAATAAAGGAACGCAGAAAGCGTACGCATAATTAGAAGTAGAACCGCTTATGAAACTTTTGTACCTCACTAGTTTGCACTAGTTCTTAAATAACATTGTTAACATTCTAAATAACTTTTATTTCATCTGAACAGGAGAAAAATAAATAAATACCACATTTAATATCAGTTAATATTTACCCAAATAAATTATATACGTTGGCCAAAACCGATGACTAGGTCCATGATTAGGTGCTGTAATTAACACCAGATACTTATCACAATGACGTAAGCCAGTGGCCACCGGGCATCAGCCTTGTCCTTGAGGATTTCGTGACATCAAAAGAACAATATCTCCAGAAGTCAAAGGATACCTCCAGCGGCTACTGCTGGCCTCGCTGGCTTATTGGCTTCTGGACTGCCAATAAGGAAGGGCCAGAGAGACGAAATTGGGTTTATTATTTTATAAAAGGAGTTATCAAGGCGCCATAAAAGCTTGAAGAGAGGATAATGACTTTTGAGAAGGAATGATTCAGAGTGACCTTGTTGTGCGGAGTGTTAAACAACTTTATCTGAGGTGATTTTATGCTTTATAAAAACATGCTAGTTAAGAAATCGTAGAGTAATTGAAAGCTGATTTTATAACCAGTGATGGTTGAGAAAGTGTTTTAATTTATCAATATTTCTTGACTTATTTTTAACATCCTAGTTGAAGTTGAGAAAAACCTAAGCTATATAAATTTTTAAGTCGTAGCTACGGGTGATTTATACAGCGGAGGAAAATGTTTTCCAGCACTTTATTTTCAAAATGCATTGAAGTAAAGTATCCTAGCAAGTACTCCAGATCACATTTTTATACAGTTGAACTAAATAAATTCATAATTATTTTGGAGGAACCCAACAATAAATTTCTATGAAAAGTACGTAATTTTGCAAATAACTGAAAGTTTACAAATTACTAACCAGTCCTTTTCACTAATTAAATGAAAATAAAGTAAAAACAAAATAGAAAGCAAGATGAGGTTTGAGTTCTGAGAAAGACTGCAATCAAAGGACTTGAAGTACCGTGTTTACGCCTGAGAAAAGCAGTTTGTATGGTAAACTCCGCTACTCTCTTAGGTTTGCACTTCGGATCTTCTTACTTTCTTTCTTCTTTTTCTTGTCTCGAAAAAGTTTTCTGACATTCGAAAGTGCCAGTGTTATAGTTATATGTTGCATTGTCAAATTTAGAATAACGTATTTCAAAAACCCATCTTAAAAAATATTGAATTTCAATAATATCAAAACAAATCACTGGGCATTTTGAATTTTATTTTAGCTCTTGATAAGCATAATATGTGTTTACTTAAAGTTAAGTACTATTTATAAAAAAAAGTAAAAAAATGCTTATTACTAAAGTGATAGGCACCAGGGTCGTCTGGTATTCCATACATTTCCTTGATAATTTACACATAAATTGTAATTTTTTTCAGAATGTAAATTAGTATTTAGTGTATTGCTCTAATTTTTAAATTAGAAATAAGTAAATAACCCCTCATTCAGTTCTAGGTATAAGGTGCTTTGTAATATTTGTAAAACCTTCTACAACAGAGAATCCAAAGTAAACGACAGAACAAATCAATAATCCAACTTTCAATCCAAAGCAATAAAAAAAACTCCCTCTTCATCACAAAACGCTACGAAATCACTGAAATACTCGCACGACGCGTACAATACAAGAATTTATTACCTATCGAAGCTGCAAAAACCATAAGCTGTAACTATTCCCACTACAGGATTCCAGAACTCCAGATATCTCTGGGACAAAAAGCGGCCGGCAATACGTCCAAGGCCGATCACAGCTGTGGCTTCCTGCTTCTTGCGGGGTTCCAGGTCGTTGTCCAGCGGCTCCTGGAGGCTCCAGCTCCAGCTGCGTCTCCAGTGATGATACGGTAATCGAGTTAAGAAACGATCGATTATTTTTCAATCGGTTTATAAGAACTGATTACATAAGTTTTGCATTATAATGCAGGGAAGTGATGAAAAATAGCAGTGGATTTTTCATTTAACAGGCTGAAGACTAGTGGAGAGGTCATACATAAAGCTGGGATCATAATACTAAAATTCTCAACAAAAAAATCCAACTTGGGCAAAATGCCGCCAATGAAAATTCGACTTACAGAGGTACATTAAATAAACTTGGTGATAAAGAGATAAACATCTTCGAACAGAGGTAAAGTGCAGATTTAATTCGACTTATTTACTGTATTTCGAGTTATAGAGGTAATTTTTGCTTTGCCTCCAGTTACAAAGGAAAATATAAGCTTTAAATTATTTCGAGTTACGCATAGTTTTTTTATAGACGGAAGGTTTTTCCTAGGGGATCCAAAATAATTCGATTTAATCGAAAATAATGCAAATCATCCGATATTTCGAGCTATCGAAGTTCGAGTTATCGAGAGTCGACTGCAATAGTCTGTCTGCAGGTTCTTAAAACAAAAATTCACCTATTTTTCATGCAGTTTCCGTAAGTAATGCTGAGTAGGTTAAACGATTAACAAATTATCTTACAAAAATGTGGCATCAACTAAAAAGCCGAACATAGCAAAAATCACCTCTCTAACCAATAAATAGCTGAGCTATTATAAAACGAATTTAATCAGTTTTTTTGTTCACCCGGTACTTAATCTTGTTTATTTCATGGATAACATAACCTAAACAGTGGTTAGTGAAGTAATGAAATAAAATTACGGCCTGTACTAATACAGCTGTATTTATTGACACAAAAACCTGAAACGCAACTATAAGACGTAAAATAAACAAAATTCTATTTTGATCAAACTAGTAGTATAAGAAATAAAAAATCGTGAGAAAATGTTCTAAGAAATCTCGAATGTTTCTCATTGATTCGCATTGGAAGCATTACACAATTATGTTATACAGGTTAATAATAAGGTTAATAGATATTATGAAGAAAAATCCAAATTTTTTCTCCCACAATTTGATATCTGGATCTCCAGCTACATCGAGATACGTTGAACCCACTTAACACTAAAATGTAGCGATTACTGCCTCTTTTAGAAAGAATTTGTAAATGGGGCACGAAACACAAGACGACGTCAATGTGTACGGGACTTTGTGGAATGTAAATTAGTGAGAATTTTAGTTCGCGTGTGTTTTACGTTATTATTGTTGAGTGGATGACCGCATGTGCAATTATTTCGGGCCCACGTTTCTAGCTTCTTTTTTCATGTGCCTGCTGTATAGAACTTAATCTTGTTTTTTTTAGAGAATATGATTAAAAAATCTTCGGTTTGATGACCGTTTAGTTAGAGCAAGCAATTACACAGTGAAATAGTTATGTATAATGTTCCAGCTTGCATAATATCTTTGAAAGATTTAATATTTACTTGTGAACACGTTCTGCACAGCATTCGTTAAATAAAAATATAATCGTATATAAAAAATATATCAGCTGTTCAGTCCTTTTCTTTATATCTGTGCCTTAGCAAAAATGTCATTTAAAAACTAATATTTGTCCTGGTATTTCCTTTTCGAGTACTTTCATTCAAATATAGGATTGATAAATATCGGACTTATGGGTTGCTCAAAACATACGTGTAATTTGGGCTTTATAGATTCTATGTCTTTCAGTTTACAATTTGTTGTACATAAATAGAATATTGGAATGGGTAAATATAAGGGAAATTGTCGACGAGTTGGTTTTCATGACCCCAATTGCTGTTGCTGACATCTTGTCAATATAACTTATGTTACACGGCATTGCTTCTTGTATTCCCTAGAGAGCTCAATAAAATAAATGTCTCTCTTATTCGCCTCAAACTTTTTAAACTTTGTATTTTAATTTTGGATTTGTCCACAACATACATTTTAGCTAATTAGGAATTTTCTGAGACTTTCTATTGCAAAACAGAAAAGGTTCTGATTTCTATGCTCGCTGTACGAAATATATATTTTTGTAAAATAAGCTACAGTATTATGTAACGTTTGATGAATTAATTTTTATAAAAGTATCTCCACTTATTTTTATCACGTTGTGAAAACCTTTTTCCTAATCGATTTCAAATCTCCACCAATCCAAAAAGATTAAGACGTGAAAGACCGTTTATTGATATGATATTAATAGAGCATTGACACGAATGACTGTGTTTTCGGGCAGAATCACACTATCAAATATTATATAAAAGATCGTTTATAAAAGATTAGATTTGTCTAGAGTTTAAGTTTCAGTTTGAAAATCAGCTTTTCCCAATATTTTTTAACAATTATTTTTTTCAAACAATAAAAATTCAAGTTTTGTTTTAAAAATCAGCCGAACACAATATTAAGTAAAATATTTGATATTGTAATGCGGGCCTGAGACTTGATTTCCATATTACGGTATTCCAAAATAAACAGTGACACTCCGTTTGGTAGAATTAACATAGTTTTAAATTCCTATTGATTTCCGATCCCCACCACGTGTTCAACATGAATCTTCTTTGGAGTCTGGAGGTCACCCTGACACAATGACACAGGTCAGAGATTAACAATGGACTATAAATAACATTTTTTGTGGGCGGCAAGAGCCAGAGCTGGAGCGACGGGACGGAATTTCATTTCGAACCTCCCCCCCCAAATGACACCCCCTCTAACAATGACACCCCCTCTCCCTCAACAATGACATTCTCCCCCTCATTCCCCCCCCCCCTAAAACAATGACGTCCACTATGTGTCTCCACTCACAATAAGGGTAACTAACTAAATTACCCTGTCTAGACGGAAATATCGGTTTGGCCCGGACATAAATTACTTTCACATGGGAAGGTACGTAAATTGCTTAACGTTATTGAATTCTGCTGCCAGACCCGTGTCTTGTTAGTTAGGAAAGGCGTTGAGATTTAGTGGGGGTTTAAATTATTTTTAGGTGTCCATCAGTTAGTTAACTAATGGCTAAAATATTATACCTTAATGCATCATTTTTTCCTGGAATGATTAAAATAATGAATTGAATAAAAAGTAATAAGGACTCACCTACAAAGGTTAATTTAAATGACTGACGTGTTGTATAGAATTCGTTTACAAGGTTTTGCAAGCTTTTATTGAAAACCATCATCATCTGATAGAGTGCTGTATTTTTTAGTTTCTTAATTCACCGTAAGGGATAAAAATTCTAGAAATTTAATATTCTCTCAAAATATTTTACTGGATATAAAAAATACCTTATATTCATAAAAAATTGTGAGACCTTGAAAAAGTCTGATAAATTCAGTTTTTATATAAAAAATTAATAATTCAATACATGTTTTACAAAGATATAAATCCGATAAAATAATGTAAATACACATTCAGATTCCAAAATCGTATTTGGTCTAATATTTCGGTTATGACCTTTGTGATTGTCAATGTGTATTGACAATATGCTAAATTAATTAATAAAAAATAAAAAAACCGTGTCCTCCTCCTCTATACAAGGGTAAAATGAAGCAAAACAGGTGTCTACTGCAATCCCTATTAAACCTACAAATGCCGTCAACTTCCACCCAAGCCGGTCACCGTTTATTTTAGGTGGGCCCTCCCACCAGCTTTACCACACATTAAAACCCAGCACATTAAAACACCAGCTTTACCACACAATAAAAATTCAAGTTTTGTTTTAAAAATCAGCCGAACACAATATTTAGTAAAATATTTGATATTGTAATGCGGACCTGAGACTTGATTTCCATATTACGGTACATTCAAAAATAAACAGCGACATGCCGTTTGGTAGAATTAACATAGTTTTGAATTCCCTCTATTGATTCCAGATCTCCACCACGTGTTCAACATGAATCTTCTTTGGAGTCTGGAGGTCACCCTGACACAATGACACAGGTCAGAGATTAACAATGGACTATAAATAACATTTTTGTGGGCGGCAAGAGCCCAGAGCTGGAGCGACGGGACGGAATTTCATTTCGAACCCCCCCCCCCAAATGGCACCCCTTCCAACAATGACACCCCCTCCCCTTAACAATGACATTCTCCCCCTCATTTCCCCCTCCTAAAAACAATGACGTCCACTATGTGTCTCCACTCACAATAAGGGTAACTAACTAAATAGACGGAAATATCGGTTTGGCCCAGACATAAATTACTTTCACCTGGGAAGGTACGTAAATTGCTTAACGTTATTGAATTCTGCTGCCGGACCCGTGCTTGTTAGTTAGGAAAGGCGTTGAGATTTAGTGGGGGTTTAAATTATTTTTAGGAGTCCATAAGTTAGTTAACTAATGGCTAAAATATTATACCTTAATGCATCCTTTTTTACTGGAATGATAAAAAATAATGTATTGAATCAAAAGTAATGTGGCCTCACCTACAAAGGTTGACTTAAATGACTAACGTTTTGTGTAAAATTCGTTTACACTGCATGAATCAAATACATCAACGAGAATAAATGTAGTATTTTTGCAAGCTTTTATTCAAAATCATCATTATCTTATAGAGTGGTGTATTTTTCAGATTCTTAATCCACAGTAAGGGAAAAATTCTATAAAATGTAATTATCTCTCAAAATATTCTAATTTAAAAAAAATACATATAAAACTGTGAGACATTGAAAAGGTCTGGTAAATTAAGATTTTCTGATAAACAAATTAATAAGGCAATATATGTTTTACAAAGATATAAATCCGTTAAAATAATGTAAATAGCTATTCATATTCCAAAAAAGCCCTGCAAAAGACAAACAAATGTTTTTAACGCACGTGCATCGTTGTCGTGGTCATAGGTAAACAAGGATCTGCTGTAGTGTCAGCATCAGCGAGCAGGTCAGCATGAGCAAACATATGATCATAACTTGGCGGTTTTTATCCGCCTACGCAACTTCTGCGGTTGGAATAAGGCTTAAAATAAACATTAACAACGGATGATGTCAGGATGCGTTCTGATGGAGCTGCAGATTGAGGAAGGATTGCAGGATGCAGTCAGATCCGGTGGATCGGGGCTGCTCAAAACTCGGTGAAGAGTAAAGGATCAATGTCGGAATATGCGATCTTCCAATGATCTGTCCATACTGTTATGATTAAGTCATGAATACTCAAAGTTGGTTTGAAAAGTAGAATACAGAAGTGGAGCATGCGAACCCACTTTTAAACTGACATAAAATTTAGGATCACCTATAAAACACATATAGTTTCCATTTATATTACTTCGACGTTTTTACTACAAAACGAACTTAAATTTAGCAGAGATTTTAATTAAATCTGAAAATGTTGGCTTATAAATTAAAATTGAGATGTAATTTGGCAGAAAAGAATAAAATGAAATAGGATAGTCTTTGTTCCCTCTGATAGTTACAACATAATTCAGTACCTGTAGTTGTACAATAATCATTTTAATTTCCATGAGGGTTTCTTACTTGATTGATCTTAAGTTAATGGAATACTTTACTATGAAGTAGAATAGGTCTCTCATTTTAATTTAAAAATAATAATAATAAAATTTGTCCACTTTTTTAATCAAAAACCAATTTTTTTAATTAAGTAATAATTTATCTGAAATTTATTTAAATTATGAAACAGATGCCACGAACTTTGGAGATGCACGTTATTGTGAAGATCCATAAAAATTTGCTTGATTCTAAATTATTAAAAAAGAACAATATCACAATCACATCAATTTGTGTTTTTCATCTGCATTTTTCAGAAGAATTAACAAGTTTTTTGTGTGAAAGGTGTTTTGTGTTTCTCTTTGGCTGGATTTTAATTTCTTTGTTCTCAGTTATAATTGCATGTTTTATTAAGGTTAACTCAGCGTGTATGATTATGCTCGGATGTATAAAATTTGTAGCATGGTGGTTGTTTGCATTAGTTTATTTGATATTTTATCCAATAAAATATTTTGATATCTATTCAACCTATTTAGATATTCAGGTTGTGTTTGTTTTCCGTCTGTTTTATTATTGCTAATTGAGTTTCATCGCACTGCTTTCAAACGTACCATGTTGTATCTTCAACCATGTTAGATCTAACTAAAGCACAGATCTTTCCATTACATTGTAACAAGTCTGTCATGTTACTCGTAAAAATTATGTATCCGTCAATAAATGTCTATCAACCCTCCCCAGAAGTACTACTAAAAACTTTATCCACCGTTAACACAGAGCTAAACACAGCTTAATAGCCTTGTTAGCAACAATAACGGTCCTGAATTGCTGCCTTGTTGCCAACCGACGATCAGCTGATCAACAACTAAATGTCAAGGGAAGAGTTCAAGTTCGAAGATGGGGCTGTTGCCATGGCAACCGTGATGCTCGGTCAACAATGGCCTTACGTCAGCGGGAAGGTCGTATCATTTTAATGGCTCATTACTTGGGCTGAATTATTTATAGGGGGAGGGGGAGTGAGGTGTTTCCATCTTTGAGGAACGAGTACATGTTTAAGAAACGTTGGTTCGTTTTCAATTTGTTGTTAGAAGTAATTTTGCAGAGTTATTTCAGTGGTTTAAAGTAATTAAAACGTTTTATAAAATCGTTCCTATATGGTTGAGGCAATTTAATCAAGCTGGTATATAATAAAACAGATAGTATTTTTAAGAATAGTACAAACAAAATGTTAAAAGAAAAATCATCATTTTAACATTGGCTAAATGTCAGAATGCCTTAAGGATGGTTTTAAATAAAAGTCTACTGAAAATTGTCTTAAAAGTACTCTGAGAAAATAACTTAGTTCATTAAAGAACATAATATTACGGTAAATTAAAACTCTAGATGTATTTTAGCTTTGATGAAACAATTAACAAAGTATATTATAATGGACTAGTAACCACAAACAATAATAAAAAATTCTTTACAAACCTATCAAACATTCTCTTCAATCATGATTTTAAAGAAACTAATCCAATAAGTTGAAACAGTAAAATATTGAATGAAAATTTTCTTGTTCACAAGGCAAGAAGCAAAGTATTTGATTAAACAAATAAGTAATAAGTTTGTTTAAACAACTTGACATTAACTTACATTACACACTACATTAAAAATTGTACGCTATATTCCTCCTTTCTATATGGCCCGAACTACACTATCAAATATTTTACAAAAGAGCTTTTATAAAATATTTGATTTGACCAATCAAAATTCAAGCCAGCTGATTATCAAAACAAAAACTTGAATTTTGTTTGGTCGGATTAAATCTTTTATAAAAGATATTTTATAAAATATTTGATAGCGTAATGCGGGCCTAAATCCAAGTATAGATGTACAAAGCGATCGCGATATAGATATAGATATAGATATGTATAGCGATCTACGTACCGTGTGTATGGTGTATGTAGTGTGTAATGTGCGTAGGCAGTAAGGCCATGTGCGAGCGTCCAACGGGCCATAAAATAGAGCAATGGTCGCACACTAGCCTTGGGAATGACGCCATGCCGTACAAGGCGCACGATTTATTTTTATTTTTCCAGGTACGTTGTAAGTTTTCTTTATGTCGAATGAAGGCTGACCAAAAAAGGCGTTAAAGCTAATTTTTCTTCGTAATGCGTTAAGCAATGGCGGCACTTTGAAGTTTGAAATGTGTGCGTTAAACACCATAATAACATACCATAATAGCATTTTTGAGGTTTTGTATTATAGGAATGGCTGTGAAATGAGGTTTTAAGAAAGTACAGTCGGTTTCTTTGAAATATTAGCTACCAAGAAAGATAGTTGAATAATGTCATAGAATTCGATATTGCTTGCCAAAAAGGGCGCTTTGCAATAATTTATATAGATTGTCTTCGCCGTATAGTGTTTTTAATAACGTTATCTAGTTAATAGTGTTATCTTAATTTAATAGTGTTATACAGTATTAAATAAAAAAAATAACTAGAAGGTATCAAATCACATTGGGGATTTATTCTCTTAGGGAAATGCATTATTGCATTCGTTAGAGGTATAGAGGCCTATTATAAGGAACAACATGACTGCTATAATGTACAATCGTACGCCTCCTTTCCCTGTGCTTGCTTCCACCAGTCATTCTATTACTTCAAAGGCTAAGAGTATTAGAACTACAACTATCATTAAAATACGGCACTAGTTTTAATTGGGAGACAAATTGAATAAATGTGGATCGGATCCCTGTTAGTTTACTTTTTCATTTTAAAAATGTTTGAATTATTTCACTAGACTTTGGGTGTTGCTAGCCTGACGGTCAGCGACTTTGTCTTTGGTTAAAGAGCTCACAAGCTTGCTCTCCTGGTTACCCACAAAAATTTGAGCGTTCCTTGGAAAAGGGTCCGCTTTCCTTGAAAATAAAAACCGTCGAAGTTACTTTAGTAATATAATTCTACCGGCGTAGACACACAAAAAGTTAAAGATTTATTTGGAATAAAACCATGTCTGAACGACTGAAGAGTCCTCCCTACCTACGGCAGTTTTAGTTTTTCTGAGACATTAGCGGCGACTTTTGGAACTTCGGCTCCATAAGATTCCATGTTAAATCAGTGCACATTTTGCGATGTAAAGTTTCGTGCGGACCCATTTAGCGCCCATATTTTTAATATATCCATACAATGCTATATTATTTAAATAAATAATAATCTAAACTACTGAAATTGCTTTTTATTTTTTAAAAAAGGGCATAAAACACGTTATATTAATTTCAAAAATTGACTATTTTAAATTGATTATAGAAAAACAAACTATTTAAGTTATCTAAATTCCAAATAGCACTTCTAGTAGTTTGGACATTTCCAGTTAGGTACAACTGTATTGAATTTCAAATGTTCCCTTACCTCATGAGGCGTCTATATGGGTTCGCGTGAGAGCTGTTTTTTGAAAATTTTTGGCTGGGTAGAAAGAACTGTTAACATTATAATTCAGGGTCAACAAAATAGTGATAACAATCGCGCTGTGTAAAAAAAATCTAGAAAAAAATCCACATTTGACTCAATCGCTTGTCTATGATTGCACCGATGGATGATACACGGTCGGTCGAAACATGCAGAACTAGTCTGCAAGTCTGCAAGTAGGCCAGCGGTAGCAGAGCGGCTGAGCGGCTGAGCGGCTGAGCAGCAGAGGGCCCAGTCCTGACCTTAATCTTCACCGGTCAGACCTCTCCGCTTCCTCAGCAGGCGTCAGCAGGCATCAGCTGGGCTGCTGGACTAGCGATGGGAACGTCGAATACTCTTCCCTATCGATTAGCGAGTAATCGATAAGTTTCGATAATCGATAGTTTAGTCGTTTACAGGAGTTGATTAGTCATCGCATCAAATATAGAATACTTTTCACTATCGGTTAGCGACTAGAGGATTAGTTTCGACTATTGACTAGTCTAGTCGATCAAAAAAGCGATTATAATCACCGAATGAAGCCTCACCTACTTTTTACCATCGACTAGTGAGTAGTCGGGGGCGCCGTCATTGCTCCGAAAGTCATCGCTCCGAATGGCACTGCTCCGACACTTTTTTCGGAACAGTGCATTTCGGAGTTATGCCTGTCGGAGCGGTGTCATTCGAAGTTGTGACTTTCGGAACAGTGTCTTTCGAAGTTATATCTTCATTTTGTCTGGTAAATTGTGAATATTCTAAAATTTCGAAGCGGATTTCTGTCTTGTGGGATTTATAATGTCGGACGGCACAACTCCGACAGAGAGAACTCCGCATGGCACAGCTCCGAAAGTCATTCCTCCGAGAGGCAATGCTCCAAAAGTCATAACTCCGAAAGGCACTGCTCCGACAGTCATAACTCCGAAAGGCACTGCTCCGACAGTCACAACTCCGAAAAACGTATTTTGGGTCGGAGTTGTGCCTTTCGGAGTTATGACTCACGGAGCGATGCAGGATCTCGAGAAGTCGATTCGTTTCGAACATCGACCAATCCAGTCGTTCCCACTAGTCAGTCAACTAGTCGTAGCATCAAACATCAAACATCGACTATTATACAGGGTTTTTTTTTAACGCAACCCATTTTAAATTGTAAAAAATAAATGTAATGTAAAAAAATTAAAAATAACGTAAATAAAAAGATTAAATGAGTATTGTTTGTTGATCTTTACATTTTAAATAATCTATTATTTAAGTTTAAGCACATTTAGCTTACATTATGTATTCAAATAATCCGCCATTGACATTTATACAAATTTGCACTCTCTCCATAAATTCCGGAACACGTATTGCAAAGGCCTCTTTGGATTTCTTGTATTAAATTTGTTATGTTTGTTTTGTGGTGCTGAATATCCTGTAAATTGTTTTCTGAAACCTTACTTTTCATGTATCCCCAAGTGGGATCAAATCCGGGTATCTTGGGAGAAAAATAATCCTTCACTGTTAAAATAAAGTTTTGGGTTGCGATAAAAAAAACACCCTGTAATTGTTTAAACCAGTCGAAAGAGCAAAATTCAGTAAAAACCCCTATCGGTATAGTTCCTGACAAGTCGGTTAAAAAGCACTAGTTAAAATAATCGAATAGAAACATCCACTACTTAAAACAATCGAATGGTCGACTGAATGAGTAACCATTCGATAAAACGACTACTCAGGTAGTGGACTCCCCATCACTGCTGAGCTCCCGGCAGCTGCAAGTTGACCCCTGCCCCCACTGCACTCTGCTGACTCCTGACGCACGCTGCGCGGCTTTGCATGCTGATTAGATGGTCGGTCATCTCCCGTTGGCTTCCTGCAGAGGTTATGACTTCTTCGAGGTGCCTGAATTAAATCGTGTTTTTGATTAATTTATTCCAACAAGGAGGAAATAAAGTTCTCGTTTTGCACATATTTTTAACTACACAGTAGGTTTACAGTTCGTAATTTCTATCTCGTTTACTGTGTTAAAGTATTCGAAACAATAGTGTATTACTGCTAACATTTGTTTATAATTTTTCATAATACTGACACAGAAACATCTGCTTTCAGTTCCTTTTTGTTGGCTCGAAAGTTACCCATTGACGACCTAGGCCGGAAAACAGAAGTAAACAATCAGTTGATTTGCAGCAGACCGAAGTTTAATACTTGTTGATTAGTTACTTTTTAGAGGAATGTAGTGGCAGCACTGGCAGCAGTAGCAAAATGTTTGTTCTGTTTGTTAGGTTAGGTTCGAAGGATTGAGAACCGTATGCTAGGACTACGTTATGATTGAAAGTATGTTTTTTTTTTCTGAGTAGTATGATGACAAGTATCGTACGTTACACGGCCGGAAAGTTTTACCGTACTTTCCGGCCTTGTAACGTAATATACTAATATCATAGTTGGAATCAGCGTTGTCACTATCAAAAGGTTTTTATTTTGAAATTGTTATGTAACCACTACAGCCACCCAAAGTGAATAACTGATTGGTTTCATTATTGCATAGATGTTAACTCCAAATTTTGTAAGTTTTTCTCTCTCATTTTCAATTTCGTATTATCTAATTCACGTAATTTTTAAGGTCTCATAAGACAAACCAACTGAATATCAGAAAACGCTCAACATACCCATTAATAATCTATATTATCTTTATTTAATCTTTTACTACTATTCTAAAAGGGCCCTAATCAACGCCTTTGTTCTACACCAGTTCCTTTGTTCAAGAACGCGGATATTACAGACACACAACACATCGTAGGCAGGCCTACACACGACGGTCTATCCCCTAATGAAGTCCTATCACACACGTAGGTCTCATGCTAAGGTGGAATGGCCACATACTTCACCGGGCCAAACACTGATTCATCTGTAGTGACCAGTGCCGCTTCCTCCTGCTGGCAGATAAGAGGGGTGTTAAGAGGGCAAAGGCTTCACACGGTCCTGCCTAGGCCACAGGTCATCTTCTGTGTTTCGGCTGTCTCTAAATAAACGCTTGGATTTTACAGGTTTTTTGTAGAAGTAGTTTTAGGTTAAAGAAGAGGTCGCAATGTGTAGAGGGAATTACGTAGTAAAACTGGAAAACCACTGTGGTTATCTTGCGCTAAATCTTCTAGCCAATGTAAAAAGGTAGAGTACAAACTGTAAACAGCTGTATTCCTCTACTTCTCCTTTAGATTTGTGGACCGAATTTAAATGTTTATCAAAATTTGATTTGAAATAAGCTGAAGGTTACATAATGAATTTTACGTTTTAAAAGAAAATTTTTACCTGTCGATCAATTAATAACAACTCTAATTAATTTACAACTCTAAATTAGTTGAACCTAAACATAATACAACGTTTTTTGAAAAACACACCTTTTTTTCTGCCATAAAACTTTTCAACAGATTACCCATTTACATTAAATCAGAGCTAGAAGTAACCACATACAAGAAAAAGTTAAAAGATTTTTTAATTGCTAAAGAATTTTACAGCGTTGCAGATTACATGTCTGATATTGCACCTTAGTTCGGGGATTTTATATTTTTTGTAATTATTGTATTAATTTTCATTTGTTTTAATATGTTTGTAGATTAATGACGATTTGTCAATGCTATTGTACATAGTCTATGCCAATAAAGGATTCTTATTCTTATTCTTAATTAGGTATTAAGAGGCTTGAAAATAAACGAAATAAAAAAGTTGTTGCAAAGATCTTTTTATGAATAGAAACTAAGCAAATGCAGTCACAATAAATCATGAAACAGATTTTTACAGCCTAAGTTAAGAAAATAATACCATAGAGGACGAATTCACCTTCTGCCCTATGTTTTTCTGCGGTTGTCTTTAGGCTTGACCGAAGAGTGAATGCAGTAGGGTCAATCGCAGGTGCAATATACTATGTACAAACTAGTAACCACCCAACTATTATCAAGCTAAACTATCCGGCCTATGATCATCATTGGTGTGTGTTTGAGTGCTTGAGGTGGTGCCTTTAGAGGGCCACAGCAGTAAAATGTTAGTTGTGTTCAGGTGTGATTAGCTTAGAGCTACTGATTCAGTGCCTTTCAGTGGGTGGCTTTAAGTGGTGCCTTTAGAGGGCCACACTAGTAAATGTGAAAAAAATAACAGAAGTGTTTAAACTCAATTATGCATGTTTTTGTCACTTGAAATCTTTCACCCACCTTTGTTAATTTTATATATTATTTATTCTATTAGTTATTAATTGTTATATACTTTCTCTAGCATGTTGATTGATTGAATTTCTAAACGTGCAAACTTTGTTTATTCCCATTGTTATGACCACATTGTTAATGTTAAGTTTACTATTATTTTTTAATACATTTATGTCACTGTTATGGTATGAATACTGTCATTGTTATCGTTGTTGGTATAGTTGTAGTATCTGTTATTGTTTTCATCACTTTGTTGTTGTTGTATTGTCGCTACTCTAAGCTGTTTTTTTTCTTTGTCTTAATTAATGTTTTTCAACAGTCTTTTAAAGATACATTGTAACCTATGTCATACTAAATTGGTGTATCCGTTAGAATAAATAAATAAATAAAAATAAATTGGGCTGAATTGAAGATGCTTCAAAACCTTGAGCTCATAAAAAATCTAGACATCAGAAGTATTAGTGTTTTCTTTCGATATACGACTATAAAATATTTTGATATTAAAGATTTCTGTATATATAAACAATTGCATTATGTTAAAAGTCTCATTATACCAAGGGGTGGCAAAATAACTTCCAAATACAAAAAATATCAATATCTTGGTTTCGAAATTTTGTTTCCGATGTATGTATCGGAAATATAGATTCCGATACCTTGAAAACGATATACCGATGTTTTAAAAAGTCTTTCCATCTCTTGAGGCAATACCGTCGGCTGTCCGGAAAGCGTAAAGAACTCTTCCTTCAGGACGCGTCGGCGTCGTCGTCGTCGGTCGGATGAAAGAGCCTTCGAATGCCTCCTTCTTCCCCGACTGAATGCTAACTCTGCCCTACAAGCCCGACACATCCTTTGTCTCCTGCGTACGGAGTTTAGTTATTCATGTGTTTCGTAAGCCATTGTCCCCATCCACCTAAGCTGTCCTTTCGTCGTCCTGACCTTTTTTGGCTGCGTTTGTATATTGGGAAACTTCTTTGAGAAAAGGGGAAAGGTTTGGTCGGTTGTAGCAGTTGTGGATAGTTCAGGGAAATAAATTCCAAAAGGATTTAAACGGTGGGTATAGCTGGTGGGGGTAGGAATGGAGTTAAATTTTAATGCGGCCTACAGAAAGATATTGGGTAGTCTAGTGCAGAAGATGATCCGATAATTCAGAATAAGAGTTTATTCTTCCGAAAATAGGTAATGTACCTTTGATTGGTTCTCTTTGCCAAATAACAGGTGAAGAAAATAGCCGAGCTTGTTGCTTTATATTCAATAAAAGTTTATATTCCTGAACTTGTTTTTATATAATTGACAGCAACTAAAAGCTTCCCCAAAAGGTTTAAGTTAAATTGTGAAATGGTTTGTTGAGTACAGTACTTCAACATAACACCGCTTTTTTCCGAGGTGTCACATAACTGTCTGAAATGATTCCTTTCATATACAATCAGACAATCTAGGATAGTTTTACCAGAATTTCTAAACGCATATAATGAAATAATATTGCTAAAGTTTAAAAGCGGATTAAATTAATTCCAATGAAATTACAACTGACGTCTTCCTATGCATGTGTACACGTCAATTCTGCCTACATTATCACTGTCAGTAATGAAACAACACACTGAATTTTAAGAAACCATTATGACTTATCTCAGCTGTGATTGAGTTTGGACGTGACCCTAACATGATTGCTGAATTTGTGATTTCTGTTTATTCTTTTGACTTTGTTTTATTTTCAAAATTGGGTGTTTTAACTGATTGTATAGTTCCTTAGCTACGTTATTTTATGTCCCAGCCCCGCTGCCTGTGTACTTTTAAAATCGTGATGTTCTACGTTCACTTCCACCTGAAGACGAGATTAGATTCCAGATCCAGAAACATAGGGGAACTTTTCCACCAGTCAGAGATGGCTAATATCTTCAGAACTCAAAATCAAAACCAAAACAAAAATACACCTTCACCAACAATGAATTTCAAGCAATGAATATCTTTTTTTTAACGTCTCAGACACAAAAGCCTCAGCCTGCCTCAATTTCCAGGGCTCCGCCCCGTGCGAAGATCCTGCCTCGACCACAAGGGACCTTCGAAGTCTGACCGCAGAACACTTCTGCATGTCCGCGAAATTGGAAACACAAACCGAGTTCTATTTTTAGAAGAGAGAAAAAACGCCCGGATGTCTTTTTGTTTCAAAGTTCTACTTTAACTAGAAATAAAAATCGTTAATCGTACGTTTAACAACTTCATGCTATTTTATGCGTACTTTAATGGTTTGAGCCACGGTTTGATTGCCAGAACATTCATCTTAATTTCACAGCCTTTTAAAATAAGTTGGCCAAGGGGATATTACTAGGTCCTGCAATTAATAATTTGTTTCCGGAATTCTTTAGGTTTTAAGCCACCTACCAAAGTGCTGCAAGCTACAGGCACACTCCAACCATCTAAATTTTACCAGATTACTTCTCCCGATGTTCTTCAGTAAGTAATGGTTCGTGCCCGAGTTTACAAATTTTATTCCATCAACCTAATTTTTGAAAATAATTTCGTGGTCTTGAAAGATCTATAAGCTTATATCCATCTCCTAAAAGCCCTGCAGTTTTTCTCAGTTTGCCAAAGCTCCATAATATGCATTCCATCTCCCGAAATTCCAAAAGACATTATTCATCCCCCACCAGGGCGGCGACAGGGGGGGTAGCTGGGTCAATTGCCCAGGGGCCCGGCCAGGCCGGGGGCCCGGGGGCAAATGTATAGGGGCCCGGGACCGGAGGGGACCCGGAAACAGGCAAAAAGAGCCCTAAATGGCTGTAAAGGGGCCGAAAATACACGTAAGAAGAAGAAGAAAAAAAAGGTCGCCAGATTTTTGGGCCCAGCGGTGCAGGTTGCCCAGGGGCCCGAAAATCCTGCCGCCAGCCCTGGTCCCCCACAGTTCTGCTTCTGCAAGCTACAACTCATCTCCCATTCGCCTTAAGACGTCTTTCCCAAAGCTCAACAAGTTGTAATTTGGATACAAAAATGGCCACTACTGGCCACTTCTGGTTTAGTTGGCTCAACAAGTTGTTGTTTGTATCCACAGCACTCGGGTCAGCAGGAAGCTCGTAGCTAACGGTCGGCCCTCGCCATATGTGGACAACGCCGTAGCCTGTGGCCTCTACTCGCCGCTTCTGGTTTAGTTGGCTCAACAAGTTGTTGTTTGTATCCACAGCACTCGGGTCAGCAGGAAGCTCGTAGCTAACGGTCGGCCATCGCCATATGTGGACAACGCCGTAGCCTGTGGCCTCTACTCGCCGCTTCTGGTTTAGTTGGCTCAACAAGTTGTTGTTTGTATCCACAGCACTCGGGTCAGCAGGAAGCTCGTAGCTAACGGTCGGCCCTCGCCATATGTGGACAACGCCGTAGCCTGTGGCCTCTACTCGCCGCTTCTGGTTTAGTTGGCTCAACAAGTTGTTGTTTGCATCCACAGCACTCGGGTCGGCAGGAAGCTCGTAGCTAACGGTCGGCCGTCGCCATATGTGGACAACGCCGTAGCCTGTGGCCTCTACTCGCCGCTTCTCGTTCAGTTAGCTCTACAATTGTTGTTTTTCATCCATAAGATACTGGCGAGTAAGACGGAAGCTGCGTTCGGAGGTAACGTCGCGTCGCTTCTCATTCAGTTGGCTCTCGGACACGCACTGCTCAGCAGGTTTTAATTTTTTATTTATGGTTTACTTGTGGATGAAAGTTTATTAAAATGAGCTCTTCTTTGACATTTCTGCTCCAATGTTAAATCTTAAGGACAAAGACATCAAGTTTAAAGACGCCTAGGGCTCTTCCCTTTAGTCTAACCTTCATACATTTTATTTCCTGCGTAACGTCATGCCGAGCTCTTTCCAACGACACCTAAATTATTAAAATCGGTTTGGAACTGTATAAGTAGTCTTGATCACAAAAAAACCCTTAGTTATTAAATAAGTAAGTAAAGATAGATGCTGATATAATTGCATACGATATTTTGTGGAAAGCAATATCTTGTAGAACGAGCTCAATAACGAGCGACTGATAATGATCTTAGACTCTGATTTAAACTAAGCTAATGTGTGATTATTGTAAAATTACAACTCTACTTTGCCTGTATGAATAAATAAATACTGTCAAGCCACCTACCAAAATTTTATATTTATTTTTGAATATATAAATAAATTAGTTGCGTCACTCTTTTCCAAACACAGGATAATCGAGTCACATCACGCGTCTACAAGTCGGATCAAATACAGTGTGCTGTAAATTCCAGCCACAAGACTACTAATTGGGCATACGGAGGGACTAGCCACGTCGTCTGAATCTCCCTGTACAGCCAGTTAAGGCCACGTTATCTGATTATACCTGTACAGCCGCCGCAAGGCAGGACCCAGTTTCCGTGGAAAGTCAAGCATCACTCTCTCCGTTTCAGTTTCTCCGGGACATCAGAACATCAGATAGCATGTACTTAACTCCGGCTGAATAGCCGGGCCGCTCTGTATTCCAGGGGTCTCCGCTCTCCTCCGCCAATAGCGGTGAAACCCTCGACTCGGGATTGTTACATGCTTGATGAGGTGAATCTGTATGGATGACTTTCATTGAGTTACGTTCGGTGACTTGTAATACTGAAATCACTCTCCTCTTGTTTTGTAAGAAATCTATTAAAAAATTACGATCAATTTCGCCTAGAATATAAGAGTTAGTTTAAGATTAGGTTATTATTCTTTGTGACTAAAATAGGTGTAGTAACTCTGTAAGTAATTATTGCCAACTTCCTAGCAAAATAAACAATTTTTTATTTGATTTGATTAAATTAAATTAAAAATGTCTATTAAGGAGTTAGGACTTGCCAACCATTTAACCAAGTGAAACAACCAAGTCTTCTCTGCCACTTAACCTCTGAATCATATAGATCAAAGATTGTCCTTGAGTTCGAACGTAAAATAATTAATAAATTCTTTTTTTTGATCTAGTCATTAAAGGTGGAAAACAATTGCCCCTACTTCATGACAAGACTTGTTTTGAAGAGTTTTAACATTTTCCCAAGGTTTTATTTAAAAATCAGTTTCATCTCTTCAAATCTCCAGTGAAAGTTGTTTGTCCTGGATGAAATATTTTGCATAGTATAGTAATTCATAGTTCGACGATTAGTTATTAAATATATCTACAAAGCTTAGTTATTTACCCAGCTTTGGATCAAAATATCTCTTAGAGTTTGAGGAAACCTCCCAAAAAACCTGCGACAAAATTGTAAATTGAGTGGACAGGGTACTTTTTTATAATCTTGAATCCATTGATCAAGTTCAGAATCGAGGCAAAGTTTGAATCTGAGGGATTTTGTCCATTGATTACTTTTATTTAAACATGGAAAAACTGTCACATACATTGGTTGCAAACGGTCACAAAGAGAAACCAGGACTTAAACATCCATTATCAAAACTCACAAGCTCAACAATTATGTCTGATAATTTATCCCACCACTAAAGCCCATTAAATCACCCATGCACTGCAATCTCCAAAACTCCCAACAATTTGCAAGCAATTAAAACCCGTTCAGACAGTACGAACGAAAATGAGAGCGCTTTCTTGTTGGGATAAATGGTCGGAGGAAAGTATGCCCATGTCCGTGGTGAGAAAGCAGAGGAGTAATTGCTTGGGAACATTAGGAGGCACAATTAAGCCGAAGAGCCTGGAAAGCAATATGGTATGAAAGTGAAATGTGAAATGGGGACGGGCGCGAGCCTGGGGAGATCTGGGTTGGGCGGAGTGTTGTGATATGATATCATCAGACTAACAGGTTTGAAATTCAATGCAAGGTGATTTTTAGCGAATTTCCTCTATAGGTAAGAAGCTATTACCGTAGGTCTCATGGTAAGACTTAAGCCCAAGACCATGATAACTTTTCATTTTGGAGCCCCCAGAAGCAAAAAACACCATTCGTTCAAATTTCTATATATATATATATATATGTGTGTGTGTGTCTGTAAGCACGATAGCGCTCGCAAAAATGGTCCGATCGGAATGAAATTTGGCATATATGTGTAAAGTAGTAATTATTCGGATGAGTTCGAAAACCAGTCCGATCGGACCACTAGAAGGGGGGGTAAAGGGGGATAAACCCCCCAAAAATGGGTTTTTTGGGGTTTTTACATATAAAAATAAAAAAATCAAATTTTGGTAAGCACCATTGAATTCAGCTCGAAAAAACAAACAATTTGGTATTTTGTATCACTTCTCTATGTCTATTGGTTACCGAGATATTGAAAGTGGTAAACACAGTACGTTGTCCCAATGTTAACCTTATGGAAAATAAGTAAAATTCTATATTTCTCTTATTTTTCAATATATCTTAATAAAACTTGGTTTGTGGCTTCATCTAGATGAGATTTAATGTACTACAGTCTAAAATCACCGAAATTTCCATTTTTGTGGCAGCAAACCTGCATACTCATTCCCCATGTTATCCTTATGGGCAGTAAAAAATTCCATATCTCCATTATTTCTAAACATATCTTGATAAACCTTGGTAAATGGCTTCTTTTAGATAAGATCTACTAAATATTGAAATAAAAACACCCAATTTTAACATGCCCGTAGCAGCAAACCTGCATGCTCATTCCCCATGTTATTCTTATGGGGATTACGAAAGCATGTCATATCTCACTACAATGGATGTAAGTATTTTTTTTTCATTTGAAATTCGCTGAGTATGCAGGTCTGCTGCAACGGGGGTATTACATATTACACTACACTACACTACTTTGAAATGGCGACCTACCCAGGTAGGTATTTTAAGCCAAGTATGAATGACAGATGAGTGAAGGATGATTGTGGCGCGATCTTGTAGTCTTGTTACTGACTAAGACCGACACGTTTCTTAGACAGGACTGTTAATTAATAGCCCAACAGCCAATGGAAACTATGGGATCTACATTTTAACGTGGTTGTAGGTGGACCTACATGGAACCACAATTAATTTTGCCTGGTTTACATGTTACGAACTGGTCTAATTATGAGGACTTGTTTTATAATACAAAATACAACATTTTGTACTTGCAGTTTGTTTATGATAGAAAATTGGTTGGTGTGTTGCTATAGCCTATTTTGGATACTATTCTATTTGAAATTGCATGGTTTCATTTGCATTCTATGATTATTACGAGGTCTTGACCGATGTGCACTCAAATCCGTTGAAAATCTAAGGGAATTGAAAATATAAATGTTTTCCAATAAGGTCTTGTTATCTATTTTTAGATCAAATATCCATGTTATTGTTTTTGAATGAACGAACTTCTTTTGAAAACCGATCATTAATCGTTCATCAGAGAAAGTTTCTCGAATTCTTATTAAATTTTGCATAAAAACTTACCAGAAAACAACCCTATCAACATATAAGTATTTATCAATAGGCTGGGATAGTAATAGAGACGTCTTACCACATTGATATATCCTTACAAAAGATAGTTTCACTTTTTGGAAGATTATTACTATTCAATTTACTCTTCTGGCTTATCACAGAGTTAAAACCGGATGCTTTACTGTTTTTTTTTTAACGTTATAGTATCATCATGTTTGTAGTAACAACAACTGACCTCCTTTCAACGTCTGCGACCTTGATCTCCATAGTTACATAAAGTTTTATCATCAAATCCTTGATAATACCTAATCTTTACCATCCCACTTGACCCATTTATTTTGCGATTTCGCGACATTTCCGTCAATGTTACGCCACGTAATCCATTGGTAGTGAATGGTCCGGTTCAAATAACATGGTCTAGTCCGTCCAAAAGACTGATGTTAAAATTATAATTCATTCTTTGTTTGAAATTAAATGTTTGTGATGGTGAGTTTTTGTTTTTATTTTGGTTTTTGTGGATATTTGCCATCAATGATTAAAACAAGTTCCACGACGTTTCGGGATCTGGAATCTGATCCAGAATTTAGATGGGAAAGAACTTAGAACATACAAAATTAGTAGCACAAAGCCAAGAGAACAAAAACATAATCAAACAGATAAGTGTAAAAGCAGTCAAATACACTAAAATTTAAACAAAACAAGAGCCCTGTATGATAATTTGTGATTTTTGTGTTATGTTTTATTATTGTTTTCTTTTACCTTTAGTGTTATGACTGCTTTTACAGTTCTCTGTTTTAGCCACGTTTTTGGAAAAGGTCAACGCTGTATGCTGTTAGTTTTGTTATGTTCTAGGACCTTTTCCATCGGAAGACAGGATCAGACTACAGATCCCGAAACGTAGTAAAGTTTGTTTTTCAATCAATGATGGCAAATTTCAGCTAAAATTCAAATAAAAACATTAGAATTGAGCTTGCGAATGGACTATACTTTATTCAGTGAGTGTGTAAAGTGAAGCCCCTCCCTTTAAAAGACATTTGTATTGAAAATAACCAACCAGAGAATAGACTGTCCGTATGTTCCCAGGGTTGGTTCACAGACATTCCCCTTAGTGATTTCAAATTAAAATATACTATATAATATGAAGAATAAATAAAGCACGGGTAGATGTATTAATTTGTCTTATGAACTATTTATTCGCTTATTGTGTAAATTTCACGTGCACTTTACGTTCACTACAAACAAATATAACCATTATTTGCTTTGTCAACAGACGTACAGTTCCAGCTCCAGAGTTTACTAAAGCTCTTTAAAGTTCTGTAGCAATAACTCAGGTACTCATGTGACACAGCCTGTCAACATTACAGCTGACGCAGGGGGCGAGGCTTCACTTTACACTCTCATTGAATAAAGTACAGGCCCCGCTGTTTGATGCTACCTGTAATCCGAGAGTCCACCACTAGAGCGCCATGTTGCATAGTGTTGTAGTGTTGCTGTCTGGCTGTACTGCTTTGATCGTTGTGTCAACTAATGGCGGGTTAATGGAAAGGCTCTCTGGCATTTAGTCGCGTGCGTCTCGCTGACATTTCGTTCACATTATGTACACCCCCTCCTCACTCCTCCCTCCCCCCTCCCCCCGCGGGCAGGGCTTACACAATAATGGGTCGTCGCTGGGCTCGTCTCTGCAAGGGAGAGAGGATGGGAATAATTTGTACTGTATCGGTCTTGTGATGGGTATAGTCTCGAATTGAAAGGAGGCTTGAAATATACACTTGTTATCGAGGTTTTTGTGTTATCAAGTGTCTTATTATTGAGTTTCTATTGAAGTCGATAAGTAGTATATTACGTTTCATTATGTGCATTACGTACATTACGTAGTATATTAGTACATTAAATATTTACGTAGTATCAGGACGAGCCTGATAGTTGCATGCAAGTACGGTAAAACTTATTAGGCGTGTGGCAATAAGTGACGATACGTTACATCATGCTTCTTAGGAAAAAAATTTAATCATAGCGTATTTCTTGCATAGCCCATCACGTCTCTCAATTTTTCAAACCTAACCTGTAATAAACAAAACAAACATTTACTACTGGTACCAATACTGCCATAGCATTCCTCTTTAAGTAACCAATAAACATACATTAACCGTCGATTTGCTACAATCAGCTGATTGTTTTTATTGTATACTTTCGTTGTTTCCGTCTCCGAGTGCATTGAACGATAAATTTCCCGTACAGTTATCGGTAAAGAGTAACTTTCCAGCCAAGATTAAGGCACAGAAAACAGATGTTTCTGTGTAGTATGATGTAAATAAATATAAATCCCTTAAAGATTACTGTAACCAAGTCAGATTCAAGTTGAATCAATCAGAACCAAGCTATTCGACCTTCACAGTATGACTGCTCGTTCGGCAAAGAACCAGTTACTTTCGTTGTTTTAAAAATACGGAAAGTAACACTATGCAACAACATATTTCCTAAAATCTTTTACCGAAGTCAGTTCAATGAATAATAAATAGTATAAGACGATCCTAAGAAAGTTTATAGACCTACATAGAAAGTATGTAGGAAATTAAATAGCATTTGTGTAATTACAATTATATTACAGTAGTTAATCAGACGAACTTGAATACTAAAAGCAGGTGGCCTGAATCATGAACAGTTATTTTAATCATGGCTCTTTCATATGCCAACCATAAAAATTTGGTTCCAAACTTCTTTATAGATGTTGTCTAACGAAAACATTAATTACTATACCGACAACTTTAAATTATATTACATTTTTGAAATGACATAATTTAGTTACCTTAACAAGATAAATATGACTTTGTCAAAACTACCATGCAACAATAATTATTTATCTAATGATTCCAATCATCAAATATCAAAACAGGGAAAAAACATAAATAATTATTTGCAAGGCTACAGAACTACAGACGAGCCTTAAAAGTCAAAGACGCTTATATCTAATGACCCGACGAGATTCCTCAAAAGCCAATAAGGCGAACGAAAATTACCGAGTGTGTGCTTATGTCGTTAAAATAATAACAGTGAATTACAACAAGTGTCACGTACACGTAAAAGAAGTGCGCAAGGACTGAGGACTGAGGACCTGCACAGAAAACAACCAGGAACCACAGAGCCTAAGGTAAGGTAGCATTCCGAGAGATGCTCAAGGAAACTGAGTACATACGTACGTACGTATACAGGGTGTTTACGAAAAACCCTTATAAAGATCATAAAGACTGAATTACAATTAACGGAGTTATTGTAATTGTTCTAACAGAATACATGCTTGTCTTTGGCAATTATAACAAATATTTGCATTATTTTATTAGGAAAATTGTTGTTCGATCTTTATAATCTCTATATGATTTTGAAGGAAATAAAATTATGCAGCTTTTTCGGCTCGAGTACAATGCCTGTAAAATTTACGGTTTTTAAGATATTAAGTTTTAAAATATAAAAACGGCTGCCATTTTGAAATGGTACAAAGAAGAAACTTGATGCTCCGCAAAAAGATAGGTTCTATTAGTCAACATATACGTACCAAGTTTAAAGTTGATATCTTTAGTAGTACCAAAGTTATGCAAAATCATGTTAAAACATATACAGACCGATAGACGAATAACCAAGCATTTTAGGACCCATGTTTACGGGAACTATTTTCTTATATTTGATGTAAGTAGCCATATCCCGAAGTCTGTAAGGGTTTTTCGTAACCGTGTATAACGTACAGACTGAACGTACGTACGCGTTGAGTACGTAGAGTATGACAACTTCCGCAGACAAGATCTCATTTAGAATTTGATACGGATGTACGGTATTTCATATTAATTGCCAGCACGGATAAAAGTTTTATGTTCATCATTAGGTCCTGGTATCATGCTATTTGTGCGGAATCAAGTTTGAAAAAAGTGGCGAGTTTCGAAAAGTCACTTTTGGACTGTGTGATGAACAATGTATTTCATCATACTGTCATTGATTTCACTGCACAATAGGTCTTTAGCCGTGAGCAATGTTGCCACCTGATGTAGTTGACTTCACTGGAATTTCACTTCAGTGAAGTGAAATTCCTTTGGACACATCAGCTAACGCGCAGAGTCAAGGCATGTTATAGTCATGACATAGCCTGGCATGTTAAAATTTCCAACGGTTGTCAATGAAAACCCGAATTTGTGTTTGTAAACAAATACTCTATCTACAGTACCATTAACTTTATAACTAAAAGGAGAATGCTCATTATTATACATGTTTTGAGATCAGAAATTGAGCGCTCGCGAAATTATTTCGACACTCGTCTTTTAGATCGCGCTAGGAGAGTGATTTCGTGCTAAAGATTTTTATCCCTGAAATAGAACATATTTGCTTACACTGGGCTAAAATACGGTACAGGGTTATAAAAGTGATTTTATTTGAAAAACAACGAAACTAGAAGTGCAAAAGAAAGGACAAAAAAGGTCCTCCTAGAAGATTTGACAATTATACCTTGAGTCTGGAAACTGCAGTAATCTACTTATGATTGTATAGGACTGACGACGGAAGTCATAAAATGTCAATTAATTATCAATCCTGGAGGCAAAAATGAAAAAAGGTATTATTATTTTCTTTAATATCAAGATTATCTAAAAGAGTGTGCTAATTTTTTAAACATATCAACATATAATCAAATGTTTGGCTTCAAAATTTAACATTGCTTGGACTACGCATTCTTTCCTTATAATCAATGGTAGTACCTTGGTATCAATCAGATTACAAACATAGGCCTTTAATCAAAGCTACTAGCATTGATATGATAAAATCTACCAACACCTACATCTGATTACCATTACCATCTATAAAATTCCTACCGACCATGTGGGATCTAGCCGTAGCGTAGGAGCACCAGCCTTGAATGTAGGTCAAACATTAACCGGCAGAAACATTTCCTAGTTGAAGAAGACGTGGTTTTCCAGCGTTTTCCAATCGAAGGTTTACGCAAGGACACAGATGTTCCAGTTTAGCTCCAGTTCTCCAGTATTGTTCTTTTTCCTCTCTCCACCGTTTACTGATGTCATGGGTGTTTATGGCAAGGTCAACAAGAGCCGAACCGTCGGCGGATCCTTGCAGGATTTCCCTCGTTTTCACGCCGAATTTGGCCGAACGTTCGTCTCGCTGTGGGTCAAATAGCAGTTTTCACTTGTTTGAATGATTATTGGAGATTGGCCGTGTTGTTGGGGGAAACTCCGGAGGGAAATGGGTATTTTTACTTTTATATTGATTTCATCTTCTCTTAAATTTTATCTTCTCTAATTTTTTAATTAATTTTCTGATTATAATATTTTTTCCATTTTCTTATTACATTCTACTTTATTCCACTTTGTATTTGTTATTTTGTTTAGTAACCTATCTATCTATATATATATATATATATCTATATACATAAAGGAGAAGGGGTTTTCTATCGGACAGCTAATCTCCAAAACTGTAAGACCTACAGAGTTGAAATTTGGCACATGTGCTCCCCTTGGGTCTTAGATGCACACTAAGAAACGGTTTTACAAAATTCTCAAAGGGTTTCGCCCTATGGTACTTCAAAAGTTTCACTGTTAAATTATAGGGAAGGATATAAGGTTGTCATGGCAACCTTAAAAAGTATGACAAATGACAAATTAAATCCTAAAAAAAAGACAGAGGAAGTTTTTATGTTTTTCCACGGGTGAAACCGTGTTGATCAGCTAGTCTATATATAAAGGAGAAGGGGTTTTCTATCGGACAGCAAATCTGCAAAACTATAAGACCTAAAGAGTTGAAATTTGGCACATGTGCTCCCCTTGGGTCTTAGATGCACACTAAGAGACGGTTTTACAAAATTCCCAAAGGGATTCGCCCTACGGTACTTCAAAGTTTTAATGCTAAATAATTATAGGGAAGGATACAAGGTTGTCATGACAACCTTAAAAAGTATGACGAATTAAATCCTAAAAAAGACAAAGTTTTTATGTTTTTTCACGGGTGAAACTGTGTGGATCAGCTAGTACACTTATAAGACTTATAGACTAATATTAATGAAAAAATAAAAATAAAACTCAAAAAAATACCTTATCATCACTGTTGTAACCCGTTGATCGCACTATCCGGTTGTATGCGGTATCTTCAGCTGACTGAAGATAGCAAAGTAACAAAAATGATGTAGATTTTAGAAACGACGCACGGAATTCACCACAACATTCATTGAATTTTAAAAATATCGATAATTATAATTCTATTTACTATCTTAGAATATATAAAAATATATATTGAAAGGGAACTATTTACTTTATATTGTTAAAGTAAACTCACAAAGACACCTACCTTCAGTTTAGATTTATATATTTATTTTTGCATTTAGATTACTTGTAACGTAATATAATGTGTTAAAGATCCATTTTTAATAAGAAAACAGGAATGACTTTGATATTCCATTGAGCAGGCACGTGGGTAATTTGACATATTTATCTTAGCAAGGAACATGACGAATACGCCTTTCAAATCAAATAATTTTCTTCTAGTTCTTCATGAAGTTCCTAAGATAATTCAATTTTATTTACAAGCTGTACTTTCTTACATCTCTCGCCTCTTACATCACACTCCTCTCTCGCCTATCCTCTTCGAGTAATAAAAATCATTAACCCCCCCCCTCCCCAAAAGACCTCCAGAAGTTTAAAGCTCCTTGGCCCTTGCCGTCACGCCGGGAAGCAGCGCGGCGGTCTCCAACATTGACCTTACCCTTGCGTTCCTCGGCGGAGGAGAGCCTTGACTGCGCCTTGTAGGGAAGTGGAAGCCCAAGTTTAGCAGTCCAAGTCCAGCGGTCCAAGTCCAGCGGTCCGAGCGAGCAGATAAATCATATGGAAACGGACCACTTAGCTCTGGGCCCAGGTGTGGGCTGCGTAGTGGATGATAAGGATCTTTTTCGTTACACCGCTGGGAAAACGGCAGTTATGGGCGACTTATGTGTTGTGGGTTTAAAGAAGCTCTTTTTCGCCCAGAAAAAAGGATCAGCTGATGTTGAGGACTCAGCTGCTCGTTTATAATGTAATAAAATTGCAAAAGTGTGTATGTCAGCGACGATGGTTAGCTATCGATTGCATCGAGAGTGGTTATCGGTTATTGTTATTAATTGCAATTCATTGTTACATTGTTGACGGTTTAATCGATTTGTGAAACTCGCTCATTTCACCAATAGATTGTTAAATGCGTTCGATACATCGATAGTTGTTCATTGTTGTCAGTATGACCTAAGACAAATGAAACAGACAATCGTAAACGAGTTGCAAAATCTTTCTTTTTGAAGCAGCTATAGCTACACGTGGCAGTAATCTTGGTAGATGCTTAACCGAAATTTAACAAACATATAGCAGTTTCTCTACATGTCTGAATCATCGTAAACAAAAATAATTCCAAATGTAGGTTGAAAGATGAATACATGCACGACACAATTCTGAGTGATAGGCATATTATGAGGCTGGTATTTTCGTTGTCTGTTGTCTGTCTATTATGACAGAGAAAACTTGTCTCGTAGAGGTCGGCCTAGTAAAATAAAGGAAACTGCAATTCAGTTTGGGGAAAACTACACTACAAATTGTCTTTATTTTAATAAAAGCTCCGTAAGATTTATATTTAATTCCAAAAATATGACTGGACAAATTATTACTGTATTTCTATCTAAATATTAACTTATTGCAAACATTATATCATATATTGATAATTGTGTAAAGTCGTTTGAATCCAAAATCAAAAAGGTGACGAATAAGAATAACGAACCGATCTGAAGCAATGTTGCAACTTTGATCGCTAATTTTATTCAGCCGGCTTCTCATCGGAAATTCCACCAGGACGCTTCGCAGAGACGACCGCCAAGAATGCGATGATTCAGCCCAGTCTGGGGACTTTCGGTTATTGGACTCGATAAAAATTCTCCTCCCTCCGAATTTGTCTCCCGATCGAATTTGATGTTCGATAGAATTTTTTATTAGATAGAATTTTTTATTTTATAGAATTTGTTATTCGATAGAATTTGCTATTCGAAAGAATAACTTGTTATTTGGTAGAATTTTTTATTCAATAGAATTTATTATTCGATAGAATTTTTTAATCAGTGGAATTCTAATACGATTAAAGTTGTTATTCGATGGATTTTTTATTCAATAGAATATCTTATTTTTTGATAGAATTTGTTATTCGATATAATTTGTTATACGATAGAATTTTTTATTCAATGGAATTTGTTATTTTATAGAATTTGTTAGCCGATCGAATTTGTTATTCAATTATCCGTGGGGAACTTATCGCATTTCTTCAACTGGAAAGACATTTAGTGGTGATTATTGGGTCCTATATTACGATAAATTTTAACAAAATCACTTGTGGTATGGTTTAGGTTATTGGTATTTGATACATTTAAAAAAACGTATGTGTACAACCTGTATTTAATGCCTCTACCAATGTAAACTTCCATATACATAATTCGACAATAATTACTTCGGCAATAATGTAATAATTCGACAGTTGTTTACTTCGACAAACCCGAAGTACACTTAGTGTCGGATTGTTTAGAGTCTACTGTACAGTTCGCGCATTATATCTCCGGCTATGACCGAGTCAGCTGATTGTAAAGTGCGGGGGAAAGAGAGGTTACTTTTCTGTAAACATTGTCCTAAAACACCGCTGCTTGTCAAATGTTGTGTTTACTAACATCATATGTTCAGAATATCATTTAATGCGGTTAGTAGCGTAGTAGTCATAGCCGGAGATATAATGCGCGAACTGTACAAGATATAGTTTGGAGAAAAAGTTGAGAAAGTCGCAGACCTAAAAGGTAAATTCATGAGCCAAGGAAAGCTAAAGATTTTGCTTTGTGTTTACACCAACTGAATTATGAAATAGTATATTTCACTACTAGTCACGAAAGTAGCCCATTTCGGGGCAAGATAGTGTTTTACTTGCGAGGCGTAAGCCGAGCAAGTAAAACACTATCGAGCCCCGAAGTGGTACTTTTGTGACGAGTTGTGAACAGTACTTTTCATCACGATGCAGATAAGTGACCAAACTTATAAAAAATTATCCAACATTTCATAATTTAGTCATTTTTCTATAAGTAAACACAATACGGCTGAACTGTCTACTTTAGTTTATAAAGTCAGCTGGTTGAACTGTCAAATTAAGGAATTCGTTTGTTTGGGTACGGCAAAACTTTGTTTTGGTACGGAAATGGTTTGTTTGGGTACGGGAATGAAATGTTTGGGTACCGAAAAAGCAGCTGATCATTACTTGTTTTGACGTAAGGAAATTGAGAGTTTTCGTAGATCTCAGCTGTACGGTAACGGGCAATTTTCGTATACAGAGTGATGAAAATGCAATTACACAGTAATTCCAAGTTTGGCTGTAAAGACCTTGAATTTTCGAATACGTAATCCCTTTCCCTAACAGCAACAATAAAACCATCAGTTTCTAATTCATAAATAAAACCTTTCTATTACAAAAATCGAATACATAATGGACATAAAAGTAACAACAAGAGACATACATCTTGGACTTCGTCAATAACTCAACGGGAAGGCAAAGTTATTTAATACAAGAGACAATAAATCGGAGACAACTGAGGAATTATTACTTGTTTAAGTCGCTTCGGAGATTTCGCTTTTAATGGAGCCTCGCACGCGATTGGGACAGTCACTTCCGGGTCGATAGCGGGCGGAAACCAGCACTTCCGGCATGCGACTGGGTGTGACATCTTCTGGATCCGGCGGGAAGGGGGTGGAGAAGAAAAATAAACGGTGAGGATCCATTGAGATGTATTTAAGATATCAATACCAGACGTTTTAGTGTTCTATTGATAGATAAATTGAGAGGTTGATGAAAAATAAAAATCCTGTTCTCATTTAAGCATATCTTATGTGCTTGCTTACTTACTTGCATAATAATCTCAAAAACGGCTCCAAGCATTTACTTGAAAGTCTGGATTTCTGACCCAAAAACAAGTTTCATGCAGGTAAAAAATCTAATAACGTAACAAAACGAATTTGAAATATAAAAACTTCAACATTTGGCTTTACATCGTTGCTAGCATGGCAACTCGATGCTAGCAACGAAATAAACTTAAAAATGTAAACAAAATAAGTAATCATAACAATTGTTTGCATCATTCAGCCATTTAGGAAAAATACAGCGTGTGGGGTTGAGTTTACATTGAGTAATAAAAAAATGTACTAATAAAAATTATGACATTGACAATTTTTTATAGTATTTGGATGAACTGGTAAACATGAAACATACTGAGCAAGGCTCGGTTCACCTGGTTCGATTAGACTGAGGTATATAGTGAGTAAGATAATTTAATTTGTGTAGTATTTTGTAGTCCAGTTATAGACTAAGATTATGTAGCAATTCCATAATGTTGAATGTATATAGTTTAAATTGTTAAGATAGTTATAAATAGTAAAGATTAACTGAACCAGCAAAATATGATAAAGAAGCAATTATAAGATGTAATAAGGAGATCCAAAAATCAAAAGGGATTTCTATTTGTGTTCGTTGCAGTATATAATCGTACATCCTTTTCTTGATTTCAGAAATAAAACACAATACATAGAGGATATAGGAATTGTTTAAATAGTCGAAGTAAATGAATTGCAACTGCATTAAACATAAGTATTTACCAGAAAAGTACTGGTATACGTGCAAAAAGACATTTCTCCTGCACTTATAAAGATTAGAAAAACTACTCAGTCGATTTGAAACGAAAGTATCTCATGAAACATTCATATTTGGATAGAGTAAATGTCTACATCACATTTGCAATATACAAGATAGGAGACAGTTGGCCACTGGCAATAACATAAGAGAGCCCAAGTTGCACGGCACTGCCGTCATCACGAGCCGACTCGTCAGGTTGACTTCGCAAACAACATGGAAGGGACGTTTTTTACATCAGCTTTGACATTCCGTGTCTAAATCCGCCCTTGTGTACCGCCACGCTATTATCTATAAATATAACGAAGTCAGAAACGTTTTACGGTTTGTTTAGGAACGTTTGGTAATTTACCTTTTTCCCCATCTTTCAGGCTATGTTTAGACGCTTTCACTCCTTGTAATGAATGAGTTAAGTGATTCTTAAATTGTTGTCTCAGCGGGAGTAAAGTGCTTGGTTGATACTTGACAGGGCAAACGGTATCAACTAGTCCCGATAAGATGTGGGGTGAGAGGCACTTTGAGTTGTTGAGCAAAGGAATTTTTTGCAAAGGGACGCTTTTTACATCAGCTTTGACATTCCGTGCCTAAATTCGCCTTGTGTACCGCCACGCTATTATTTATAAATATAACTAAGTCAGAAACGTTTTACGGTTTGTTTAGGAACGTTTGGCAATTTACCTTTTTCCCCATCTTTCAGGCTATGTTTAGACGCTTTCACTCCTTATAATGAATGAGTTAAGTGATTCTTAAATTTTTGTCTCAGCGGGAGTAAAGTGCTTGGTTGATACTTGACAGGGCAAACGGTATCAACTAGTCCCGATAAGATGTGGGGTGAGAGGCACTTTGAGTTGTTGAGCAAAGGAATTTTTTAAAGTTTGTTCATTCGATTTTTACTAGAATTAAAATTATGTACACGTGGGAAAAGGTTTAACCTTTCATAATATTACGTTAATTATAATTTAATTAGGTATAATTAGGTTAGGTTTAATTAGGTTTTAGGTTTTATTTTTTTAGGTCATAAAAAAATATTAAAACCGTCTCAACTAGCCACACTCTCTTCTACAACTTCTTTTATTAAAAACTTAACTTCAACTTAATTACTTAACTTTTTGCAATGCTTTTAAATTTTTTACAACTTTTATGATATTTTCCGTTTACTGCTAAACCAGTTCAACTCTACTTCTCCGAACCAAAAACAAAACCCTTTTGCCCCCAGCAAAGTTTTATTCTTAAAAGAAAATCAAATGTAAGAACGCAAAAACTGCGAGTCCATAAACCTGAGTTATCAACAATATTTCCCGGCTGACACAACGAACACACACTGAGATAAGGATAAAGCCTGTGAACAAGCTGTATTTGTAAAAGTCACGCACGAAGTCGCAAAAAGCATTGAAACGTCTGACAAATATTACGGCTTAGGGGAGCGAACCGGAAAGACGCTATTAGGTGGAGATACGATATTGAAACATGTCGGGGGAAGGAAAAAATGTCGGGGAAAATTCAGGCGCGACTTGGGCTCGTCACGCAAAATAGCCATATAAGCCATGGTAACGTCGGGGACACATATGCTGAATGTATCAATTTGTCTTCCCCGTCACTCGGTGCGTTCGGGATCTGTAAATATTGCATAGCAATAAACTGTCTTAAAGGTACTGAATATATTTATTTCCCGTTCGTATATACGTTAAAACACAATACATTAATCGATGGCAGTAATTAATTCATTAAACGTTTGTATGGGCGTATCTGTTATAAAATATGCAAATTCGGATTAAATGTGATAACGTTTTATTGGGAGATGGTCTGCTGTACAGCAAGGTACCCTTATGTTCTTGGCAGAGGGTCATGAATATTACAAGACCTCCAAGTCAAACTGATGAACCGAGAGTTCAAACGACTCAAAGGTGATTTAAGAGGGTTACCTACCAACGGCAGTTTTCGTTTTTCTGCGACACTAGCGGTGACTTTTGGAACTACGGCTCCACAAGAGCCCATGATAAATTTGTACACTTTTCGCCGCGCAAGCCAGTGCAGGGGTAAACGCGGTGTCATTTAGCGTCTCCAATTCTTAAAATAAAAGATATTCGGAAAAAGCATTGTAAAGATAACGAGTTGCAGAGTGTTTATTGCTTCTCCAAAATAGTTTATGCTCCCTTATTAAAAAGATACTCGGCGTTAAAGTTGGTCAACTTCAACGGAATGTATCTTCAGAATACGTTAACACGAACTATTTTGGATTAGCAATTAACATTCTACAACTTTTGTCTTTGAAATGATATGTTGAATTAAATTTTATTTTGAAAACTGCAGGCACTAAATGACACCGTGCGGAGCGTGTTTTAGGCATATTTTGGGGTGAGAACGGAACCCTCTTAAGGAGGGAGGGAGTTTGTTGGTTTGATTAAATTAGGTTAGTTTAGACTAAGTTAGCCTAGGTTAAGTATCGAGTTAACCTAAAAAAAATTATAAGATTTGGCGTTTTGGATTTTAATAAAATCCAAAAATAATTCATCACACAACCTGCACAAATGCTGAAACAAATCAGCTTTCTGAACAGCCTCTTCAAAACAATCAATCAATCGATAAAATGAATAATATCGGAAAATACTCGTACTATCAAAGACAGAACAAGTTAAAATTAGTATTTTAAATCTCAATACTCACTTAAAATCCACAAAATGTTAGTGCTATTATCACAAAAATCACTCACGAACTATTCCACCACACTAAAACCACTCGCCCTCCTCTTTCACTGACCACTGAGTGTAAAAATGAAACACTCCGAATCGGATGAATCGGATTCATTGAGTTTTTCCGGCCGATAAACTCAAACTGGATTCACACACGATGAGTCAGCCTTGGCGCGCGGCCAGCGCTTGTGTCGTGTGACTGGGACTGAGATCGGGACGTCCCATGTCGTGGGACTGGGACACCCGGGACGTTATGGGACCGCGGTTCCGCAAGTCTCCGAAAGTTACGATCGTCGGGGACGGACGTTACATTGTGATGCGGTCCGTGTTTATGTGTAGCGTCTGTGTAAAGTGCCGCCTTGATGGATGGTAGAGGGGAAACAGGAGTGGACCGAAAGCGCCTCATTGTGGTAGTCCGATACGTTTTTAATAGAGAAGAAAAATATTTAGATTTGTTTAACGAGAATTAAAATAGAATCGAATTCATATTATAAATATAGCATACAATTATTACAGTTTTTTTACGGAAAATAGTACCGTAAAAGCTATGAAGGACCTGAGCACGGTGCGAGTTCTTATCTCAATATAATGTCTTAACCAATGTTAAAACCAGGTGAAAAATGATATGTTGCTGTAAACATGTAAACAGCTTAGTAAGAAGCAAAAAATTGAATACTAGGTATTAGGAAATGGCATCACGAAAATTAAATGATCATAAAAATAAATAATAACACAGTACAGCAGAAAAAAATTCGCTATTAAAGAATGCCGTACACAAGGTGCTGTTTTTGCAATAATACGATTTTGTAGTAAAATATGTAATTGTGGTGTCATAATTCACTATTTCGAGCCATAAATAACTACTGTATGTCTAGCTGGATAGATAGTAAATTATTACAAAATTCACTTTGTGTAGTATGGCTTCACAACAAAATTTTACAGGTAAAAGTGACTGAGCGGTTTCCACATTTTAAACTTACTAATTTCCGTGGCCGATTTTTGAAGTTTATATTGCACTGTGTTCATGATTTATTAACGTCACAACTGATCGTAACGAAAGCCGTTGGAAAATTTATGACCAAGGCACTAAAAGCCAACGTTATACCCTTTCGATGTTTCTGCCAGCTTTTGCTTTATTCTAGGATCTCAAGCTGGGTGGCATCTGGTGATGAGGCTTCCCAATTACAACCATTTTGCTTCAACCTTGAGGAAAAGATTGATTCTCTGTAATACAACCAGTCATCTTCTACGCATCCACGCAGCTAGAATCGCTGAATGTTTACCAGTGACTGATTATTTATGACATTGTTGCAGATGATACTAACACCTGACACTTGCCATGTGACGACGCTTTACGCACCGCATACCCTCGAGCCGATGCACTAATTCAAAACACGTTTTATGTAAAATCATCGTTGTTTTATGGATCGTATGTTTTTAAGTTTGATGTTCTTTAATATATTTTTCAGAATCAGAGCTAATTTAAACAGCTTAAGAAAATTTACAAAGTTTCTTCAAGATCATCTTTTTGCAATAAAAAAAAATTATTGACAGGGTTAGTTCTAGTTATATTATGGCATGACGCTGATGGCTGCTACCGGATTAGGAAACCCTTCGCCAACGCAATAGAAACGCACTGTGTTGAGGCGAGAACGCCTAATAGGGTAGGGACCATCGGCGTCATGCCAGAGAATATTTATTTTGTTACCAGAAACAAACTGGTCCTTTTAAATTTGGTACAAATTACAAGAACAGCTAATATTTGCAAGTAACAAAATCTTTCATAATATCCATTGCACACTCGTATTTCATTCAAATTCACAAAAAAATTCGCCTACGAAACCTCGTCGTCTTTCAGTGATAAAGTGATGTGGAAAAAAATTTTCCTACACATATAGTATGGGTTCTATTACAGACAGCTGTGAGTGTCCCATCAAGAAAACTACCCAGAATCCCAATTACGACGTAACGCGTGCGATAATTGCAAAAAAATCTCGAAACTGCTCAGTTACAGATTCATAACTCGGATAACAGGGTGAACATAAATCACCACCCAATTACCTCGTGAGGAAATAATCTTATTAAAGCAGTGCCCAACAGGGTCTCATTAGGCTTGGATTTCTTGTCGTAAATTCTCAGCGGCAAAACCGGACAAGATCCAGATTCCTACGCGGGCAGTCCGGGCAGTCCGGGCTGGGGAATGGCAACGATCCGGAGGATCGCGGCTAGCAGCTGACACCATCGTCGAGGATTACGGTAGTAATAGCAACGTCACCGGATCCACAGCTGATGGGGTCGTCAAAATAGTGAGAGTAACAAGGAGTAACTATTAGCTGGTAAGGCCGTTAAAAACGTTAACCGTATCAACAGGCAATAAGGATGACGAAGCATAAGCGATAAAATAACTAGTAAATAGCAGTTGATGCAGATGAAAACGTAACAGTAACGTTACCGTATCAATAGCCGATAAGATCTTAAGAGTAGTGAGAGTAATAAAGAGTAACTAGTAGCTGATATAAGGCCCATAAAACATGACAGAAACTTTACCGCATCAACAGTTGATGAGGTAGTCAAAATAGTGACAGTAACAAGGAGTAATTAGCAGCTGATAAGGCTGATAAAACATATCAGTGACGTTACAGTACCGGCAGCTAATGAGGACTTCAGAATAGTAAGAGTAACAAAGAGTAGCTAAAAACTGATAAGGCTGATAAAACATAATAACATCACTATGTCAACAGCTGATAAGGTCGTCAAAATATAAACTATAGTAACAAGTAGATAGAAGCTGATGAGGCAGGCAAAAACATGACAGAAATGTCGCCGTATCTACAGCTGATAAGTTCGTCAAAATAGTGATAGTAACAATGATTTACTAGCTGCTGATAAGGCCGATAAAACATAATAACGTAACCATATCAACAGCCGATAATGTTATCGGAATAGCGAGTGTTACAACGAGTAACTAGCTCCTGGTAAGGTCGATAAAACATGATATTGTCCCCATGTAAACAGCTGATAAGGTCGTCGAAATACAGGCTATAGTAACAACAAGTGAATAGCGGCTGATAAAACATAACAGTAACATAGTAACAGCAACGGAAGGTAACAATTAATTATATTATACGGACGTCAAAGCGACGGTAAGAATCGTAAGATTAAAAGATTATACATTGTTAACGTTGCCATCTCCTCCGATTAGTAATGAAGATGCAACTTTTAACCTGACAATAAGTTTAAGAATTAATTTCTATTATATTTATCTACTAGCTAGTACTTGGATGGTTTGTCAAGTTTTCATATATGTTTGAACACATGAGTCTTATGGTCTTTTGAATTTACACAGAATTCTATTTTAAGAAATAATAACACCAGGATGAGATATACGAGAATCAATATTCTATTAAATCCAACGTCAAACTGAAGTCAAGACTCAATATCATAGTTTTTTCAACAGGCTGACAAATTAAAATCTGCGATAAACTGGTACCATTTCCACTATTCACAACACTTTACAAAGTCGTTTCCAAAAATCTGTAGTTTAACGAACCCAAACACAATGTATAATCCTAGAAACCAATTTCCAAAAAACCGGTTGTCTAGGCAATTTGGAACGTCAGTTCGCCGTCGACTTAGACGTTTTGGCCGGAACTATTACGGAATAATAATGGATTTGTCTAGCTTGACGTGGGGGATTCTAGCGTATAATCGGTCGTCGCCCTGTGTTTGGTTCGTCGACCGTCGACCATGTTTAGCAGTCGATAATTTTTGAGAATTTCTTCTAACGTGCATACTATGTAAAGTTCAGAGTTTGAATGTACCGAAATGACGGAAAAATATCCTTTTTGGTACTTTATTTACGGGCAAACAGTTGAAATTATACAACTGCTGTTGTATTGCCTTTATGGCGTAACCCGCATCGCTAAGAACTTTTACATTAAAAGACAGCTGTTGATTTAAATTAAAAAAGCAGATAACTCTGGAAAAAAACAAAGCAAAGAATACTCCATGAACACAAGCACTCAAACTTTTACTCTTTGTAGGATAATATCCGAAGGGAATTTGAAAAAAATGCTGTCTTAGGGGGTGCCTACACTACAAGAAGAGTATACGACGGAACAATTTATTCTTCTATATCTATTAGTTTGATTGGAACTTCGCTTATATATATTTATGAAGATGACGATGATTATGATAACTAATGAATGTCATCAACCTAACGTGAAGGAAATTCAAATATTATTTTTTGTTATCGAAGCTATTTGTTTTTGTCTGACTGTAAGTGTTTTAGTTTTTAAAGATTTGTCATTTTTCAGACCAAGGATGCCACACACTATTTACCCAAAATATTTAAATCTTCCAAATTTTATCCTGGAAATACATAACAATAAGATGAACTTTGCGCCTACTTCATTTTATTGGACAATCTGAATCAAAGAAAAGAGTGCAACCACAACGTCCCTACACCAAAATTCCCAGTCTCATGCTCTCATAAAAAAATAGAAAAAATAAGGTAAAACATCATTAGACTGCCCTGCCACCTGGCAAAATAGTTTGCCCCTTAAGAGACTGAACGACCTTAAGAGATGTAGATACGAGATTTACACTAGCCAGAGATTTAAAAGGCGTTTTGTACTGGAACAACTATTATTTACCTGATTAACTAATCACAAATAAAACTATCTCCAGCAATACTTCCACAACTCATCTATTACGTTTCTTACAAACACCTAGGATAGGCCTACTAACACCGTTGGTGGGGGGACAACTGTAAACTCCCACACATACACAGTTTAATGAGATTCAATTATTGAACAGCTGTTTAATAGACAGCTGGGGTCAATATCTACTCGATGGCAAGGTCTGTTCCGTTCAGGGCCGGCCACTCTGGCCTCACATAAGTGAGCATTCAACAAGTAATGACTTCCTGTAGTCATAACTGATTCGATCGACCCACTTTTATAGCGCATTTGCTGTTTTAAGAACGTTTGTGATTCTCTTTTGTTGAAATACGTAAGGTTTATTTGTTTATCGTGGGTTGAAAGCTTTGAAAAGGTTTTGATAGTAAACTATCAACTCACTGTACATGTCTTGTATGATGTTTTGACTGTAATTGGTACATCACAAAATTCTCTCATTTGTGTTATTGTATAATAGATTAAATTAATTTGTTTCATTTAGAAAATCTAAATTATGAAATTCCGAGTTGTTTATTACCCTACTAATATTATAAGTGTGAAAGTTTGTGAGTTTTTCATTATCGATGTAAATAAATTATGTTTGTCATATTATGTAAGTCAGCTATTAAGGACATTTTACATGTACATATAACCGATGTTTATTTAGAATATTATTATGATAATACTGTGTCTTACTATGATTTTGAACTTGGGCGAAGTCACGGGAAACAACTAGTAGATTATAGTGCTACCTACAAATCTCGAATATATTATAAATAATTCACCGGTTTACTCATATTTCAGTAATATAATTACATCCAAAATAATACCTAATAATCATCTAATGACATCTGATTATGAGCAAAAAATTTGAGTATTATATATCTATAAAATTCATAATGATTGACGTTTGTTTCAAAACTATTGTTCTTAGTTTTTATTTATAACTAAAATAGAATATATACTCGTTACGAATTAACTTCCTACTTTAGGAACAGTTATCTAAGAAGAAAGAACGAGAGGTTACATGGTGGAGGAGAGGGATCGAGAGGGGGTAGTGGTGACAACGACTGATAAGACCGGATCCGGAAGTGAGCATAGCGGAGCTTAGCGCATGCGCGGCCTGACTTCCGGTGACACTTTGAGGCCACGTGATAAAAAACGGTATCGGAAAACTGACACATACTTTCTCCCGTGTTACTGCTCTTAGAGGATCGATAGGCCCTAATCGTTGGGCTGCTTTCTTTCTGTTAGAGAAGGAAAATTATTTTTTTTTATTTCACTAGAATAATTTGAAATAAAAGTCTGTGATATCTAAGATAAAAAGATGTTTTGAGCAATAGCCACCTTAATAAAGGCATACAAAAAATTGGTATTTGAAACAGTATTATCGTCACTTTTTCTTGTTTGAACTAACCTGAAAATATTTAGCAAAACTGTCCAGAAAATCTTAAACTTTAAATTTATCTAAAGTAAGATTTTTTGTATTTTAGTTACTTTTAATTAACTAATACTATAAATAACAAGTTAGTTAAGAATGAAGCGTTAAAATGTATTTTAAAGGCTGTATGTCTAAAATAAAAGGGGAAGTTACTAGTTTTCAGAACATACAAATTTTAAATTATTACTTACCATCTTAAAACAGGGAGGTTTTAAAGAAAATTCCCTGTGGAACACAATGACACCTTTAAAATTAAAACAGGTTTCATAGTTTTTCTTAAATACCAATTTAAGAACTGCTTGCAAAATTTCGATAAATTCAGATTTTTAGGCTCGTTAATTTTTTTTACTCTTTTGATACAGAACGGTGGTTTTAAGGTCTAATTGGAAGTATAAAATACCGTTGTACAGGGTGTTTTTTAACGCAACCCATTTTTAAGACTGAATAATGCACATATAAATACGAAAATGGGTATTGTTTTGTTAATATTTACATTTCATACAACCTATTATTTAAGTTTGGCCACGTTTAGTATACATTATTTGTTCAAATAATCCGCCATTGGCATTTGTATAAAGTTTTGCTCTCTCCATTGAAGTCCCAAACACGTGTTGTGAGGTACCTTTTTGAATTTAGCATTAAATTTGTTATGTTTGTTTTTAGGTGCTGAATATCCTATAAACTGTTTTCGTAAGCCTTACTTTTTATGTATCCCCAAAGAAAATAATATAGTAGCGTCAAATCCGGAGACCTTGAGGGGTAATAAGCCTTCACTGATTAAATAAAGTTTTGGGTTGCGTTTAAAAAAACTGTATAATAGGAAAAACAGCTTTCATAACCATTTTAGCGTTTAAAGTAAAGACTGCCGTTAAATTCGAACATGGCAAATGGCCAGTTCATTAATGGAGTTGGTAATGGTTGTGAGGTCACGACCTTGGTGGCAAAGGCTAAGTTCAAAGCCGTGACGTAACGGATGAGATGGACCTGCGATAGTCATGCTGCTGCTGCATCGATCATAGTGCGGGCTTTGGACCGCTCTTGCTGATCGATGCGTTAAATTAATCACTATCGAGTAAACACAAACAATCACAAGTCAATTTTTTTAAGAAAAGGCCTTTGCATTAAATCAATTGCTTTGGAGAATAACAGCTATCATAGTCGGTTTTATGCTTTTAAAGTTCCAAAAGTTAAAACAAATTATAGGAAAATCAGAGAGTTCTGTGAGGAATAAATGCAGGACTTGCTAAGCCCTGATCAAGGAACTAGAACCTGAAAATTTATATGGGTTCTTCCAGATGAGGTAGCTGACAACGTAGCTTCTGGTTCATCCAAAAGATTGATCAGAAGGTAAAAAAATTAAAAATGAAAAGCTCAGTCAGCTAATATATCGTACATTGTTAGAATTGTTTACCTTTATTTTTTATGTAATAAGACATTTTGTCTTTAAAATATTGTGATTTTTTTATTACTTCCATCCATTTAAGCAACGTTCGACAAAAAATGCTAAACGTTGTATCCAATTCAATGTTAAATTCATATCTGGCTTTTTGGTCAAAATGATACGTGAAACACACCAATTATACAAGAAGAAAAAAAATTAAGTTAGAAATTTGCAAATATTTGGAACGCGATTTTATAAAATAAAAAATAAAAAATTCTAACTTGTTTTAATTTTTCAAATTCAAAAATGTATATCCCAGACTTTTTTTAAAATATATATATTAAAAATTATTTTACCAGTTTGTTAAAATTTTAATTTAGATTAAGGATGTACTAATAACCCAATCACGACAAAAATTTTAAGGTCCATTTTCCTTTGGCAGGTCACATATACAAAACATCCAGGAAGACTAACAGAATAGGAGGCTTAGGTACACAAACCGCAACCCAGACGTGTTGCCTTACCAGGGCTGCCACCCCACCTTGACCCGGGGAAAGTATCAGTGTTGCCAACTGCTGATTAATTACCAAGATTAGCCCAGATGTGGGGCGCGGCGCGCGGTGGCAGTGGCAGCACTGGCGGCGCGGCGGCGCGGCGGTGCTCTGGGCATGCGCCGGCCAAGGACATGCGCGGTAGCGGTGTAGCGGTTAACACGTACTCCCCCCGGGTGGACCGGGTTGGGTGAATTGATGGTGGAATTGTCGATGTCGATTTCGACCAAATTTGGGTGTGTGATCGAAGTGAGAGCGTTCCAGATAGGGGTTATCTGATTGATATCTGGATAAGAGTAAAAAAATTGATCTTATGGAAGTGTTTAGTTCATTTGTAGTAGATGGTATACTAGTTATGTACGTGAAAAAATGAATGTCCGTGGAAAATGGAAGGTCGTTTGGTAAAATTCATTTCCTAAAAAAATAACAGCAAGTATTTCTAGTAATCCCTAACTAGCAGTCAAGTCAATTAATTAGACACCTATGTTGTCCATTTAGGGGAAAATTACGACGTCAAAAGGAAACATTTTAGCTATTCTATTTTAACATTTGATTGAAATTCATTGTTGGGAATGGTGAGTTAATGTTTAAATTCGATACTTGCGGACTTTAGCCATCATTGGTTATTTATTTTTCAAAACTTAAAAAGAGTATAACGTATTGATAATTTTTTAACTAAAAAGCAAATATTTTAATACAAATTCTAAGAAACTGACACCGATAATACAATCGATATTCATCAAACTCCTAACTCGAATAAAGGTTAAAAAGGTCAATCAATACAAACGTCGAGTCATTGTTGAATGAGTCATATCATAATAACTCATGATTAGTTAATATATGAAAACTTAAAGTGATGACTTGTGATGTTGGTTTTTTTACACGCTAGTAATCAATTTAACTCATAAATCAACACGTGCGACCCGAAGCATTCGCTATGATCGATGCAGCAGCAGCATGACTATCGCAGGTCCATCTCATCCGTTACGTCACGGTTTTGAACTTAGCCTTTGCCACCAAGGTCGTGACGTCACAACCATTACTATCTCCATCAATGATTTGGCCATTTGCCATGTTTGCACGTCAACTGCAAACTATAAAGATAAAGATATATTGCTAACTATAAAGATTATGTTGGTAGGTCCACGTAGATTTTCACATAGAGCAGAAAAAATTGAAATATTTTCGTAAATTATTAATTATTCTCATTTATGATAACCTTATGAAAATACAGTATTTCTCAAAATTCCTTTCAACGTTTCATTTTTGATCAACCCGTCGTTATTTATAATATTACGTTGTCGCAGATAACTAAAATATTATACATTCTTACCCTTGATAAATTTATTTATAGTTTTAGCACATTTTCTGAGTATAATTTTACTACAGGTCTTTGGGTGAATTTAAATACACTCTTTAAGAAAAATCGAGGATAGTTCTGTTTTAAATACCCATTTTAACGAATTCCCCTTATAAGGAAGAAGCTATTACTGTAGGTCTCATGGTAAGACGTAAGCACGAGACATTGAAAACTTTTCGTTTTTGGGCCCCCAGAAAAAAAACACCATTTGTTCGACCCAAACGGGGCTATAAATGTGGTCTGATCTTTATAAAATATGGTTAAGATATATAAAGTGTTAATCACTCGGACGAGTTCGTAAACTAGGTCAAACTTCCATATGGAAATTTCAATCTGCGATAAAGCTACGTCATTAGGAAACACTTATTTGCAGTTACAAACAAGTGAAATATTTATACTTACTATAGCCTCCGATCTTTCGAATAATACACACCTGTAACAAACAGGAAACGATTAATGAGAATCAAGCATAGATTTCTACTATACACTCTTTTAGAAACTTTGATTGTTATTGCCATTATCCATACATCCCTTACATGTAATGTTGAGGTCGAGGTTTGGGTGTTTTCAAACAAAAGCAACTTTAACTGGATTTCTTTGTTTGGAAGTAAAAGTATATTTCGCAAAAAGGGCCGAAAATGAGGTTTTGCAGGCTCGAGATCGTGTTTCAAATTCGAGACGAAGTCGAGAATTTGAAACGATCGAGAGCAGCAAAACTCTTTCGGTCGAGGTGTGAACGCTATTTTTCACCACACTACACAATGTAATATACCCTAAATAATAAAAAAAACTGATTACTATTTGACTCACTTGAAAACAAAACTTGAAGGTTATGAGTAACTTCCTTATTATGATTCAAACAAGAAACAAACAAGCAGTTATGCAAATCATATGATCGCAACTATCCTGCCTTTGGAACCTATTGAACGCCGTATAATTATGTGATGTTCTAACGTTGATTGAAGCAAATAAACGATCAGCTGACTTTCGGCCCTAGAGCCCCAAACGTTTTCGCTCCTGTGGCGGCAAACAGTGTGTTTCGGTCCGCGTTTGACGTTTGTAAAACAGGTGATTTCGTCGTAGTGTGGTGAAAAACTAATGACGTAATTCAATGAATTGGCTTTTTGAGTAATTAATGTCTTTCATTCTTTCCGAAATTCCAATAATTGAAGATTGGGAAAGAATGAAAGACTTATGGTTACGTAAATGACAAGTACAGTAGCGCAAAATTACCTCTCATTTCTATTACACAGTCACAGTGCTACACTAACCTACATAATTCACAGAATCCCACGACGTGGAAACAGGATGTTTCCCACAGATGCATAAAGGAGTTAACAGTATGCACGGTGCGGACAGGAATTATAACAGATCACCTCCGCTAGCACCGCGGGGAGTCTATGTATTTCCCACCCATGGGAGGGCTTGTGTTATAACACTAGAAACACTGTTACAACGGAACCCCAGCTTTACGGGCTGGAACGAATTTTTAAACTGTGCTTTATGAATTACAAAACAGTTCTGATCTTTTTGTAGAACTGGTGAATATTGTGTTTCGTATTATTATAGGTGGCTGAGCGACGTTGTGGAAGAGACACAACCGTATACGATGAACAGAAACAGGCTGGGTGGTTCAGCCATATCGCTAAATCAGCCACTCCAATTTAAAATTAAGTAGGTTACTCATCGACGTGGTTCAGCCACCAACAGCGGTGTGACTCAGCCAACTAGTGTAATTCTTTAGGTTGACAGTTTTTTTTAAGAAATTATAAAGGCAGGCGAAAAAAATGTTAAGTTTTTTGCTGACTTGCTTTATACGGTATGTGCAATTTAACGAATCAGGAAGTTTAATGCTCGGTCATACACTGAATAGTTTAGGCGAAAATATTCCCAATTCGGCACCACATAAATTTAGTTTAAAAGGTAAAACGAATAATAAAATAGGGTATAACAGTTTACGTAAATTTAATTTAAAATTAACACTTTCCTAAATAGTATTGGTGTTTTTGCTATACTGGCAATACTTGGTTAAAATCGAAAATGTAAATTTTTGTAGATGAATGAATTTAAAACTTCAGGAAAATGTCATTAAAACGTAAACATCTGCAGCATTCGATTGCTGCTTCGAAGACCCTTAATATATTAATCGGAATTATTTTAATTCGATAGTGTTAAAAAATGTAAGAAATAATGTAAGTAGCCGGATCGATCCCGAGAAAAGTTAGTAGCTTTTTGAAGGGTTGTTTTTGGAGCCAGCTGCCATTGGTTGTTGGACTAATAATTAACAGTCCTGTCTAAGGAACATGCCAACCTTAGTCAGTAACAAGGCTACAAGATCGCGCCACTATCATCACGATCACCACACTCATCCTTCACTCATATTCAGGGTAACGTCCTCCATGAGGTACCTCTCTCATTAAGAATGATTAAGAAAAATGATTAAGAAAATGTAAACATCTGTAAAATAAAATTTGGACATGAATAATTCTACAAAGGCCGTATTAATAAATCAGACTCTCAAAATTGACAATTTATAGACTGACTAATTTAATGAGATATTAACTGCGACAACTCTCAATCAATACATCAAAACAATTTAGAAACAACCGTTTATATACAAATAAATATTAAATATAAATAAAACAGACTATTTCAACCAAACATGTCACACTTATCAATATATAACTTTTATACAGGACTGTTAGTCACATTTTCAGCTTTTAACTAAATATGAAACAATTTAAATTCTAAATTAAAGATACTTCTTTTTAGTGGGAACACTGAAATGAAGATAAACGTAATTACTATCTCTAATTTGGTAATAATTTTTAACTGTTAGCATGCACGAATGATTATTGTATTGTTGTTTGGTTGATTGCAACGGCGCTAGGGTATGCAATACGGCTACACGGGCCTTTAAAGTTCTTCTTCCCTGTACTCAAATTGCCTATCCAAACGCCGCGCCGTCGCACCAGCTAAACCATAAATCATTACGAGCATGTTAATTCGTTTGTTTGGTATGTCAACAAAAACTAACTAAATTAACCATGTGAATAGTCGACTTTATGTTGACTGCAATTTAAAATTTATCTTTGTTTCATGGGTTAGAGTATTTCACTTTATCCGTCAGTTAAATTTGAAGAACGGTAGACGGAATTAATATATTTAGGAGCAAATAAAGCAATTAAATTAAGCAAGAATGTAAAAAAGGATGTATCTACTAAAAGTGTAACGCAATTTCAGTTTAACAGATTACTTTCTACCACAAATTATTTAACTGTTGTCTTCACATAGTGTATGAAAACATAACTAGACTTATTAACAACCTTCCTTTTTCGGTAGTTACATGTTCAACTATTCCGTTGAAACTAATATAATTTTACTAAGTAGTTGGTTTATCAATAAACGGTAGAATTGTTTTTTTCATAGAGTTTACACTTGATAAATCATCGAACTATTAAAATAAAGATATTTCATGGTTTCTAAGAATCAATCCTGTCAGCACCGAAAGCTAAATTGTAACAACAAACAGAGCAAATTGCGTGTAAAATTATTCCATCAGACAGAGCTAAACAAAAACTCGGACGAGTTACTCTGACGAAAACTTATACAACCGTGGACATCCCTGTCGCCGAATTATCAAGTCACGCATCTGCGTGTGCCCTTTCTCATCCCCCCTTTCCACACTCCCCCACCCCCTTTCACCCCCTACCCCCACTAGGATGGCAAGAATAGTGTTTGAATATCGAAAGAAAATATCGATATTTATATCGAAGATAATATCGGACTCTCGATATCGATATTCCGATAAAATCGGATCAAAAATATCGATATATCAGAAAAATATCGATATTTTAGAAAAATTTTGTAAAAAAATAATCGAATGCATACGGTATGTATCACAACAGTTAGCAGCACAACTGTGACGTCCATTTGACGTAAAATTGTTTACAATTTATACTTTTAAGTGTAATTTTAGATCAATAACTGTAAAATTAATTATTTTACTGCAAAAGACTCTTGTTTCAAGTAGCCTACATAACCAAGATAATTTTTTTGAAATTCTTGTGAATAACCATATATTTAAAACAAAAACAACAAAAAATAAAAAAAAATTAATAAAAACCCTTTCTTGTAGCTAATAAGTTATTTCCAAATTTATATCTTAAATATTTACTTATCAAATAATATTTAATTACTACTAATGAATAAGTTCAGAAAAGGTTAAACTGTATTTAATTATGTACTAATCTTAAAAATTTGCTAATATCAATACTAACGATAATATCGAAGTAAAATATCGATAATTCTATAATATCGAAAGTATCATATCGATATAAACATATCGATATATCGAATCAAAATATCGATATTTCCGATTTATCGGATATCGAAACCAAACACTCCCCCTGAGATGGCACGACTTGCGTGCAAGACTCAGACTTATAAGTCGATTTATTACCGTAAACACATACAAACTTGGCGTATCACTGGTCTGATTGCGATTACCGACTCACCCCCCGAGATATTTTCGACATTTTACCTGCAATTACCGACGAAGATATGAGGTTTCTTACGGTTATAGGGAGGGACGGAGGGGAGGTTTGTACATGGGTTTTAGCGCGTGTCACCAGGAAGGGGAGAAGGTTGCAATATATTGTTCCGATTTACTATCTTACAGTGGTAAATTTATTTATAATAATAAATCTTTATTTTGCCTTTGAAATTTTTTTATAATCGTATTGTAACTGTCATAGTTAAAACTAAAGTTAAAATTGAGTAATTCGTGCTATTCATTCAAACATACAACTTTTTCCATGTATACCCACATCCCATTCATTAGGGGTCAAAGCCTCTGGATCGTTATTTGACATTATTCAATTAATCAAGGCTTACCTTACGATCCAATAGGATGTTTTTTATAGACCTAGGTTTCAGCGTCGAAACGCTATCATCAGTCCTTATTCTCCTAGGCTAAGCTACTGTAGCTTTGTGTTTGTGTTAAGTGTGAAGAAATAAATTTTAACAACATGACAACATCCTAAAGAAGAGATGATATCAAGGTACAGTAGTTTGGCCCAGGAGAATAAGGACTGATGAAAGCGTTTCGACGCTGAAATCTAGGTCTCGAAAAATCCATACTATTGGATCGTAAGGTGAACCTTAATTAATTGAATAGTTTCCCATTCATTCCTGATTGCTCATGCCTTTTATTCCCGCGGTTCTCTGGTTTCGGTTGTCCTACAATAATTGTTAAACTCTTCGACAATGTAAAAGGCTCTTTCGATAGAAAAATATTCGAGGCGAACCTTGAAAACCTTGGGTTTGGTTTAGTCTTTTATTGAAAAAGTACCTGGTGGACCGAGCCTTGCTCGGTATTTTTTTCATGATTACCAGTTTATCCAATTACTATCAAATATGTCAGTGGCATAAAATTGATTAATAAAAACCTTTTTGTTACTCCATGCAATTTTTATCCCACGCGCTGTATTTGTCCTAGATGGCTGAAGTTTCCAAACAGCTGTTATGATTACTTCATTTGTTTACACTTCCCTTGTTTACTTTCGTTGCTATCACGGCAACCCATAAGGACAATGTTAAAATTTTACAACTTTAAAATTCGATTTATTACGTCATTAGATTTTCTCTGGCCGAGTAATGTGCATAAAAGACGTTTTTGAGTCATAAATTACTTATTTACAGACTTTGAAGGAAATCCTCGGAGCCGTTTTTGAGATATTGTGCAAACATACAACCAACCAAGCAAGCAAGCAAACAAACAAACACGCACGGACGATAACATTGCTCATATAAGAGTAGTACCTGGTGGACCGAGCCTTGCTCGGTGTTATTTCATGTTTACCAGTTCATCCAGTTACTATAAAATATCTCAATGGCATAAAATTGATAAATCGAAACCTTTTTTATTGCTCCATGGACTCTTCATCCCACTTGCTTATTTTCCCTTGATGGCTGTAGATTCCAAACAGCTGTTATGATTACTTCATCTGTTTACACTTTCCTTGTTTATTTTCGTTGCCATAACGGCAACCCATAAGGCCAATGTTAAAATTTTACAACTTTTAAATTCGATTTATTACGTTAATAGATTTTCTCCGGCCAAGTAATCTGCATAAAAGACGTTTTTGAGTCATAAATTACTTATTTCCAGACTTTGAAGAAAATCCTCGGAGCCGTTTTTGAGATCGTTGTGCAAGCAAGCAAGCATACAGGCATACAAGATAACACTGCTCGTATAAGAGTATAGGATAGAATGAAGGCTTTAAATCATATGTACACATTCCTGTGATGGTGGATGCTCATGAACTACCGTTTTATGCTGACCATTACGGTAGTTTTCCTTGCCCCTTGTGTTATGGTGCTGTATGTCAGGGCCTCTCGTCAAGGCGCATTTTGACATACAAAGCGTCGTTGTGTGGTCATTAAAGGTTCTTAATAACTATACGTTGGAAAGTAAATATGCTTTCAGAACTTATTTTTCCAAGTAAGGTAAAGAGGCAACACGCGTGGGCAACATTCCTTACTTTATTACACCATTGACGGTTAAACTGTGATCCCCAAGTAAAGCTAATTCATTGATCTATTGTTTTGGGCAGTAAAAGAGAGAAATAATCTTGTTATTCAAGGTTCTTTTCCTGAAGAAGGGATAATGTTTTAGATCCCGAAATGTCACGAACCTTATTTTTACTGATCAATGATGGCGAATTTCCAGAAAAATCAAAATCAAAACATGAACTCACCATCACCAACAATGAATTTCTTGCAGTAAAGTATATTACGTTACGCCTGGTAAAACTAATTGAGCGTGTGACGTACGATACTTTACATCATACTATACTCAGGAATAAACATATTCTTTAATCATAATATGTTTCTCAATTCTTCGGACCTAGCCTAACAAACTCTACTACTGCTACCAGTGCTGTCACTAAATTCCTCTGAAGAAACCAATAAAAATTCACTAAACGTCGGTTTGCTGCAATCAGCCGATTGTTTTGATTGTTGACTTCCGTCATTTCCGTTTCCTAGTGCACGGTAAATGTACTGTGCACTGAAAAGAGCACAGATAGCAAAGAGCAAAGAGCAAACTTAACTTGCACTTAACTTGGGACGAAAAGTAACTTTCCACCCAAGAGTAAGGCACAGAAAGCAGATGTTCCTGTGTAGTATGATGTAAATAATATTTTCATTACTCTACACACGAAAGTACACTTGCTAAACGTAAAATGAGCTAAGAAAATAGGCTATTCCCGCTGTTGCACGGCAAAATTACATAACGTTAACTTTCTGAGCGTATGTGGTGGACGGAAAGTAACCGTTATAGGATTTTGCGGTGCAGACCGATCAGCTGTTGCATTACTGTACCTCCCGCTACTGCATCGGCAAAATTACATAACGTTAACTTTCCGTGCGTATGTGGTGGACGGAAAGTAACCGTTATGAGATTTTGCGGTGCAGACCGATCAGCTGTTGCATTAGGCCGATCAGCTGTTGCATTGTTGTTCAAACCAAACCGTTTCATTGCTTAGTAAATACTGACATTGTCAGTTAGGTTATAGTCGTTGTGACGGATTGTTTGTTAAAAATATTGATATTGCTTACAAGTTTTTCGATATCGTAATAATAAATAATGTTCATTACTCGTCTCAATGCTACTGCGGGGCTCGATAGCTTTTTTTACGCTCGGCTGCGCCTCGCGCGTAAATGCAATCTCGCCCCGCATTTGGTCACTTTCGAGACTAGTAATGGAAACTACTATACTATCCCCTCCCCTTTCTCTACAGACCTTGCCCCAGACCCAGTCTGGGCCCGCAGACGGACGGGCAGTAAATCATATGAGGCCCACCCGCCTCTGTCAGATCTTAATTACAAATGGTAATGGCCGGCCGGTCAGCACACAATGGTCGAATTAGTCTCACCGTGGCTGCATCACACCCTGCCACACACTAATGCAAGGCGCAGGCTTGACTGTTAGACTTTGGAGGAATGACAACCCCGCCTGAATACGGCCTGCTCCCCCTTAGCAGCTGGAATCAGAGGCAACAGATTGCTCCCCCTACCAAACCGGTCAGATTTTAAATAGCTTCGACATACGGATTGCTCCCCCTTGCCGTGTTGGAATGATTGTTAATATTTCTGGACGAGACTGTACTCTTTCAAAGCACTTACCTGGCCTAATTAGTAAGTGAGGTCTGCTGCATAAATTTTTTAAATATTCACGTGACACGAGATTTATACTTATTAGAAAAATCGTTTAGTATAGTGTATATAACTATAAAATCTAAATTCAATAATAAAAAAATTGTCACTAATTAATCAAAGAAATTCAATACTATAAAATTACGGAAACTTATCAGTTAAAAAACATTATAAGTTTAGTTTTCCTTAAAGTTCAAAGCTTAGATTCAAAGATTTGGGTGAGAGTGATAAAATTTACTACCGGATATATACTTAAAATTTCTAAGCTTTGTTGTTTTGTTCTTTGTTGTTTGTTGCGACAGTGCACCCCATATTGCAAAAACGCCATAACAATTATTTGTACTAATATTGATAGTGTCATGTCTAAAAGCATTCAAAACGGCAAGGGGGAGCAATCCGTATGTCGGCGCTAGTTAAAATCTGAGCGGTTTGAAAGGGGGAGCAATCCGTATGCCACTTTTTCTACCTGCTAAGGGGGAGCAATCCGTATCCGCCCAAAGCCCCAGCATTGCAAGCTAGGAACGTCTCCCTAGGGATATTGTGCAGCTTAGGGAAGGAAGGGATTGTCAGGATGGGAAAGGTGTGATGGGATGATCAGTCAGCCTCGCCCCTGAAGGAAGAGAGATAGATTTCCAACCCATCTTCCAGGCTCTTCCGGGGACGACTCACCCTCTAACCGGAGACCTCCCGAGCATCTCCAGACAAGGACCTCCACCTGGGAGCTCTCCTTGTTGTGAAGAGTCTCACCCAGGTCGGTTCGCCCTCGAGACTAGCAGACGCTCAGAAGTTTGTCGGATATTACTCCCTTGTAGGTAGCCAGATCGATCCCGAGAAAAGTTAGTGGCTTTATGAAAGGTTGTTTCTAAAGTCAGCTGTCATTGGTTGTTGGGCTATTAATTAACAATCCTGTCTAAGGAACGTGCCAACCTTAGTCAGTAAGAAGGCTACAAGATCGCGCAACTATCATCACGATTATCACACTAATCCTTCACTCATATTCAGGTGACGTCCTCCATGTCTCAAAAAGAATGATTAGAATGATTATCTCATCCCAAATTGACAAGCTATAACTCCCTCCAGGGCTCGACAATGAGTAACTTTCTAGCCTAGAGTGTGGCACAGAAAACAGATGTTTCTGTGTAGTGTGATTAAAAGGTATGTACGATTGTGTAAATAAACTCTGAGCGAGATTCCTATTTCCTGGACACTTTGTACAGGAGGACAATGCTTGTGACTCAAGGAAAGTAATAACCGAGAAAACCTAGAGAAGCTACCGGCTAAATGTCACCTTAACAAGGTGCAGTTCGGATGAGACAAACGGTCGTAGGCAGACGCTTGCCATTGTCTGTCGAAGCGGTAAATGTTACCGGCACTTTCACCGCGGTCAGACGTCATTCGCCGGGTCTTTCACGGTCTTTCACCGCTAAGCGATAACTCCGTCTCGTCTTTGTACGTTTGCGCAACTCGGCACAAAAGGTAGTTAATATGGTGTAACTGAGGAGCTCGATGTTAGGTGATTGACATATGACGTATGTGGGTTCAGTACCTAGTGAACCGAGCTTTGCTCGGTATTTTCTTAATGTTTTACCAGTTCATCCAATTACTATAAAATATTTTTCAGAGTCATAAAATTTATAAATGAAAATCTTTTTATTACTCTATGCAATCTTTATCCCACACGCTGTATTATTTCCTAGATGGCTGTAGGTTGCAAACAGCTGTTATGATTACTTTATTTGTTTATAATAATTTCGTTGTTTTTTCGTTGCTGTCATGGCAACTCAAATGGGCAATGTTAAAATTTTACAGCTTTAAAATTATTCATTTCATTACTTTATTAGATTTCCTCTAGCCAAGTAGTCTGCGTAGAACACGTCTTTGAGTCAACAATTACTTATTTCAAAACATTGAAGGAAATCCTCGGAGCCGTTTTCGAGATAATTGTGCAAACAAAAAAGCAAGCACGCACGCATGCACGCAAGATAACATTGCTAATATAAAACTATAGGATTTAAGGGTAAACTAAATACCAGTGGGGTTACCTAAACGGCTGTGACAAAATGAGATAATGTAACATAAAGGAGACGCGTTTTGCACCAGCGGCGGTGTGGTTCACTCATTCGACACTTCCAAATATTCACCCCTTTCAATTAACTCATAATTGCGTCAATGACGTCAACGCTACGTCACACATACGTACAAAAATACGTCACCATTACGACACAATTTTCTCATTTCGATCAAGTCAACTATTTAAGGTGAATCCACCGGTACCTACTGATTTGTTGTTGTTATTGTACTTGCAAAAGTAAGAAATATCGTAGTATTTGTTTAACGAAATGTTAATTATTATTGTCTAGCCCTACCCTCAGATACAAAATTCCGTTTGAGTAAGAGGCTTCGGTTTCAGTGAATGTCATATCCATTTTTATACCGTTTATTTTTCTTAAGGTCAAGGCCAAGGCACAACAGATTCATCCCCCACATGTTGATATTTTGTCATTGTTGGTAAACAAAATCGCGCTTAACAAACATTATTGAATACAAATCAAGAAAAAACTATAACATTTATCTTAATCCCCCGCTAATTAAAAACTGATTGTTTCACAAAATTTGCATCACAAAATATTTACCATTCAGAGCCAGTTCGGTAACAGTGGCAAAATGAAAACAAACAATTAAAGAAAACAAGAGTTGTTATTGTTGCTCGTGTTGGGGCTAGTGGCCTCCCCTCCCCTGACACCATCAGTTGACTGCGCTGATGGAATTGTGAATTCAATTTAGATTGTTGACGCTCTCAATATCGATAATAAAGAAAATATTATTTCGAAAATTCGTATTTAAATTTATCACTGTTCAATGTTTTTATGTAACGAACTAACAAGGTACATTCAGCAAAAGCAGAGGGAATCGGGGAACATTATGTTTTTCCATTTTACTTAATGTCAGTGCACTGTACGCTGCAAGCAAAACAACTATTTATCAACTCAAAGCCGAGAAAGACAAGAAGGACGTTTGCGGTGGATGAAAACCGAGACACAACAAGAACAGGAGTTTTAACAATCGAGGTTAAGGATGCAGTTATTACAGCGCAATCATAATCTTATGTAGAAGTCATTTTCAATACAAAAAGTTGCTATCATGGCAACTCATATGGCCAATGATAAAATTTTACAACTTTTAAATTCATCTTACAGATCTGTTCAGCCCAGAAGTCCTGTGGGATGCGCATGCGCAGTGAAGATTTCCCCTACCGCGAGTCTCAGTACAGTCAAATTTCGAAATAACTCCTCTGTCAAAACATATGATTCTTTGTTTGCAACAATATTTGTAATGTTGTCAGAGGCCATGTGGGATTTTAAGTTGACTGTACACAACCGATGAAATAAAAACAGTGGTGGGGGTATTCTCCATCTCTCTCGCACTTCCACCCCTACAAGACTTCCTGGCTGAATAGATCTGTATTACTTTACTAGTATAGTTGCCCGTGGCTTCGCTCACGATAAAAATTACAGCTGATCTTACTTCTGCTCTTTGAACTGTCAAACTATTGTATTTACAGCTGTTTAAAATTCTGTATTTGAATGTTTACATCCTTATAAAACGTAAGGATTCATGTTGAAGCTAAGGACGTTCACGGGGCGTAGACCGAGAGGATTTTAAGGAAGTGAATTGGCCTATGTCCTTTTCTGATATATTGGCTCTATTTCTACAAAATTTCAGCTCATCAGTTGGTCCAGTATTTTTCACGTGGTTGAAAGACAGATATTCACACAAACATCCATACTTTCACATTTATCCTATACTCTTATATGAGTAAAGTTATCGTGCTTGTATGCTTGTATGCTTGCTTGCTTGCTTGCGTGCTTGCACAATTATCTCTAAAACGGCTCCGAGGATTTCCTTCGAATTTTGAAAATAAGTTATTTTTGGTTCAAAAACGTCTTTTATGCAGATTACTTTAAAAAAATCTAATTAATTAATTAATTAATTTAAAATCTATTAAAGTAATAAATGTAATTTAAAAGTAAAATTTAGGTTGCTGTGATGGCAACGAAAATAAACAAGGAAAGGGTAACCAATTGAAGTAATTATAACAGCTACTTGGAATCTACAGCCATCAAGGAAAAATACAGCAAGTGGGATGATGAGTCCATGGAGCAATAAAAAATTGTCAATTTTATGACATTGAAATATTTTTTAGAAACTGGATGAACTCGTAAACATGAAATAACACCGAGCAAGGCTCGGTCCACCAGGTACTTGCTCATATAAGAGTATAGGATTAATCTTTAACTTGTAAAATTGTCTTCATTTCATCTAAAAATATAGTCAATTTCGATACATCGAAAATATCGAAAATTTCCTCCCGATAGGTTTTGATACATAAAACCGTCTATTCGATAGCTATGAAATCATGGCCATACCTACCTCTACGCATACCGGTCGTACTGGTCAACAACCCACAGCACGGCCGCTCAAGGGGACTCTAGGAAAACCCATAAACCCTGGACGTTTTGATTAGATTTTGCAAATAAATCGCGCGTTGCGAGCATTGCGCCGTAAACGTCGTGCGGTTTAACGACCCGCGTGTTTTTTTTCCAATTAATAGTTTATGGCCTCCCACTATCCTTCTTTTTGTGCGTATCGCGTGCATTTTATTGTCGGTTGTTGGTGGTTTGGGTGGGGAAGTGAACATCGATGAAAAATAATCGATGTATCGATGAAAACAATCGATGTCTCGATAATATAATCGATATATCGATAAACCCATCGATTTATCGATTCTACGGCTGGAATGGATTGGATTATTCTCCACAAAAATCGAATCCTGAAAATCGTCCGCTTTCTGGTTGCTGCTTCTCCAGATTCTTTAGCGATTATTATGGATCGCTTAATTGAACGAATAACCCTTTTTTCAATAATAAAAATTCCACTTTAATCTAATAACAGGGTTATCTAATTCATTGCAATATAAAGAATCGCGAAATAGAGGAGGGAATCAAGTAAAAGAATCGATTACGGTAATTCAATCGAATGGAAAAGAATCGATTTTTATCATAAATCGTAGATAACACTATCACTGATGTCTTCCATCTGCACGCACTTAATTTAGTGCGTGCAGACGGAAGACATCAGTGATAGTGTTATCTACGATTCATCCAGTGCCGCACGGATGTCAACCTAGACCATCGCTTCAAATTTATCATAAATCCGATTATCGAAATTCTAGCAACCGGGTGTGACGTCGCGGGCGTCGTATCACTGCATGCAAATTTCGGGTAGTTGGCCTCTTCCCCGTATTAAAGTAACTGATTTTTTCAATATCGACATTTTGCAACAATATGACGATGGGTACAGATCCTTGGGAGAAAATAGTTTTCAAGTTTGGAGTGTCTACAAAATGATACATTTTTTCGATTTAGAATTGAAAGAGTCTGAACCTGGTTTCAGTACGACATGGCAACGACAATATTCTAGCATTGATTTGTATTAAATAGCAACTGATTCATCCAGTTACAACTACTCAATCTTCGTTCAGGATGCTACCGGATTTTGAAAATGGCTATCGGCAACTTTCGAAATTGAGCCTTTAACTGTGGAAAATATTGCAGAAATTTGACAAGTAGTTGACATATTACACGATCACTGGATGTAAATAAAAAACGTCTTACAACTTTTAAAAATATATTCACACCTTTACTGTATCTACATACAAGATGGTAAATATACATAAATGGTGGAAAATGACGATCTATTAAGATTGGACCTGTAATAATTGGTGTGAACAATCGAAATCTATCACCATTTCCCAGCATTTGTGCATATCTACCATCTTTGTAAATACAGTGTTGGTGTAAATATATTTTTTAGTATTGTAAGGCTTTTTTATTTACATTCAGTAATTACAATAACACGTATCATATTGATAACCAAATCATTTATATTACAGGGTGTTTATAAAAAAACTTTACAACATCAAACAGCCATAAAACCTTTATTTTTCCACTTAAAGCTATGAAATTACAATCAAAGTCTAGGAAATCATTTCAAGTTTTGGTACGTAATATAGTAAAGAGTTTACCTAACTTCAATGTGTTATCCATTATTTGCACGCACATCTTCATCGCTGACACGGGGTCGACCGTTCCCTTTCTTGTGATGCAAACTGCCAGTGTTCATAACTTATAGTACCAAGCCCTAATTGTAGGTCTTATTGTATCTTGTCCGAAATCTCCGTTGAATGACAACATTAGGCTTGGTTTCAAAGAACCATTCCACACACTGTGCTTTGATACGAGCTTGCATTGCGATTCTAATGAGACTCATAAATTATTTTTTATTGTTTACCAAGCAACAATAAAAACAAATCAGCTGATTAAACTGCCAGCTGATTAAAACTTTTTGAGCTACTCTCTCATGTGGTGGCATTAGGAAACTTGTATGTCCCATGGAACATGAATGGAAGATCATTAAAGTTGTAAAGTTTTCATAAACACCCTTTACATGATATAATACGAATCTCTTTCCTCAAGAAACGCGCGACTTAATACCTCTGCTGTAAGAAACCCATCGTCTAGCCCATCCCATGGCGCTCCTTTTGTCCCTGTCTGTACCCTATCTTCACGAGATCGCCCGACCTCTTCAGACGACAAAGGCGACTCTGGCGCCGATCACCTTTATTGTCCGATAACTGATACCATCGGGTCACCGTTGCGACCGTACCGGTGATCGCGCTGGATCAGTGACAGATAACACGGAATTTATAGTTGCAGGGGGCGGGTGTGGCGTCAATCCGCTAAAAGCACGCACGCACTCTGAGATAGCGGTAACGGATAGGGCGACAGCTGGGTGGGACTGAGGAACTTGGGTGAAGGTGGTATTTGGGAGAGGTTTTGTGAATGTTCATTAAAGGAGATTTTCATATTTTTTGGAGTACAGTAGCACCTTGAAAAAACGACTCCAAAAGGAATTCGGAATACAGTTTTAATTTTAGGAGTCCTCTTGTTAAGGTTCGTGTTATTTAGACATCATGTGTAATGGCACAGAGGAGAATCAAACAGAGGTATCTAATTTTGTGCTCAGAGTGTATCGAGCGCTGCCCAGCGTGTGTCGAGGACTTAGTTTACCATTAGCTCCGCTAGAGAGCAGCACCGTTGATGCCCTCTGCTAATTTAACTTAACTATAACTAGTAACTGGATGTAACTATTAACTAGTAACTTAACTGTAACCGTAACTGGATTTAACTGTAGCCTAAATGGTACTTGGGCGCAACAGAAGACCCATTTAAGCGACCTCTGTTTGATACTTCTCTGTGGTAATGGCAATTTTTAGGGGAAACAAAAAGCGCACTGGTTATCGAGTATATTGTGTTATTGAGTGTTGTCTGTTTAAGAATTGGGCGCAGCACTGGCTGCGTATTTTGACTGGAATATGAGTGAAGGATGAGTGTAGGACATGAACATGAGAGCCTTGTTACGAACAAAGAGCAGCTGGATCATTTTGTCAGGATTTCTATAAGTTTAGTAGCCCAATAATCAATCGCAGCTGAGTTCAGACTCGAGCCCACGCAAAATGTTGTCAGGATCTTGCTTAGAACCACGGATAATAGAAGACATTTTTTTCTATTATTCGTGCTACGAAGCAGGCGAGTTTAGCTTAACGAAGAGAGTACTTTACGACTGTGCTACCCTTAAGTTCATTCGTGTTCTTTCCTACCTCTCTATATATAAAAGAAAATCGTATGCCGCAGATCACCAATGTATACTCACACATTGCAATCACCGATTATAATATGCTTCGGCCCGGAAGAGGACATGAACTCGTACAAAATGACGATATTCTCGATCAAATACGATATACTTCACTCTTCATTGAATACTCGATACATCGAAACCGCAACATCGATCGATATATCGATAATCGGTCGTCGAGGCCCGGAAGTCGTCTAATGAACTCATACACAATGTCGATGGTATCGGCGGGTCACCCGGGGCAGCGACTTTCACGTTACGTAACAAACAAATCGGGACGTCCGTGACGCAAGGCGCACAGTCGCGGTCATCCGCACTGCGCGGCTAGCGGATCATCCGGCAGTGGCTTTGCGCATGCACGACGCAGCAGGGCTGTGATATTAAGCGAATGAGGGTTTATATTAAAGGTGTTTGGTCAAAAATTATTTTACGATTTCCCCTTTAATTGTTTGTTATGTTAATACGATAACAGAGAATTTTTTATAATGAAAACATTTAAACTATGGGAGCTATATAGTGCCAAAAATAGGCCAAAAATGACATTATGGTACAACTATACAGGGAAACCCAGTTTTTGGAAATGATTATCATTCTGCTCCATTAGAAATGTTATAGCTTCGAAAGCTTTGTTATTTCTGAAGCCTCGTAATAATATAAAATGGACGAAAAAATGAAAACTTAATTTTCAAAACGTTTTACCAATTGAACTTTGTGCCTACATAATTTGCACTTTGCAAATGAGTGATACTGCCAACACGTTCCTGCTACATCTTCGACCTGCTATTCTTTAACTCCATATCAGTCTTTCATTTCATGGATCACTTGGTTAGTGGCCAATGAACAACCAAAATAAAAAATATTAAAAATGTTATAAAACAAAAAAATAAAAAAAATATTAAGATCATTCGTTGAATCAAGTAATTCTTAATAATCGCTAAATAATAAAGAGGAACGCTAATTAAAATAATCGAGAAATCGAATAATTTAAACAACAAATTTAAACAACAGATTTAGAGCAAAAGAATGAATCAATCGGTTCTAGTAAAATGGATTAATCGATTTTATCACAACAATCGATAATCGATAGTTTATTCTCGATAATCGCATCACCGCTTCAAGGGCCCGACCCTGAGTAAGCGATGGCCACTGAAGCGACTCCCGCGGAATTTTGACTTTGGGGTTTCCGGTCGAACGATCACACCGCGAAACGAAACGGGGTCGTTTTTCTCTAAATCCAAGCAATTGAGCAACGACCACATCCGTATTGAACGGTATAGGGTTTTTGTTACATCAAATTTATTTTTATTTGCGATAAAAGTTTTAGGAATTTTGTTTAGAAATATAAAACTTTATTTTAACCTGCAGTTTGTTATAACTTTTAAATTACTTTGAATGTTATAATACATTAATTAAGTCACAGAAGAATCAGATCACTTCATCTGTGATTAAGTGCAACAACTTAAAAAGAAGTGCTTGGGGCAGACCCCCATTTCTTTTAACCAGGCTTATAGGAATTTAATGGCAAAAGGAAAATCGAGCTCGTATCTTAAAATTAAAATATCATCGACCTGAAAATTTCTTGATGGTATAAATTGTATTTATAAATATAATCTTTATAAGAATTTATTTTTACAAATAATTAATTTGTTATAATTTGTTATGTTTCATGGTGAATCCTTGAATCCTTAAATTTTACTCGACTATTTCTTTTATTCTTTGTTTGAAATTCATTGTTGGTGATGGTGATTTTATATTTTGATTAGGAATTTTTGCGGACATTTGCCATCACTGATTAGTAAAAAACAAGTTTCACGACGTTTCGGGATCTGGAATCTGATCCCGTCTTCAGGTGGAAGAAAACCTAGAACATAACAAGATTAGTAACACATAGCCAGGAAAACCTGGACAAAAACACAGCTAAAACAGAGAACTGTAAAAGCAGTCACGAAAACACTAAGCTGAAAAGAAAAACAATAACACAAAATAACACAGGAATCACAAGTATCGAGAATCACCAGACAGGAGAGAGCACGTCCACACCCAATCAGAGCTGAGCTGAGACTGACGTCAGGGTGTGGACGTGCTCTCTCCTGTCTGGTGATTCTCGATACTTGTGATTCCTGTGTTATTTTGTGTTATTGTTTTTCTTTTCAGCTTAGTGTTTTCGTGACTGCTTTTACAGTTCTCTGTTTTAGCTGTGTTGTTGTCCAGGGTTTCCTGGCTATGTGTTACTAATCTTGTTATGTTCTAGGTTTTCTTCCACCTGAAGACGGGATCAGATTCCAGATCCCGAAACGTCGTGAAACTTGTTTTTTACTAATCAGTGATGGCAAATGTCTGCAAAAATTCCTAATCAAAATATTTCTTTTATGTTCAACAAAAATAAATTATTGTTTTGAATTCCTATAGCTAGGCCTAGGAATTTGATAAAAATAGGAATAATCAAGCTCTATATTAAAATAAAAAATATCAACGACATGTTAATTTCTTGACGGTATAAATTATATTTATAGTTAAGACATATATAATTTTTATAAAATAAAGCTTTACATATAATTTATTTATTTAAATTTGTTTTATTTCATCGTGAATCTTTAAATTTTCTTGAGTATTTCTTCCCTTTGAATATTTTATATTAAACAAAAATAATTAGTGTTTTGAAAGTGGAGGGCTAAATCGAGTTATGATGATGCACTTTAGTCCTGTAAGCTTATAAAGTTTACAAAATTGATTCTTAAATCGACCTGTGTAAATCTTGTTATCAAACTTTTGCTAGTTTCAAACAATAATAAAACCTTATAAATAATGTATGAGCGTAAGTTACAAAACTGTAAGACCTTGATTGTCTCAGGCGATAGGAGAGTATATTTTGTTGTTCGGAAAATTTTATATTCTTTCCCTTTAAAGATTTACTTTACGGAAAAGTAACTCACTGTTAAAATTCAAATCGAATATTGTGAAAACTTATAAAGTTTCTTCCATGAAACAAAATCTTTAAATAATTTTTTCCTATGAAACAGTTTTCTAAGTTCCGAAACGTGTTTAACGTTTTAAAGAATTAAAAATATTCGTTGAATACTAAATTATCTAAATATGAATTTTTAACATTTGCTATTACAATTATATTATCACGCAAAATAAATTTATAAAGTTTTAAGGTGCAAAAATTATAAAGAAAAATTCATTGAAAAATAATTAATAACATAAAATGATTGCCAGAAATCTTCGAAATTTATTTTAGGTTTTTCCATTCATATTAAATCAAGTATCCTTGAATTTAAAACACGTTTACATAATGATTCTTGGAAAAATATTTTTAAACGTTTTTGAGATAAAGTCAAGAGAAAGATTAAGACAATAATTAGAAACTCAAATTATTTTCTAAAGTTACGTGAAACATTACGAGACAAGAAAGTTTTCATTTACCTCTTCTTTGAGGGTAATTGGAACTTGCTTCAGATTTCCAGTTAAAAGTTTCTCATTTAAAGGTCAAGAAGCAGAAGTTTCAAAGGCGAGAAATTTGAAACTGAATCCTTAAACTATACTTTGTCAAGGTAAAGTGTTATTCAATTAATGTTACAATAACAAAGTTTTCTCTAGCATTACATAAACTGTTGCAAAACTAATTTCCACTCCTTTTTCATAAAAATCATTTTATTTTCTGGCTTAAACTGACGAAAATGGAAGCGTTTACGTTCTTTCGGTCTTCATATCACGTTTGTAAAACAGGTGATTACGTCATAGTGTGGTGAAAAAGTGTTTATTAATCCTTACAGATAAAGGACATTCACCCGTAGCTAGGATTATTCTCGACAATGACCAACGATACGGGACTGATGTTAACAATAGCAGATATACACGATTGTTTCGCCTCCCTTTATCGCCAGTGCAGGACACGGCGGAGCTGGATCAGGTGTTACTGCAGTAAAATATTATATAACGTTACTATAGCCCAGTAGGTGCCGTTTTACCGTGCGAGCATGATATAAGTTCCTGCGTGAACCGCTAAACGAAGGCGGGATTTTCATGCAAGTACGGTAGAACTTACCGGGCATGTAACGTACGGTACCTTACATCTTACATCATACTCAGAAAAAAATGTTTTTAATCATAGCGTATTACTTGTATAAACTATTACGTTCTCAATCAAACCTAGCCTGTGATCAACAAACATTTGCTACTCCGTCTGAAGTAACCAATAAACATGCATTAAACGTCGATTTACTGTAATCAGCTGATTGTTTTGATTGTTGACTTCCGTTACTTCCGTTTCCTAGTGCAAGGTAAATTTACCGCGCTGTGATCGGTAAAGAGTAACTTTCGCTTTGTAATTTTGGTTATTTTTAAAACTTTGAACGTTTAGAATTTTGAACTAAAAGTAAAATGATTCATGTATTGCCCTATAATTACAATACCATGGTAATGCGAAATTATAATATATTTTTAAATATCGGTAAATAGTATGTAGTTTCAATCCCGGGATTAACGTTCTCAATCCTGTATTCCCGGGATTGAAAACATCAGCCTGGATTGGATTCCCTGGGCCCTAGGCTGGAGAGAGGTTGACGGACGAGTTCGGCCGATGTCCCCAGGCGCCCGGGCTGCCCCGCCCCTCTCGCTGTAGTAATTAACATGGCCTACAATCACGGTCCAAGATGACAGATGTTGTTTATGACCGACTTTTGCGAATCGTGGAGGTACGCAGGTGAAACGCGTGTACAAAAACATACACCGGGTATGTATTTCAAAAATCAGTTTACTGAGTAGTTACATTTGTTAGAAGCAAATAATAAATCAATTTAATTTGTATTGTAATTTATTTGAAATTGAATTTACACTACTGAATTTAACTGATTTTGTGATTGCTCAAACAAAAAAAAGGTTGTGCTGTGTTAGCTACGAAAGCATTCTACTGGACTGCAAATTCAGTATTCCTCAGTAAACTGACTGACTTTGAAACACCCAGTAAATCTACCTTTCACTACGAGATCTATGTGGAAAACTGAGGTGGTTTTGTAACTCAGGACTCAGCTATGAGGTATTTAAAAATGATCCGGAATTTCAGCTGGTGTATCTGGTTTTAGCAGTAGTTCATAGCTAAACAATATCCATTAAAATGGGAAATAATATAATACAGAAGTGCCGAGTTTAAAGACCTGCTTAGTTATTTTAAAACACCTTTCAATAATTACTATTCAACTGATTTCCATCCTTTATAATGAACTTTTACGAAAGCATTATTAAAAATTATTAATTTAAGCAATTTGATGTTTGAAATTAGTAACCATTCGCCATAACAACTGAAATATTCTTTCAGCAAGCTGTGGAAACCACGTAAGGTTTTACCATCAAGAGATAAACCTAGGTCTAGCAACAGGTAAATAGACCAAATTTGCAGTGAGGGACTAGAAGGAGGAGGGGGGAAGGAGAGAGTGAGGGGAGATGCGGTAGCGACATTGACCTTGATATCTTGACAGAAAGTGAGCGAGGAAAGTACCCGAGGTGCGGGGAACTGAGGCGCTGTCCTAGAGACTAATAATTGCGTCCGTGAGATCGGGAGAAAGGTGCTGAGATCTGCACACGTCCGTCGGTAGAACTAGAACTGTCCGTGAATATGAGAGGACGTATAGAACACATTGTACGGCGGGTGAGGATGAATGAGATAGAGAAAAGAGGTATAGCAGAGTGTTGATTAGAAATTGTTAAAGTGGTAGTTGTGATTTAAGATTGTTGGGTTTATTGAAAAAATGCTCGAATATTTTAAAATGATCTTCTCATTAAGTAGCTAATGTCCAGCCAAAAATCATCAGTTTTACGTTAAGGTGGTGCAGTCGATAATTTTATGGAACTGTTTCCTCTATTTTCATGTTATTTATAACAACACAAATTAGTAGAAATATTTATTTATACTTAATCTTCATTAACAATTATATCTTTTCTGAAAGGGATCGTTGTTTTTTTATATTTTTTAAAATTTTTATTAACTCTGTCCTAGCAAGACTCTAATCTACTCCTATCTCTTTGATTATGTTGTTTTGCACCCTCTTCTACCAATAGATGCTTTCAGTAAATATGTAATTTTGTATGAAGCTTGAATACAAATGTTATACTTAGTTGTGTTTTGGTTTAACCTCTGGATGTATAAGTAACTGGTGGACCAAGCCCTGCTTTACTCCCTGTTTTACCTGCTTATCCTGCTTATTTTCCCCAGTTTTACTCTATTTCTAAGTGTGTCCCTCTTTGTCTGTTATATGACTGAAAATCACTGACATCAGTTTTGTTTGTTTACATTTTTCTTTGTTATTTGGTTGCCAATTTAGGAACACATAAGGCCCCACGTTAACATTTTAGAACTTTTAAATTATCTTCTTACGTATTAAGATTTTTACTTGCAATATGACCTACGTATAACACGTTTTTTACCAATTGACTAGTTATTTACACAATTTAAAGAAAATCTTCGGAGCCGTATTTGAGATAATTGTACAATAAAGCTATCAAACATTCATTCAAGCAAACATTGCTCATATACAAGTATGATAATAATAAACAATGAAAAGACAATTTACAAAATGTTTCTCTGACCTACTTCCAGTTTTGCAATTAGTAGATCGCCAATGACTAGAGAGAACCGCTCAGACAAGAAGCCATCAGCTGTTGAATCACGTGACTTGACGATCAGCTGATCAGTCACGTGACCTCGTCGGCGTTCTGTTGCGGTCAGAGGTAGTTTCAAGGTTTTGAATTCTGTTGCTTTAAGGTTGGAAGGCTGCTATCTCGGGCAGAACTAGGACCAGCCTTGAGTTCTGATTTACCCATAACTCATACTACTGTATTATAAAAAAATCTGTTATAAGTAAAAAATTACGACGAAAACAAAATGCTTTCAAAATATTAAAAAAAAGTAGCAAAACCACAAGTTTATCAACTTTACGGCAGTTAAATTGGGACGATTATACCTTTTTTTGCATTGAGTTATAGTGAGAAGGGAAACAATAGTGAACACGACGTTTCGGGATGTGGAATCTGATCCCGTCTTCAGGTGGAAAAAGAACCTAGAACATAACATGGTTCTAACATAATTCTTTTTCCACCTGAAGATGGGATCAGATTCCAGATCCCGAAACGTCGTGATACTTGTTTTCTTCTAATCAGTGATGGCAAATGTCCGAAAAAAAATCAAAATCAAAATATAAAATCATCATCATCAACGATGAATTTCAAACAAAGAACTGACAGTATGATAATATTACTTTTTTCTCCTAATCTACAGACCTTGGACACGATCAGTCACGTGACTTGACGATCAGCTGATTAGTCACGTGACTTGACGATCAGCTGATTAGTCACGTGACTTGACGATCAGCTGATCAGTCAGTGACCTTGGCCGCGATCAGCTGGTCGCGACGCGGGATGTGGGTTTGTGAGGCGGGAAAGTGTCCGGAGCAATTAGGGCCCGGGCTGGATATTCACCGGGGAAAGTCGGGATTAACCGAGCAAGGAAACGGCCGCGCATTTCTCTAGATTGCTCTCCGACGGTCGAGTCTGAAGGTCTTCACTATCGAAAGTTGTTCGGCGCCTGGGATTTTTAGGGACAAAATAGCCATCTCTAGTACAAGGCCGCGGCGCTAGTAAATGGCAACATCGCGCCTAAGGGTTCAGCTGATTAGTTTATCCATGCGCTCTTATGGCACTATTTTTTGTTGTTGGTTTGGCACTTGAAACCAGCTGGCTCTGTAAGGGGTTTTACTCTGCAAAAAACATTTGAGAAGCGGAGTTGCCAGGTCGAAGGCCGCGGCCTTATTACTAGAGATGGCCATGTCACAGATCATAGAAAAAATAGACTGGGTACCAGCTGATAAAAGTGAATCCTGTTTTTTTAAATGTTTGGATACAACAATTAACGACCATAACTCTTCACCCCAATAAATAGAGTTACTTACTATTCATGCTGAAATCGTGATGTAAAAAACCTGAAGTCATGACCAGGTTTTCTCCAAATGTATTGTTTTCGGTTCAGACAGTTAATTGTATACATTTTGTTGTTATTTTGTTGCCAACATGGTAACTTATAACATCCAGTGATGGTTTTTCCCAACCTTTTAAACGGTTTTCCCACAATTTCTGAAAACTTAAGGAATTCCACACTTCTAGCTACAAACAAAAACAGCGGAGGGTTTGTACCTTTAAACCCTTGCACAGTCACAGTGATATAATAGAAATATAATCGCCTGTTTATAAAAACTGAGCCGCAACGCTATATATTGTGGCACATTGGATACAACTTGGATCCAAAATATGTGGAACGTGTAAGAAACAAATGAGTTTCACTAACTGCAATATATAAGCCCAGAACTACCTGTAACTTTTGAAAAAAATATTAGTCTGATACCCATCAACCCTATACTTGAATGTCATGAGTGAGAAAATCCCAGGATATATATTAGTCTTTTGATAAAATCTTCCCTAAGAGCACAGATACAAAGAAAATGGCCGAACAGCTGATATATTAAATTTTATTTACTTTTCATTGACAAAACTCCCCAGAGAATACATAATTTTGGTTTCAAATTCAGCATTTGCTATAAGATGAATAACCAAGGGATTTCATCTGTAGAGAAGAAAGTTCCCATTTTCATCCAAGAAGGCCTATCGCCTTTGAAATTAAAAAGCTGAGTTTAGAACAGTTAGTTTCAATACTTAAATAGTTAATTAGTACTGTACTTACTGAGTAGACGTTATATTATCATAGTACAAGCTGCCTTACCAACCTGAAACATACAAATTAAATCTTTAGATTACAACTTTACAAAATAAGTAGGTCAAGATCTAAGAAGCCACCTTCTCCAAGCCTTGCTTATCCTCCTCATATATTAACATACCCCTCTGCGTATTAACATCCTCTAAACTTTATATACCTTTAATACTTCTCAAGACCGGGACGTAGCATTGGCTTGCGTTTTTTAACCGGAATATGAGTGAAGGATGAGTGTAGGATGATTGTGACGCGATCTTGAAGTCTTGATACTGACGAAGTCCGACATGTTCCTAGACAGGACTGTTAATCGGCAACTAAGGGAACTATATTTTAACGTAGGATCTGAACCACAATTTTGCCTGGTTTACAATTTACGAACTGGTCTAATTATGAGGATGGTCCCATGAACGGTACTTAATAGCGCAGACGTTAATATCCTCTATGGAACACCGCGTCCACAAGCCATCGCTCATAACTATCCACAATCCATGATCTCCAAGTAGCTGAATTACAGGACACGCCACTGTCCCAGTCTACATAACAATATACAAAACAAGATATATACAAAACTACAAAACACGGACCAGACCCGCCGTTGCTGGCGCTGACGGATCTAAAATACCTCCACACAGCAACGCAGGTAATAAATGGTAGACATTTTGACAGCGTCCGTCGTGGGTTGGGGCTTAAAAGGTCTACCCCAGGCCCCCCGCTGTCTAAAATTAATGTCTTCAATAAAACGCCGACGTCTTTATCTCTGTCGATATTTATGGTTAAACGCCTAATGGTTGAGGGTCACAAGAACCGAGGCCCAATTTGACGCTTTGTTAGAAAGGATTAGGCGCGAAATTGGATATTTGATGAGGTTACTGTGGGCAGTCATTTATAATGTGAGTGAAGAGTTGAGACTGTACAAAAAGTTGAAGATGATTTTCACTAACTGTCCCCTAAGTAGTAAACTGGACTTCTCAGTTGAAATTTAACTACTAATGTGCCATCATTAACCGGAGTAAAATCGTACATGATTTTTATAAAAAAAGAATATATGTTCATTCCCTTCGCCGCCCCCCCCCCCCACATCAACATCAGCACAGTAATAATCCTAGTTTTCCATGAATGACATTGCTGAGTTTAAATAACCTACATCCTAAGCTTTACCGAATATCTTCACGAATGTTCTCGTCAGCTGGTCACTGGAAGGGGGCGAGAGTATAATTTCCTAAAAAAACCATATATATAATTTGTTGGGAATTGTAAAATACCTTACCTTTCTTTCACTAGGTCATTGTACCAAAAACAGGATTTGAAACCGGTATTATACCCATAAATAATAGCCAAATATTTAGGTCTTTAGGGAGTAAACACCATAGCATGCAATTATTGGGGAGTTTTATGTAAAACGTCCTACACTACACTCTGCAATGTTTGATTGAATGCTTGTTTGCTTGATCGATTGATTGATTGTATAACTATTTTGAAAGCGGCTCCAAGGATTTCCGTTTAAGTCTGGAAGTAACTAATCTCTGTCTCAAAAACGTGTACTTTGCAGATTACTTGGCCAGAGATAATCTAAGTTACTTAACAAAATTATATAATCGAAAAAATTAACAATGGGATCTCTGAGTGGTCATGCTAGCAACGAAATAAACAACGAAAGTATTAACAAATAAAGGAATCAGCAATCTTTACAACTGTAGGGCCTATGCAGTATACACTTAGGAATAAAGCATGTGGGATCAAAATGCATGTAGTAATAAAAAAAGTTTTTATACATATTGTGACTCTGCAATGTTTTTTTTTTTTAATGGATGAGCTGATGTACACAAAGTAGTACTAATGTATACTGATCCTCTAAGTAGGAACACTTTTTGGAAGAATGCATAGTGCCCGCCGCTAAAAAGGATACGGTCCTTTTCCGAAGTCAAGCAGTTGGTTGTAATATTTTGTCAGTTGTATGTTATTGTTTTGTATTGTTGCATCTTAATGTTTACGATGAATAGGAAATGATCACTATTCTAAATAATTTTAAATATAATGACCTACCCATATCTATATTGCTCCTAACTCTTTATGAAATTATACCTACACTGGACATTCATTACCTCTTACAACAACACCCCCTGTAGAAACAACAGAACAAAAGTTTCTAGGTATTACAATAGATAGAAAAATAGCTCAACTGTTTCTTAAAATTCCATGTAATTATCTTGTGAATTAGAAAAAGTGTTAGTATAGGCTTGACATGATTGTATGATCTTTGGCCAAAATAGTTAAACAATATTTTTACACATATTCTAATTTTGACGTAGTGAGTAAGTGGATAGTGAGTAACTTGGATGTCCCTACTTAGCGGGTTGACATATACCGAGCAAGGCTCGGCTTACCAGGGACTATTAACTGATTTCTTTACAAGCAGAAGTTGATTTCTCCCAGAGCGCGACGGCGACGACGCTGACGCGGATGTGACAGAGGTCGGGGCTACGCCTACCAGCAGCTAGACTACGCCTACCGTGGCCGGGGCGAGGGTCAGGGGCGGTGGTGCAACCGCGCAACCGGCGCAACCGACGCAACCCGGCCTTGACTGCAGCTGGCTGACCCGGTTACCGACTGTGTAATGTGTACAGAGAGCGAACTGTGACGAGGGAGGACTGTGTGAGTGTTAAAGAGGATAAATTTGACGAGAGAGAGAGAACAAAGTTGTCGCAGTACAGAAAAAACCGTTACGAGAGAGAACAATGTGATCGCGATAGAGAACAAACTGTACGAGAGAGAATAATGTGATCACGGTAGAGAACAAACTGTACGAGAGAGAATAATGTGATCACGGTAGAGAACAAACTGTACGAGAGAGAATAATGTGATCACGGTAGAGAACAAACTGTACGAGAGACAACAATGTGATCGCGGTAGAGAAAAAACTGTACGAGAGACAACAATGTGATCACGGTAGAGAAAAAACTGTACGAGAGACAACAATGTGATCACGGTAGAGAACAAACTGTACGATAGAGAATAATGTGATCACGGTAGAGAACAAACTGTACGAGAGAGAATAATGTGATCACGGTAGAGAACAAACTGTACGAGAGAGAATAATGTGATCACGGTAGAGAACAAACTGTACGAGAGACAACAATGTGATCGCGGTAGAGAAAAAACTGTACGAGAGACAACAATGTGATCACGGTAGAGAACAAGCTGTACGAGAGAGAATAATGTGATCACGGTAGAGAACAAACTGTACGAGAGAGAATAATGTGATCACGGTAGAGAACAAACTGTACGAGAGACAACAATGTGATCGCGGTAGAGAAAAAACTGTACGAGAGACAACAATGTGATCACGGTAGAGAACAAACTGTACGAGAGAGAATAATGTGATCACGGTAGAGAAAAAACTGTACGAGAGACAACAATGTGATCGCGATAGAGAACAAACTGTACGAGAGAGAATAATGTGATCACGGTAGAGAACAAACTGTACGAGAGACAACAATGTGATCGCGGTAGAGAAAAAACTGTACGAGAGACAACAATGTGATCGCGGTAGAGAACAAACTGTACGAGAGACAACAATGTGATCGCGGTAGAGAACAAACTGTGTACAGAGAACAATCTGTTACGAGAGAGGACAATTTGATCGCGGTAGAGAACAAACCGTTTACAGAAAACAACATGTTACGAGAGAGAACAATGCGATCGCGGTAGAGAATAAACTGTATACAGAGAACAATCTAAGACAGGAGAGACCAATATGATTGGAATAAATGGTGAATAAGATTGGCACCATTTGATCACAATTGAGAACAAACTGTGACGAGAGGTAACTAATGATATAGAAATATAAATATACGTACCTCTGAAATCCACAACTTAAAACGTTTTCAGTTAAACCCTGGATACGCTGTGGCAACATTTTTACAAAAGCTCTCAAATGAAACTGAACAAATTGACGATAATATAGATTCAATTTTACACTTAAGTACGTTGTTGAACGGTGTCTGTACATATTATATGACTTGTAAAAATTCAGAGTTTACCTGGGAAAACCATAACCTATTTCCCTCCCTGGAGGGCGTTTGACTACAATATGCCAAAACGCGGTCATGTAGTGAATTATAAGTCTTTCCGTATACTGATTATTAATAAATAATAGAGAGATCAAACGAACTAGTCAAGGCTGGAATGAAAAAAGTACCGGAATATAATAAAGTACCAGAATATAACTGTCAAGTCAAACCATTCTTTTAATTGCCAGTGTGAGCGGTGGAATCGAGCCAATAAGAGACAAGGGCCGTCCAGCGCAGCTTTGACACAGTTGCTGACGTCATTAGGTCCCCTGGCGGCCATTGTACCATCCGAATTTGATGTGACAATCGAGCTTAAAACAATCGATGAATCTATCGATTGGAGTCATTGACTAGAAATCGAATATTTCCTTCAAAAATAAATTATTTCCTTAAAAAAATTATTTTCCTAAAAAATTTACTCTTTTCCTTCAAAATTAATTCTTGTCCTCATGAATCGATTATTTTCTTAAAAACTATACAATTTTCCTCAAAGTATTTTTTTCAACAATCTATTCCTTTCTCCAAAAAACCTATTATTTTCCTCAAAATCTATTATTTTCCTCAGTAATAGATTACTTTTCTAAAAACTGATAATTTTAAATCGTCTACTGTCTTACTTAATACAACGATCTTACTACTGCTATCTCAGATTTTTCAGCGATCAAAACAAATCTTAAAAACTTAATGATTAATTATTGTAATATTTTTTAATGAAATACACTGCTTTACAACATTTGTAATATTATTTTATTACTAACCACTAGCCAAATCTTACAATTTATTCAATAACAGTAAATAATCACAAGAAACTCAAAACTGATTAATTGAAATGATAAAGATTCAATCGACTATAAAATTATCGAATAGAAAACAACCGATTATTACTTTAACTCGATTTTAAGGGTGCGCTCTACCTGTTCGCCGCGTGCAAATGCAAGGGTTTTGAATCTCAGCTATGGTTGGCTTAATTTTTGACCGATTTTCATTATTTTGGTGTCATTAAATCCGTGAAACCTTCGTGCATCCCTTTTATTCAAAAAATAATTAAATAGTAATTCAAATAATTTTGCAGTTGACTGGTAAAAATTTCAAATTAAGCACTTTTTAAAGCTTTTTTACATTAATATAAAAAATATAAACAAATAAAATGAAAATACAAAGGGTCGACCAGAACTTTAGGAGTCAGAATCTACTTTCAGATTTATAAAAAGTCCACGGATAAGTGTGTAATCGTTGAGACTGCAAAGGTCTGCACGAGTTCGCCACGACGATGTTCAGTGGCGCTTTCTCGCGACCACGGCGGCAACCTCGAACGGCTTACCTCCCCTCTCCCGCTCTCTCAACCCCTCTCCTGCCTCCGTCGCCTGCTGGCCTGTCGCGATCCCCGCAGGTTCATTATATTATGTAGTCAGTGTGGACGATTATGTCCATCCCCAAGACGAAATTAAAAGAAAACAATAAATATATTAAATATACATTTACTTTACAATAAATTTCTCATGTTATTGATTACATATTATACTATCCAGTTGTTGATTAAGTAACATAAAAACTTAGGTAACGTCCCAATGTCAATATTAAATTCACATTTTTATTGGCAATGTTATAATCCAAACATCAATGTAAAGTTATATTAACAGAGTGCTAAGGAAAATACTGTAAGAATTACTTGCTGTTAAAAAAGACAGTCGTGGAAACTGTAGCCCTTTTCGGCAAACTATAATTTTATTTGTTAGGATGAAATAAGTATAATTATTAAAACGGAATAGTAAAGGGGAAGGGTTAATAGTTAAGAATAGTTAAGGGAGAAATAAAAGACAATGTAGGCAACTGCATTTAGCCGACCAAATATCTTAGTAACCTTTTGATGTAGAGGGTAGTAATGATTCAACATGCTATATTGTTCTTTTTAATCTGAACTCAAATCTGATTATAAAATTCAGACCGAGAACCCAAAACTGGGACGGGGCTGACCGGGCGACTCGCGACGAGACGCAAGATCCGGGCGACTGCAGTGTGAAACATACAAGGCGATCCCGCGCGAATTTGACTTACTTCCTGCCCCCCTCATTCCTAGAACTGTCTCTTCGACTGGATTCCGAAAGCCGCCAGTGTGAACCCTCCCGCCTGCCTGTATCGGCTATCCCGTTTACAGTCCAGTTTCTTAGTTTAGCGTTTTGGTTTTTCATTAGTTAAGGTGCTTATTAGTGTTGCTGTTTGTGCTTGTTTAGTACAAGTATAAACTAAGGATGCCTAATGCGAGGCAAACAAAAACAAGTTTTCTCCCGTTGAGTGCTCACAGAAAAAAGTGTAAGGGCGGCGAAAATCTACGTAGATGGCGTGAAGCTAAAGCGATGAAAAATGACGACAGGTAAATTATTTATGATATCTATGTAGTCTATTTTAGCATAATTCATTAGTTTTTACCTACTAATGCAAATTAATTATACAATCTACAGTATTTGAAAAAATTATAGGATAGGTTATGTTATGTTACGATAACAGGTTGATTTTACTTTTACGACTGGAGTTCGCACGCAATGTATTTAGCGCTCCATTTATTGAAATCGGTTACTGGTTTTACTTGGAGTTAACAAAGTGTTTACAAATTATATCACTTTGAGCTATATTTTTGGGTAGGTAGAGAACGATATACAGTATGTTTATTAGTAAAAGTTATGAGCGTTGGTAAATTTTTGTTCAGTGTTCTTAATTTTAGGCAACAATTTCACGTACGTTTATAGATTTATAAACTGTTCAGGCCTACTCCTTAGCTTATTCATATTACTTACTTAGTATTAGTGTGCTTAGTCAATAATAGTAAGCCCCACATCCCATATCATTTTTATTGAAGAAATTTTCTAGATATTCGTCTTGAAATTTTTACATGACTAAAGAAGAACGTTTCTCGTGTACCCGAATTTTCATCTCCTTCCCCCCCCCCTCCCAAAATGGGTAGTAGGGGGGTAATTAAAAGTTCTAAAGTACTATTGGAAATTTATTATCAGCTGGAACGAACCCAGAATTTAATTTCGGGGGATATCCTATAAGAAGGGGGAAGGGGTTAATTAGGTACTCCCAAAAATCCGTTCTAATGTCACGGTAGACAAATATGGTCGTCGCGGAAGACAAATAAATATTGTCACGGTAGACAAAAATCGTATTTGCGTCTACGTTGAGGTACCCGAAAATCTTTGTCGTGTCGTCCAAAATATCTTTTCTCCAAAATTTTTTTTTTGGGGGGGGTTCCCTTTATCTCCCCTGGGTTTGTCCCTGATTATCAGGAACACTTAAAACTTGTTCCAAATCAAACTTTATATGTTTTCAATAGGATTTAAAACATAAAAAACACTATTTCATTTTTCACCTTGGTTGCCCCCAGTGAAAAGTCTCCTGGCACTGAGACCTCGCCAAATGAGATATGTTTTTGCAGTACTCCAAAAAATAAAAATGCAAATGAAACAGCAAGTGAAAATGTCAGTCCTATTATGGACCTTCCCTTCCTATTCGAATTGAAGCGCTAGGAGATAATAATAATTGAATTTAATTATTTCAATAAAAATAAAAATAGTTTTTTACTGTATTTTTCAATTTTTATACTCCCTCCCAAAACCCTTTATTTGTCAAAAAAAATTGTCGAATTATGAGAAAAACTTGAAAATCATTATGTTATCAAAACGAGACAAAAGCGATATGAAAAACCTGGTAAGTAATTCATGAGCAATTGTTACTTCAAGTACGGTATTGGCTACAATAAATAACGATAAAAATCTCTCTGTTAAGCCCGTGTTCATTGAATGTATTAATGTTTCCAGAAATTACATCCTTCGAATGAATATGATTGTTTGATAAATTTTTTGAGTATTGTAGGAATAAATTTAGAGAGCGTTATGAATTATTATCATTATCATTAATTATCAGCCTACTTTATTAAGATAGATAAAATAAATAACTTGTCGGTGTAAACCCGAGTAATGAGAATAAAATCCATTGCCGCTACATTTTGTAGGAACGTGGGGTTGAAGCCCGCGCGGTTAGAAGCTCCAGCAGGGACCGGCAGGGAGTGTGCGTGCGGGCGTAGCCGAACGCCAGCGCGAGGAGCTCACAGCCGCCATCTTGCCAATTTACCCCTCCCTCCACGAGCCGCCCCTCTCACGGGGGCTGGATACTCAGCGACTGTGGCGTGGACCTGTTTAGCGCTCCTAGCGACGGGAAGCAACATCGTACTGAGAAATCCCAGCTGAGGTAGACCGGCCCCTTAATATCATCCGCCGAGTGTCACGGACTAAACAAACTGCCGCTAAATATACCACGAATTATTCTAGGAATAGTCCCGAATATCAAAACAGACGTCACAAGACCGGCCAACTGGCGGTCATGTGATCTAAAATTATTATCAAGTGCGTGCGGTGGGTGGTTTTTATTTCGTAAAGGTGGGTGCAAATTGTTTGCGCAAAATAGCGTTGGAAAGGTACAACTGTGTGGAACTAACGAAAATAACTTCTATACAATATTGGAATTTTCGGAATCGAGAGCGATAAAACCTCGGAAAAATTGGCCAAAGAGCCGATTGACAGAGTTTTAGAGATAATTTTTTAAGTTGTGTAGGCCTAATGGACAGAATCAAATTTATTTTTTGTAAAAAAATATTTAAATAAATAAATGTTTAAATATTTAAAGAGAAAGAGTTATTTAATAAAAAACTTTAACATTTCAAATATGTTGAGCATCATAAGTAAACCTTAAATGCCTCTAAATTGTTCTTAAAAATATATTATCACTACTTTGTACCTTTCCAAGTAACTTTAATATTTGTAATTATTTATTGTGTTTAAATCAGTTAACCTTTTACTAAACCAAATAATACATATTAAAAAAAATTAATTGTCTGACCTCCTTCACGATTTCCTAAAATAAGTTACTGTTTTTGGTATGTCTGCAAAATTTCCTACGAAACAAAATAAGATAGAGCCTTGAAATCTTCACCAAATATATTTGAGAAGTTTTTTACATTGATAACATGAGTTATTTACATTATATTTCGTATTTAATAAATTAAAAGCATAAATGTATGAGAAGACTTGGAGAGCTTTTTATATATAATTTATAAAAATGGAAATATTTCGATATTTCAAAAGCCAAAATATTAAACTATAGCATCAAGCACCTTCATAAACACCAGAAAATTTCAATGCTGTACCTATTATGGTTTTTTTAACTAAGCCTTCCATTAACTAAAACCACTAGGCCTACTAAACCTACTTGTGCGTTCCAGTCAAACAATCAGATCGACAATAGAAACAATATAATTGCAGGCATCAGTGTACATCCTTGTCAACTTTCACTCGAAGGAAGTCCATACTATAATTATTTACCCCCCCCCCCCACCCCCCAACACAGGCTACGTCACTTCAACCTCCTGTCCCTGTATCAAACTATGTAATGACCAGTCTTGATCACTGTAATCATCAGATTGCTCCGACAATTTAGCTGAAAACGAATTTCAAATTAAATTCGATATGTGATTCTACTTGTGTTTGTTTAGATTCTAATAGCGCTGTTGAGGATGTGTTTTAGTCCTGTGATAGTGTTTGGTATTTCTTCCGCGCTTAATGTATTTTTAAAGATGATTCATACATACACAATGTGTGCTTATTTTATGTCAAATTATGAAACAAAAGTATTGTAGGCCAACTTCTTCAGGAGTTATTCAATTTAAAAAAATCTTTAGTCTAAAGGACCGTTTTAAAAAAGGCCTCCCTTCATTGTTAATTACCAAAAAAAGACAACGACAACCGATACTTATTTTAATTATTATTCATTGTGACCCTGGATTTGAATATATAAATAATGAAATAAAATTACCTTATCCAATCATTGTTTTTCTTATGACGACATATTTCACTCCTTAGAGCATCATCAGGTCATTGTATGCAGCCACATTGATCAATGTATCATTACATTGTGGCAAGTAAATTGATTCAATAAAACGTCATGGTCACTGTAGTTAAGAGTTGTCATGTAATAAAATGTCATGGTTATGCTGGCCAGCAGAGCTCCAGATTTTATAATTTTTAACCTTTTAACAACATGACAACTTTTAACTACAGTGACCATGACGTTTTATTGAATCAATTGACTTGCCACAATGCAATGATACATTGATCAAAGTGGCTGCATACAATGACCTGATGATGCTCTAAGGAGTGAAACATGTCGTCATAAGAAAAACAATGATTGGATAAGGTAATTTTATTTCATTGGTTATTTTAAGGTGAATATGAACTAAAAATGAGAGTAGGATAATACTAGGGATCGCCTACTGGTTTAAATTAAAACATAGGCCTACAATATTTGATAAGTGGCTTAGAATATTTGACCTTGTCAATATAGAATGCATAAAATATATATATAATTAAAATACACTAATCTACAATTACAATAATTTACTCATTAAAAAAACTAACTATCGGCTGACAAAGAATGGTATATTTCATTATCTCCCAAAAAGGCTTTTGTCTGTTCTAGCAATTAAAACAATCATCTGATTGTCTGTTTCATGTGACCACAGAAAACTAAATTTAGTTTTCTGTGATGTGACGTTAGATTAGACTGACAACAATGTACAACTGTCGATGTATCGATCGCATTTAACTATTGATTATTGAAATGAGCGAGTTTCACAAATCGATTAAACTGGCAACAATTAATTACAATTGATAATAATAACCGATGACCACTATCGATGCAATTTATAGCTCACCACCGACGCTGAAGTGCACACGTTTGGTTTGCAGTTTTAGTACATCATAAATAAACAGCTGACGTCCTCGACACCAGCTGATTCTTTTTCTCCCCAGGGCGAAAAAGAGCTTCTTTAGACCCGCAACACATGTAATAAAAACCTCCGTTTTCGCAGCGGTATAGCGAAAAATATTTTCCATCACCATCGACCTACTAATACACTCAGGCGAAATTCCCCAAGTAATTTAATACTTCATTCTCGTTCCATCAAAATCAAAGAGGAAGAATCAGACCGTCATAAATAAATGGAAACAATAAACCGAATCGATACCGATACAATTGCTAAATCGCGGTTTCTCGTCCGGCGGAACGGCGGAACACCGAGACGGTGGAATGGTGGAATGGTGGAACGAGGAACGGCGGCACGGGTCGACGGTAGGGAAATGGAAAGGGACCGGGGGACCATCGGGACCTGAGGTAGAAAGTGAAGACTTGCCGTGGTGATGGGATCATCGAATACTTTTCATTATCGATTAGTGTAGTCGATTAGTTTCAGACATCGATTCGTCTAGCTGTTCACACTAGTCGAATAGTCACCGATTCAAACATCGACTAATTTAATCGTTCAAACTAGTCGAACGAGCTAAAGCCTGTAAAAAGCCTAAATTTCTAATCGGTTAAGATTCCAATCGCCTATTACTACACAACATCGATCTTTTGTGTGTAATTAGTTCAAAACAAAACTACGAGGTACCAAATGTTTCAGATAGAGAAACTTCTAAAATAACTTCTCTCGTGATTTTGTTTGGGATTTAGGTCATCGTTTGGATGAAAAATTGAACGTATAAAAATGTTAAGAGATATTAAAAGGATGGGAAAGATATATTCTCATTCGTCTTTGGTAGCTTAGTTTTAATTATTTATCTGCCATAGCAAAAAAAAGTTTAGATGGCTGATCGCATATATTTTGTTGTAATTTTCCCCCATTGAAATTTGTAGAGGCCTAAACGTGAACAAACCTCGTGTGATGTCCTCAATTGTTCAGTGGAAACCATTGTTTGAACTGTATTATTTCAAAAAGGCAAAGCTTCCACTGTTATTTTCACCCTGTAACTGCGTTTCGACAATATAAACAATGGAATGATAAATATTCAATGAAAAAACTATTTAATACGATAAAAGTGCTGGAGTAATCGCTTTATACATAGTACTATAGCACCATTAATTAAGGCTGTTGATTTCTAACTAAACGATATAGTAAATAAATGAAATAGTATAATAAAACAACTCCACACTCCCCCAAACCAAACTAAATTTTGAAAAGAAGAAAACAAAGCATCCGACCCAAAAGCGTTGCTATTCATCAACGAAAATGATATATGAATCCAGTTGAATCCAGTCTGATATTTGCCCCGTCCGTAAATCATGTGAGATGGTCGGGGCGCGGAGTCGTGAAAGGCCACACGATTGGAGCGAACAGCTGATCGCGGGAGATGAGAGGGTTAGGCGGTTAGGATTCCCGGCCCCAGGCAAACATGAAGGGGTTTTGTACAAATTTCATTCGATTTTTCAGGCACGAGAGGGTTGGAGGGCAGAAAAGTATAATTTTGAGGGATTAAAAAAATTTTCCTAGAGCTAGTTTTTTCCTAGATTTAGAAATGTAAACAGAATGTATTTCTTTGAAGTGACCTAATTAATTACATCATAAATGAATAATATCGTATTTTGTCCCGATAGTTTTATTTTTTATGCTTCTCTTTGAAATTCTTTAGATACATCAATAACAATTGGTTAAACGAACTTTTTAAATTTTTTTATGACTAATATTAGTAAAACTTTTTTCGTCTTTGTCATCAATCAGACTACATTCTATGTGTGTACCCATAAAAGGATCGTATTTTTTATGTTTACATTTAGGTTTGAAAATCGCCTATGTTCTCTACTTTCATATTCTGGTATACTACTTAGTTTACCTGTATCAAATATTTCTTCCGAACGTTTTGACAACTATTTGTATTTCAATTCAAAAAGTTGATGGAAAAACATTAAGAAACTCTTTATTACTTCAAACACCTTATACATAGCTACTACTTTAGAGGTAATTTTTTATTTAGATTTGTAACTCATGCCAGTAAATACCACACAAAGGAAATACAGTTTAATTAATTATACTACAGCAAATATATAAACAATAGTAGTCACCAGCCAGACAGTATTTAAATTGAAAAACTACATTAAATAACTAAAATATATTTGCCAATCAGTAGGGCTACTCTTTTACTCCTGGTAGGCCTACACTCTAGTCATCATGTGACTTGCCAAACCTTCTTCGTTGCCTCTAGTAATAGACTTACACCATCCAACGTTGAAAGGCCACACACGAAAAACCCCAGCCCTGAACACTGAACGTACGGTGAACGCATTGCTCATTTCCCGCCCTTCACTATAGGCCGTTCGTTTGCCCTTGGTAAAAACAAAAACGATTTCACACTTCAGCAGTAGACCCAATTCTTCTCACCTTGACTGGAGAGTGATGTGGATACCGCCTTGTTTAGACCGAACTACGCGCCGTTATCTCGCTCCAAGTTTATGGTCCATCCGGGAGATAATATCTCTGAAATGCCAAAAGTCTTTGATATTCATCGGATCTATTGGAAAATTCCGTTTCTTGCAGATCCGAAAATTTGAGGTCCGTGCATTGCTTCGAAAGTCATGACTTCGAATGGCACTGCTCCGAAAGTCATAACTCCGAATGGTACTGCTCCAAAAGGCACAACTCCGACACAAAATATGTTTTTGTAAAGGCTTAGTTCCTAAATGCACTGCTCCGAAAGTTATTACTCCGAATAGCACTGCTCCGGCAAGCATTGCTCCGTCACTTTCGGAAAAGCGCATTCCGGAGTTATGACTTTCGGAACAGTACGTTTCGAAGTAGTGCCTGCCGGAGTTGTGACTGTCCGAATTGTGCTTTCCTGTTTTTTGAAAAGTTTGTAACAAATATTTATTAATTTCTTGATAATCATTGAACATACGTGTTGCTCATCCCTATTTCAAATAAAACAAATATATTACGTCCAAACAACACTTAAATTTTCACAAAACATCTATAAATTAATTACAAAGGTAATATATTTCGGCACTCTAATGGTCGCCATCCTAAAAAAATTACCTTTATAATTAATTTATAAATGTTTTGTGAAAATTAAAGTGTCGTTTAGACGTAATATAAGTGTTTTACTTGAAATATTTATTGCATTTTGTGGTTTATTCGTTTGTTGTAAAATCATTACAAACATAGAACAATTTTTTAAACATGTTACAATTTAATAGCCTATAGGCTATTGCTTAAATTATTGCTTAAATCCGTTCAATGTTTAGTTTACAATAAAAATTTATAAAAATTAATTTGATATTTTCCTCCGTAGCAAAACTTTGAGGACAATGTCGTCGGAGCAGTACCTGTCCGAGTAGAGCTCTGCCTTTCGGAGCAGAGCCATCCAGAGTTATAACTTTCGGAGCAATGCCGGTGCTCGCTAAAATTCAACACGTCTGAATTTCGTTATCCCTCTATCATTTAATTTTTAAATATTTGACCGCCCAGGTAGTTCTAACAGTTTCATACTTTCAATCTTAAGTTAAAACTTAACAGCATTACCGGTACTGCAAATGAACGCAAAACCTCCCGAGAGTTTACACTTCACACTGAATAACCGGCGAAAGTTTGGCACAACTTCAGGTGGCAATTGGCAGTAAAGTTTCCTCGGCTGCGAAGTTACTGTTATTGGGCGAGTCTCCCCAGCGGCGCTCGGCTGAGGTTAATGACGTCATAGAGGGATAGTGATGAGCCCTTGAGGGCTGAATTGTTGCCCTCTACTACATGTGGCTCCCTCTATTTGGCTGCTAAACTTGGCCCGGCTACTGAGAACGAGGGATGGCAGTGATTTTTAAAATATCGATCCATAGTTTCCTTTTGTATTGTATCGGAACCATTTATATCGATAGATTTGATATATTAAGAACAAAATATCGATAATTCCGAAATGTACAAAATATTCATTTCTGAAGAAAAAGAAGAAAGTTTTAAAAGCTGGAGGAAGGATTTAATTGTTTGAATTTTCAAAATTTTCTTCCACGGGGCTCAAATTTTCTATAAATCTTACGAAGATAGATTTCTTAAATTTGAAAGCAACAGGGCAGCTCATGTTTTTATATTTGTTTAATATCATCTTTTTAAAGTACCACAGCCCTATAAAAATAGATTATATCATTATTTGTATAGAAAAGAGTTTTCCACAACTCCGTTGACAGCTGATTTAATCGAAAATGATCGTTTCCCAAGCTCTAATTCTGTATGTGTATTTTGTGCCGTGATGAAAAGTATTGTTCATAAATCGTATCGAAAATGCTTTTTTGCACTTGTTCAAATGCTCGGCTACGCCTCACACGTGAAGCTCGGTGTTCCTGCGTTCGGCTTCACCTCACACATGAAATTTGAGCGCGCAACGGAAAATGCCACTTTCGATACTAGTGGTGAAATATAGTATTATGATCAAGGTAAGTTTTACTCAGAAACATGTAATCTACTTAGTAATAAATATGTAGTTGATATTGGCATGATTATACAGATAAATATATTATACAGATATGGAGGTTCAAGATAAGCTTATATATTTCATTAAATTAGTTTGAATATACCACAGTGGCTAAGAAATGGTAAGAAATTTTAAACAATATTATTCATAACGTTTATCATATAAATTGATTACTTTCGATTTGTTAGTACTCTGATTTTACAGTGAATTGGAATGACAGCGATGATCTGACGCTGATGGCGAAAAATATATCTATAGATGTATTTCAAAACATAATTAGCCATCTAGGCCGCAGATTACCGTATACCTTCAGTTCAAATTTTGTCAAAATTACAATGCATAACACAGAATTAAAATAGCCCTGATATTCAAAATAAAAACCTGATTCACCCCTAATTTTTATGATGAAGTCTTGTAGAGTGTAGAGCAATCTTGGTTACGTTTATCCCTGGCTCCGAGGACGACAGAAGAGAAAGACACGCACAAATTGCCGAAATAACGGTGAACAAAAGACATGATGTTGTCATTAGGAGGAAATCGTCCGGATGAACAACTGTCTTATAATTCATTTGTTGCACGAGATTCAGATAATTCGTGTGCCCTTATTTTTTGGTTCCTATTGTTTTCTCATTGCCTTGCTAAAACTGGACTGTAGTTTATTGTTGAATACTTAATCATGGAAAGGCTAAATTAGGACAATCACAATTTACTTTTAAACAAAACTAGACGTAATAAAGACGTAAGTAAAAAAATTCGATCTAAATATGTGTAATGTATTAGAAAATTTAAATAAAATGGTAACTTTACAGTAAAAAAATCGCTTGCATATTTTATTAGGAAAATGTCAGGCTTTTTACAACGTATGTAGGTAGTTATTTGTTTTAAGTAATCTTTGTTAACAAACAAGTTTATTTACGACTTAACCATTCTTTTACTTATGAGGGCCACTTCAACTAGGCCCAATCAGGAATTTGTTTAGTAGATTTATATAAAGCACATAACGTCTCTTTACATTGAAAACCAAGAGATCACATTTTTTAATTCCTACGACGAAATAAAGCTTAGAAAAAGATTTGACCCCTCTGAAATATTCAAAAAAGAATTTCCAAACCACGATGGAATCAGTTTCAGAAACCAAATGAAAGATCCAGTCTCGACAATGAAGTTAGTTACCATCTAGTTACAACTCAATCCCCGCTTCAGAATGTAGAATACAATCAAAGACGTACGTAATCAAACACAGAAGCTCTCTGGCAGTCAACTGTCATTGACAACTGTCAACTGTCACTCTGAGTTGACATACGTCAGTGACAGCATGCTCAAGCGAGCGCCGTCATCGTCTGCGACCTTTGTGGAAAAAGTGAAGGCCTCTGTTTAATAGACGTCTGCGGATCTGGGGACAGGCTAAACTCTAATCGAGTGTTCTTGTAGATTTGCAGAAGTACTGCATAGGAAACCTACTTTTTCTTTGGAAAGGAATATAAGAGAGGCATAGTTTAGTGAAGTTGCTCAGATTCGAAAACTTTGATGAGGGATTAACAAAATAAGTAAACACTTGAATGATTTTAACGATAAATTTGTTCATTTTTAGCCAAAATAAATAAACGTAGATACGGAGATAAACGTAGGCCTACTATAAACTAGGAATGGCAAGTGAGGACTGACTTCAAGTAAGGCCTACTGCTGAAAGAATTTTTTTAGGTGAAAGAACATTCTCTGTAATTCTGTGATGACCCTCGTCCAAATATACTTGGATGTAGAAACACTATCCAAAGTCTTTCAGATGGTTGTCCAAAATCTACTCACCATCGACATTCGTGTAACGTATTTTACCCAGTGTTTGAGGTTTGTTAATGAACTTTTCCTAGACCACCCTTAGAATGTTCGTCCCATACTCACTGACTGGGACGGGGGCATGTCCTGTAATCCAGGTACTTGGAGGTCACGGATTGTGGATAGATGTAAGCAAAGGCTTAAGGCTGCGATTACCCTGGTGGGGATAAAATTTACCAAACCAGTGAATACTGAGTTCATCTATAATACTATCATTCTCATAATTCATTGGTGAAATTTTGGTTCGGATCCCATGTCAAAATGTATGTCCCTTATAGTTGTTACTGGCTGTCGGGCTATTAATTAACATTCCTGTCTAAGGAACGTATAGGGTCTAGTCAGTAACAAGACCGTAAGATCACGCCACAATCATCCTACACTCATTCTTCACTTATATATCATTCGTCTTATAGTACTGTATCAGTGGTGTAGTGGTGCGGGAACGCGTGGGAACGGCGTTCCCACACTGATTTTCAGAAACCTTGGAAAATAACTAAAAATCCTATATTTCTAAACATTAATTAAAGAGTATAAAGATTAAAAAAAATATAAATTATTATGTCCAATAATAAAATGCAATTCTTAACAAACATATTTAAACACAATTTTACTCTATCTGTTTCGAAAGATAACCTCATTCTCGTTTGAACTTTATATTGTGCACAGAGTACGGTAGACGGTGGCGGTGGCGGTGACGGTAACATAATAAGCCCACTACAGAAGAGGATGCATTTGCCGACTACTTGTAAACCTGATTTGTCAATCTGTCAATGAACTTTCATTGTAATTAATCACTCTGTTTTTTCTCTGTTTTATGTTTTATGGATTTAATTATTTCAGTTCTCTGATTTTACTTGTCTAGAATATGTTATTTAAAAATGAGGTTATGGATGGTGTTTTTTTGGAGGTTAACGACAATGTACATAAAAGTCATTGAAATTAATTACTCTGTTTTATGGATTTAATTTATTTTAGTTCTCTGCTGTTTTACTTATATAGAGTGTGTAATTTAAAAATTAGGTTATGTATTTTGCTATTTTAGGGGTTAACGTACATAGAAGTTTAGAAAAGGTTATTAATTAAGTTAATAACTTAATTAACTTAATTAATAACCTTTTCTAAACTTCTTTAGTGAAACAATAAAGTTGGTTAAATATAAAAAGATAGATTACTGTTTTTATATTTTGCTTTCCAAAATTCATCCAAATTATTAAATAGTTTCTTGAAGCCTCAGTAAATTCAGTGAGCTTAAAATACATTATAGCCTATTACACATTGTATATGCATTCAGGGAAAAGGTATCTTAATTATTTGCAAGGAAGTTGACAAAATATTAAGCGTTCCCACACTGGAAAATTTCCCACTACACCACTGTACTGTATATTTCATTACTAGGGCGTAAAGTGACGGTTTTCGTACAAGGTCAAGTTTTACGACCGAGGCTGTAAGCCGAGGTTGAAAAATGACCGAGTAACGGAAAGCAGATTTAGGCCCGTGTGATGAACTATATTTTTCGTTATACTGCTCAATACAGCACGCAAACTACTTAAGATAATCAAAATATTAAAGCTTGTTTACCTTTAAAGATAAGATACCTCCCAAAGATGCTATCTGAAGCATCCCTTGTTCTTGCTATTTGAAGCAATCAGCTGATTAAATGTATCATTTGTGTTAGGTTAGACTGACAACAATGAACAACTATCGATGTAATAATGGATTGGTGAAATGAGCGAGTCTCACAAATTGATTAAACTGACAACAATGCAACAATGAATGTTTCGATAATAACGATGAATGTTTCGATTAGTTGTAATCGAATGAATATTGCTCGATTGTTTATCTCGAATCAAAAGTATCATCAACAACGATCTTTTTGGTCCTAGGAGAATAATAATCATCAAATAATATGTTATTATCCAAGGACTAAAAAGGACAACTTTTGAATCCCAACGCATGTGTCAAAAGCAGTCGTTTTTGAAGCAAAATGACGAAAAAATATTTCTTACTGATGGTCGGCGTCTAGTATGGTAATCTAATCTAATCTAATTTCCCTCGCGCCTTGCTCGCTTGGCGGCGTTTCTTCAGCCTCGGCTTCCGGCCACGCTCGCTGTCGCCGTGCTGATACGCGACGCCCGCGAAAGTGAACGCGGGAGGACACGTCTGCGGAACCCGGCCAAAAAACGCCGCCGGCGGAATTTTGAATTAGAAAGTGGACTCGTTACACAACGGTCGCGATGGGTATCCGTACCTGGGGAAGGCGGGCGTCGCAGAAGCCGCGAGGTTGCATCACTGACTTTGCTGATTATAGGCCAATCTCATTACGGTACTTTAACTCGTTAAAAATATAAAAAATTATACAGGGTGTTTTTTTTTAAAAAAAGCAACCCAAATTTTTTACATCATTTAAGGATTTTTCCTCCTCCAAGATTCCCTTATTTTACCTCACTAAATTATATACTTTGGGAATACATAAAAAGTAAGATCCACGAAAACAATTCACAGAATATTCAGTAGCCCAAAACAAACATAAAATTTAATGCAAGAAACTGAAAAAGGTACTTAGCAAAATGTGTTTAGGAATTTTATGTAAAGAGTAGATCTTTGTATAAATGTCGAGGAAAGCAATTAAATAGTTTGTTGTAAAAAATGTCCCCAAGGATATAAATATGAAGGAAAAGACTGGACATGTGATGCATTTTTGTATTATTTGCAATTATTTGTTTATTGATCCGCTGCTGAGCAGTGCGTGTTTACAAGTTAAAATAAGGTACAAAATAAAAATATCTCTAAGACCTTTAAATTACAACACAATATATCAACGAATGTAAATATCTTAAGCGGATTGTGGCAAATTTACATGTAATATTTTTCCAGTGGTAAATTAATTTGATTTTCTAGCTAAAGGTCTGCCAAGTAGTTTTTGCTCATGGGTCAAATTGTAGTGCTAAATATAATTTAGAAAAAGGTTCAAGAAGCAAGTTGTTTAGATTAACAGTTTTTAGAACATAACATTTATTCATAACAAAAGTCGATTAGATATCGCTGAACAAAGGGATAAAGTGTACCTAGTTAAAATGAGATGATAAAAAAATTCATCAGCAATAAGTATCGAAAAATCAGTAACAACCGGCTTGTGTTGTGACGAGCTTGCGTCCTACTCAACTTAACGAGCATCACTAGCGATCAAAAAGGTTTGAACCAACAATTTTGATAAATTACGTAACAACCGTCCAGTCAAATCAAACAACCGTTTGCTTCTTCCATTGGTTTTCGTGAACCTTGCATATTGAGTGTTGTTAGAGTGATTCATATAATTTGAAATAGGTAATATTTATTTCTCTGAGAAATACAATCAATACAAAGAACCAAAATAATAAGCTAGGTCAATTAAACACATTACATTTTGCAGACAGTGCACATTGCTATTTGAAATATCTTGGATAAAAATAACAATAAGACCTACCGAGCAACAATTTTTCTAATTATTAAAAAACGTTGATTGGCTTTAAATCTATTAACTCAGGTATAAAAACTGTAATTGCTAGAATGGTTATTTCAGACCTCTTTATAAAGAAGTAAGTAATACTACTCTTTCAACCTTCCATGACAATATTGTAATTGGGACTATTGGTCTAGCGATCATCATCAGAAAAACATACAAAACCAATCATATTATGTAGCATAAAATCAAGGGTGCTGTCACTGATCCCTTCCATCCCGATGCACTCCTTACGTAGAAATCATCAAAGCGATTCTAGAAATTCCGAGAAAGGAGATTCTGAAAGCAATTCTAGAGATTCCTGTCTGGAAAACACAACTCAAGCTTTTCAACTCCTTTCTGTAACAGCAATCTGGAGATTACGAGAAAGGAAAAGGCAACTCAAGCTTCTCAACCCCTGTCTATAAAATAGTAATCTAGAGGTTATGAGAAAGGAAAGACAACTCAAGCTTCTCAACTCCTGTCTATAAAAGAGTAATCTAGAGGTTATGAGAAAGGAAAGACAACTCAAGCTTCTCAACTCCTGTCTCTAACAGCAATCTGGCGATTACGAGAAAGGGAAAGAACATCTCAAGCTTCTCAACCCCTGTCTGTAACAGCAATCTGAATCTTACTAGAAAGGAAAAGAACAACTCAAGCTTCTCAACCGCCATCTGCAGCAGCTGCATCCGAAGCGATGCGAAGACAAGGTAGAATTTATTGAGTAATAAAAGCAAGTACTCCACATCGCTAGGCGGCGGGCGGGGACCTGGCCCAAGGCCGACGGTTGTTATTGTTTCTAGGGGAATGACCCCGCCAAAAACATCCAGCGCCTGACGAACCGATTCGTCCTGCTTTTGATCTCGCTCCAAACATATCTGGTCCCAGACTTCGCTGGACCATGGCTGGTCAGGAGTCCATTGCTGGTATTTCATCTGAGGAGAGTATCCATCCTTCGTATATTTTGAGGGTTTCCGTCCCTCGGACATATTGTAAGGGAGAATAAGAAGGGGCCTGTAACCGATCCCTGATGAACTCCATATCTCGATTTGTCCGTATGTGTGTCCAGGGAGAGTTCTCATCCTGGATGAAATTAAGCTCAAAATACTTTTGAGAATGGAGGAAAATAATTGCTCAGTGCTGAAGGGTCTTTTGAAATAGGCTATTACATTTAAAGCATCCAGAATGTTTATCGTTTAAGGATAATACATTAAGGTACAATTGTAGATCCTTCCTCTAAGAAGAAGGACCTCCAGGGTCAATTGAAAAGTAATTAAACTAGGGAAGAGATGTTTGTTGTAACACTAAAGGTCCTTCGTAAAGAAAAAACCCTTTTGAGACAACTAAATGATCTTCAAACAGAATAAAGACCCTTTTCGGACGATTGTCGGTCCTTCCTTTTGGCCTACTAGGAAGGAGATTATTATGGCACTACAAAACTATTTGAAGCACAGGTGGGACTTTTCTATTGTTTTTATGAGAACTGTAGTTTCTTGTCAATGAAAAAGTAATTGTCAAGGACACATGGCAAAAATTCCTTTTCATTCAGATAATTTAGTTTCAACTCTCCTCATAGATAGAAAATAGAAAATTAACCGTTCTCAGTAGAGTTCTCTAACTAATAGCAACCAAAACCGGCCCCTGCAGCGGGTTGCCCTCAATATTTACTCGGTTAGGACTACAAAAGTGAACTCAAAGCAACGGTAGCTAGCGCTTACGAGCTGCAGCCACTCTGGGGCAATATTTGTCCTTCCCCCTCCCCCTCCCCTTTCCACCAGGCAACCAGTCCATCTACGAGAGATCGTGCCTTTCATTCCAAACACCCAATGTGTACAGTAGATAACAAAAGTAACACGAGGGTGTTAAAAAAGAAAGACGCTGTAAGTGGTGAAGTAATGTGTGAAAGACATTTCAAATTTGTGACCTGGAAATTTCTTCGTCCTTGAAGAGAGAGTGAACAAACATAAGAGAGAATAAGCGTGGGCCGGTAATCAATCCCTGGTGGACCCCATATTTCAAATAATTCGTCAGTGTGTAAAGTATTGACTCTAATGGTAAGCCATGTAATTCTTACATCTAATACTTTTGAAGGTTCGTAAGATTAATAACGGAATGGTAAACTAAACAGTACGTTTGACAAAGTTTTGTGCTTATCAAAAAGTTTTGTTGAACATACGTGTTTATAAAAGTACTTAGTATCCAGTTGGGATAAGAAAGTAACGTTATGTTAACTATCACCATTACTTTCCGTGCAACAGGGCTCTTGATCATGGACAGGTTGTTAGAGTTAGTGGGTTAGAATGAGGCTTGGGTGTTCACAAACAAACCCAGACGAATTAGGATTTTTCGAGGAGGGGAAATAAATAATAACAGATGATCAACTGATTCAACTAAAAATTTCAGGTGTCAGTCACGTGTTATATGCTAAATCATAAACATGTCACATTCAAAGAGCAAAAAATTGTTTCTAACATCAACCTACATTTTGTTTGGTTTAGTATTTTTTAGCTACCAGACCAGTAGTGTAATCACGTGGCTTTGTTTATTTCCACGTCATCGATGATTTCCTCCCCTCCTCTACCGTAACTTCAAACTCAAGCTTCATATTGTCCCTCACTACCAATAAGCTTACGAAGGACTGAACAGGTAATGTTCTTTTGATTTAAGGTGATTTATGTGCTTTTACGCATAATTATGTGAATAATAAACCGACGCGACGCTGCAAAGGCTGAAAACTCTCAAGTCATCTTCCAACTTTCCCTTTTTACTAGCTCTAACCAGGTTTAGGTTACGGGTTATGGGTTCAGTTTAAGGAGGTAGTTAAAGTTACGAAATCCCACCGACATATAATAGAGAATTCCGTTTCATTACAGCATTTTATAGACAAGAATACGGTTGTCAAGCACCCATTTCCAAATGTCCTTCCGATGAAAAGTCGAAACGCGATTGTTGGTGACTAAATAAGGAACAGTTTATTATTCTTCTAGGCAATAAAATCGTTCACAGGTTTATAAGCCCACTTCACTACTCCATTTCGAATTCTGAAAGCGTCTCTTGGGGACATAAAAGCGAAACAAATTTATGACCATGTTCTCAGAGCTGTCTCAGGTAACTTCTAGAAGTAGGAGAAAGCTCCTGCTTTCGTTGATGGATCTGGTTTTGATAAGCATCCTTCATGTTTAGGCTAGGCAATTTTTTGAAATTACCTCATTTTTACGGGAATGAAATTCTGGACGTGTGAAAATACACAATTATTCTCTTATATTGTAAGATATTATAATACGACTATAAAGCCTTCGAATTAAAATTTTACAAACAGCAACTGGAAACAAAAACGATCAAAAGGTAGTCTTATGGATAGGTTGAATTTGAAGTGGATGCATAGCTAAATGCCTATATTCTCAAATTCATCATTTGTTATCCTTTAGATTTATATCATTGGGCAACGGATTTTTTAACAACTGTCGTACGTCAGTAACCAGTGACCTAAGGAATCAACTGATCTTTGTCAGTAATTAGTGGCAAAGAAATCAGCTGATCCTTGTCAGTACCAGTGGCAAAGGAATCAGCTGATCTTTGTCAGTAATTAGTGGCAAAGAAATCAGCTGGTCTTTGCCAGTACCAGTGGCAAAGGAATCAGCTGATCTTTGTCAGTAATTAAAGGCAAAAGAATCAGCTGATCTTTGTCAGTAACCACTGACAAACCTCAATAGTGTTCTGAACCTTGCAAAAACATTAACATTCATAAATTCCAGTTAAAATAGCTAATCCCACCTCCAAAAGTCATTGAAACTATAACAACATCACAACTAATAAAAGAAATGCCCTTGAAAACCAATAAATAAGCGTGGTCAGTCTGCCAGAACACATAATTAAATAAATTGACCAAACCCGCGCAGAGCGACGCGGTGGCAATGACCAGAACTAAAACATTCGACACGGTATCGCGGCTTCCGGCGAGGCGAGGCGCGGTTGGCAAAACTGAACTCAGCTGACTGGGACGTCAAACAGCTGATTGTGATGAATCAATCTGGAGGGAACGTGCGGCCGCCGATATGGCGCGAGACGCCTGCTTTAGATGATGGATGACTCGGGTGACTGAAGTTGATCTTGTCTTGTGAGTCTTGAGACTTAAGAATTGTGAATAGAGGGTTTGAACTCTATAGACTGGGACTGACGTGTTTCCAGAAGATGTTTGTTTGTTGCAATCTCTGCCGTGATGTTTATAGGTAAGGACCTTTGAGAGTGGCCATGTTATGGGGTGTAACCCTTAAAATCGAACTTTTGCAGAGGGAGTATTGTTTGGTTACAACACAAACTTTAATGGTGGACATGTATGGTTTGAAACTTATGATTTTAAAAAGCTTGAATGATGAACTACTTCCAATGAAAATATTTATTCAAACTTGATAAAAGAAGTGTCAAATTAAATCTGATTAGGTTGGATCAATGTTGAATAAGCTCCTGATCAGGCATGATTAAGTTTTCAAACCTGTAGGCTTGACAAGGTTCGATCAGATCTGATTAGCCCCGATGAAACTTGATCTGGAAATGTCCTAGAATGAGCACTTTTTTATTGGGGCATTAATAGTTAAATACTACTGATCTTAACTCTAGAGAGAAGAATAGCAAATGTCCAAAAATGGTGAGTGCGTTCAATTATCTAATCAGAATTAATCTAATCAATTATTAATCTAATCTAATTATCTAATCAATTATTTTTAATGTAAATTTAAAAGGCAAATGAAAGCAACAAAACACTTTCAATATCCCTCTAATTAACAATGAAAGAGTCCACAATTTCTTTGATAAAATGGATAATTGTTTTGTTGGTATTAGAAGTATAAACTAAAATATAAAACCAATCAAGAAGTTTTCCTTCCAACTAAAGACGGGGTCATATTCCAAAACGTCAAATTAATTTTGTCAAATCAATTATGTCATTGACTTTATAACTAAGAGGAGACTGCTTATTGTGCTCATGCTTACAGATTTTTAGAAGCCAGAACTTGAGCACTCGCGAAGAGATTAGTTCAGCACTCGTCACTAGAGATTTCACCAGGAGTGTGATTTCATGCTAAATTACTTTATCCCTAAAGCGGAGCATTTTTGCTTCTACAGGGCTGAAATATGGAAGAGGGTTAAAGGATTGTAAAGGGGTTTTTATTTTTGAAGCTTCAAAACTACGAGTGCAAAAGAGAGGATAAAAAGGTATTTTCAATTTCTTTAATACCAAAATTAATTCCCTACCACAATGTGCAATTTTTTAAAATATATGATCAAACTTGTTGGCATCAAAATTTAACATTGCTTGGATTATCTTTTTTATAATCAACTAGCAGCCCGTGGCTTCGCTCACGATAAAAAATACAGCAGATCTTACCTCTGCTCTTTGAAATGTCAAATTGTATAGTATTCACAGCTATAATACATTTCAGTATTGGAATATTTATATTCCTTTAAAATGTAAACATTGAAACTGAGGACGTTCACGGGGCGAAGCCCGAGGGGATTTTAGGGAAATGAATAGGTCTGTGTGTTTCCCTGGTTCAAGATCTACCTCAGCGTGAAATTTCAACCCAGTCGGTTCAGTATTTTTTGAGTTCACTTGCTGCATACATACATACAAATCACCTCTTCTTTATAATACTATAGATAGATGATTACAACAGTCGCCCTCAATATCACTACAATAACCCGAACCCACCATCACAAACAAATTAAAATAAAACGCGATTTTCTATCAGAAGGGCGTGTTCCCAAGGACAAGGGTACGAAGTACGAAGGGCAACGAAGGGTTAGGGGGTGCCACTCGAGTTTAACGAAGGGCGTAAATAAGGGTTAGTCACAACGGGTTACGGCTTAGGCGTGGTCGGACGTCCGCCCTCACCCTCAGGGAAACAAGGGCATTAATCACCCCCCCCCCCACCCCCCTACACAACCCCTCACCACTGGGGGGGGGGGCAAACGACACCTCCGCCAGCGTTACGTGGGTATTGGGTATTGGTCGATAGTGGTAGATTGGAGCATTGGAGGGATGATTTTTTAAAAGTTTGCAAATTTCGGATGGGATGTTGGTGATGGTTTGTTGATTATTGGGCGGTGTAAGAATTAAAATAAATAAAAATCTGATTTATTTTTTTTATATTTTTAAGTGATATGGCAACCTATCCAGGCAGGTACTTTAAGCCAAGGATGAATGAAGGATGAGAGTATGAGTAGGAATGAAGGATGAGAGTATGACGATTGTAGTACGATCTTGTTATTAATAAACTAATATAAGTTATTATAAGCTAGAACCATTGATTATAAAGAAAAAATAGATAGTGAAAGCCATTACAAATTCAGAATCCGAAAAATGTGATGTTAAAAAAATTGCCATATTCTGGTAGAGAATCTTGGTATTCAAGAAATTAAAATACCTTTTTATCACACTCCTACTTATTAATTTTTAAATATAAAATCCCTTTGTAACCCTATATCATATTTTAGCCCGTAGAGGCAAACATTTCCCATTTAAGGGATACAAACATTAAGCGTGAAATCGCACTCCTAGCACAATCCTGGCTTCAAAACATCCATAAGCATAAGCAGTTTCCTTTCAGTTACAAATAAAATAGTTACGAATAAATGGACTTAAAATGACATATCTCTCAAACAGGCTTTACTGAAAGTATAATAGTGTCTTTACCATGCAAAGTTATTTTTTTTGGTTTGAAATAACTACGCAATGTTTACTATAACAGAATGCAGTACTTCGGCCTACTAAAACAACGATAAGAAAATAATTTCACGAGCAAAGCCGGGGTTACCAGCTAGTTCATGGTAAAGTGGCTTAAGAAAGCTAATCGAAAGACTCCAGCTCAGCTGTGTGTGTCAGCCCAGTTTCGAGGTTACTTTCTCCCGCCGCTTGCACATCGACGCCGCGCCGGGTCCCGTTGCGGTCAGATCGACCCGAGCCAAAAAACTCATTAATTGCGGCTCGGCTCATTTTCACCCAGCGACCCCGGTCCCCAGTCATGCTGCCCCAGTTGTTCCGTAGGGAAGAAGGCGAAGAAGAAATTAATGAGTGCTTTCGCATTTGTTTTTAAAAGCAGGTGTGTTAAGAAGTGACCTAAAAGCCCAGCGCTTGAAAGAAGTGTATTTGGGTTTGTAAAAATCACTCCTCTAGATGAGTGCGCTTTCTGAGTCGGGAGCTAATCACCTCTGACTTAAGGATAGGAGACCAATTCTTGCCAAACATTATGCCTTGAGGGGGAGTAGGTCTCAGCGTTGTGAGGTAGGGAGTAGGCTGTTGGTTAGTAATATGTGAAATGAAAGACAAGAAGTAAACGGTTAGTGACACATTTATGTATGAATATAACTGTGAAGAATTTATGTTTATGTTTTATGTCTGAGTTAGTAAAAAGTAAAGGAAAACTAATCAAAGATAGGATTATAATGGGTCGGTAGGTTTTGGTGTCTTATCTGCCAGGCAATGACTTAACCCGAAAATAGGGTCGACCTCGGAAGAAGAAGCCCAGGATTGGAAAGACTTACATGTTTAGTGTTAACTTGTGAAGAACTAGTGTAATCAATGAGGAAGTTTGAACTTTTGTTTCGGAGGGCTCTTTTCACTGGTCTAAGAAAATAGTTGATTTCATAAAACTCCTTGATATCGCTCTTGTTCAATATTTCTGTTAAACCTATGTCAGGATTTCTGATTGACACGGTTTTGATATTATTGAAGTTTCTCTCTTTCAAAATCGTACCAGGGACATTCAAGGATTAATGGCCTAAAGTTTCATTTACATTCATAGTGCAGTTCAAACATAGTGGTGTAAAATAGATCTTCATTCTAAAAAGGTTTAAGTTACTGAACGGCTATATTAAAACAGAATTTTCCCAACGTAATTTTTATGACTAAAATATTTTTAAGAAACGTTTTTAAACCTGAACACACTTGCAGATGCACATTCTATCTCTCGTGTCCAACACAGGATCGCGGGTTTCACACGCACGCGGGCGGACAGTGTTAAATGGTCACTTCGCACCGTTGTATGTGGGAGTGCCAGCTCAGGTGTGGCTCGAACAAGATCGATTTGATAAAAGGTGATGCAAGTTATATCTTTGACTATATCACTGTTAGACAGTGACGTCTGATCTTTAAATAATCATACTATCTTGATATTCTCCTTATCTTTTTTGCCAGTTTTCGTAAATATATCGACGACATTGTAAAACAACATTGATAGCAATTCATCTATGTAAAAGTTTATGTTGAAATTAAGTAAATATACATTCGCACTAAATAAGTATAATCATCCCTTACTTTTTCTTAAAATTAAGTTTAGTTTCAAAACCAAGCCCCCAAATATGTGAGAATTAGAAATCCAATGATTGCTTATTATTAGTCAGTATTATGTTATCTCCTCTATTAGATGCACAAATATATTTCCTTCCCCCACGCCCCTTGCAGTACTCCTTAAAGTTTAGTTACGTTGGCGTTATAAAACCTAGTTAGTTAATAAATTATGAGGGCCTTGTGGCCAAAGTCTTGCTCGGTAATAATTTTAATGAACAACCTCATAAAATTGTTATACAGCAACAAAAATCTGTTCCCTTATAATGGGTGTCCATGAAGGATTGCTACAAACTTCGGGAATTCCTTTCTGGTATTTAAGTGCTTGGAATTTCCGTCTGTCAGTTTATAAAGATTTTATACTTAATTTATCATACACCTTTTAAACACTTAAGCGGACGACATATGTTCATACAAACGTCTTTGCTTACTTTGTAAGTGTAGGATAACATCTTAAATCTTGAAACGTTTTTCCCTAGCACCCTCCGTATATCTAATAATACTACCTGAACTACAGACTTTAAAAAATACAAAATTGTGCAAACTACTTACTACCAAACTGTTTACTCTATTCTGAAGACAGAAAGGGACGAGTCATCCAGAGCTGAAATAAACGAAACGTTGGGGCAAAACCGCTTAAAACGCCATCACAGAGGCGCATCAAGCGGCTATTCAGGACAATACAGTTATTCGGCGGTTCAACTCTAATTCCACGTGGCCACAACTCTACGTGTTCTTCAGGTTACTCAACTCTACGTGAGTTGCATGTTGTTGTGTTGAATAATCGTTATGGAGTTAACCTGCCGATATCTCTTTTCCTTAATCTCTTCCCTTCTTCATGAGGAATTTAAGTGACGCGAAGAATAATATCAGGGCTAATTCGAAACTTCGGTTAATTTGTGGCAATATTTGTTTTGATGGTGATTATATTGGTTTTATAGGTCATATCATATAAGTTTTTTTTATTTGAGATTAGGTAATATGTTCAAATTTTATATTTTTTATTGCCAAGAATAAATGACATAATTTTCTAGACAGTAATACTTTAAATTAGATAAAAATCTAGAAATAGTATTTTTACTTTTTGAATTTTTTTTATGTTAGGTTTAAGATATTCACTATCATAAATAATTTACAAATACAGGCTCTGTAGGTTAAATTGTTTCCCCACGAATAATGCACCAAAATGGGAATCGTTGTCTATTTTTGCATGCACTTTTATTATCTTTGCTCTCAAAGTCTACGACCAAATATTTTATTTTAATTTATTAGCACTCCTTTATCTTAATTAACACGGAATAGAGGAATACGAATTAAAATAAATATCGACTGCACACCCATAAAATACCCACTAAGATGTTACTAGGCGTCTTATCTAATAGTATTAATCTCCTCCATACAAGAAAATCACGGATATATTTAAAAAATATTTATATGAAAATTAACGAACGGTGTTTTTGGGGTCTAGGGACATCGAAATGAAAAGTTACGGCGGTCCCGTTTTTAAGTCTTACCATGAGAGCTACGGTAATAACTACTTCCCTATAGGGGGAAATTCCCTAAAAGACACGAATTAGAAGAACCTCACTCCCCCTACTAAAACAGCCGACGACCAACATCACTTTTCATACAAGCCACAAACACCAATCACACCAATCCGGTAACACCCTGTACATCCACGTTCCCAGGCATCTCGGAATCTCGGAATCTCCCGCCGTTTATGGCTTATTCCCTCCAGAATTAAGACAGTAATGACCGCTGCGATCAGCTGAGCGCCATATGCTCCGTGACCTTCCCGCCATCATAACGGACCGCTTCCTTTTTGGCGGGAGTCGATGCATAATCGCGCCGTGCCGCCGCCGCTGCTGCCGGCAGCGGACCGCTTCCTTATGGGCCGACTTCCAGGATGCCAGGATGCCAGGATGGGTGACTCTATCGCCAGTTAAGGATATTGTTAGGGAGATTGCGTGGTGTTGGTTGGTGTCCTGGGATGACCCTGGAGGTTCGATGATGGGGATTGAATTCAGTCGACTCTCGATAGGTCGAACCTAATAGTTCTCGATAGCTTGCATTATTGTCTATCCCTTGGGAGAAATCCTGTCGCCAAATCTATCCCCTATTTTCTTATTCGGAATAAAAACCATAATTTTAAGTCCATGCTTTATCTCTGTAAGTAAAAACAATGATTATACCTCTAAAAGTCGAAATGAGTCGAATAAAAGTTTCACTCTACTTGTATTTGTCGGAGTTTACCTCTAAACCTCGAATTAATCTCAATTACCTCTATAAGTCGAAATTAACTAGTAATAACCTCTGTAAATCGAACGATATGCCTAAGATGAACTGAGGCATATATGGTTCGATCGTTGTCGAACTGAGGCATGGTCAAGACGGTAGTCAATTTCGACTTATAGAGATAATTGGGATTAATTCGGAACTAAGAGGTAAATTCCGACATATAGAGGTAGAGTGAAACTTTTATTTGATTCACTTCGAGTTATAGAACTATTATAGAACTTCAAGTCGAACTGTATACATAACTTGAAGAAAAATCGTATTCCTGTGGTATTTTTAGTTTACCGAGTTTTCGAAGGTTTTTACGCTCGATCGTCTCTAAAATGGTCTAGAAGTTTTTTATAATGTTTTTTATGCGATTCAAACTTATTAAAAATTCTTACTCGTACTCCGGAAATTTTCACCAAATGATACGATTAATTCACCACACATCTTTGGTAATTTAAAAATTTGAACCTTAATAATAACAAGACTCGAGGGGATTTTGAAAAAAATATCTTCTTATTGAGTGACTCTTCTTATTGAGGTGCGTGTTATCTAGACATAAGGCTCATTACAATTTGAAGGGGGCTTGAAAATTTGAATTTTTATGATTGAAAAAGCCTCCATAAGAAGATCAGAAGGGTGTCTTCTTATGGAGGCTCTATCGTCCATTGCTTGCATCAGTTTGACTGTCTCTATATTGAATTATCAGCGTCAGGTATACCGTCGAGCTCATAGATTTCTTGTAAGCCCTTCTTTTTCAGGTTTCTCAAACAAATTTTCGAATTCTTTTATAAGAAAAATATTTTCTTAGCTTTTTGTCACTAAATTATTTTTCTTACTACTTCCTTCTCAATCCTTTCCATTTAAGCAATGGCCTTCCTCTTTTTAAAAATTTCTCTCTTTCATTAGTTACCCTCTTTTACAAGTCTTGTCACCACTTCAAAAAACTTCAGGATCTTCAGGAGGTTTAATTAGAAGTTGCTAATTCTCTTTAGGCATGCTTCTTTTCCTTTTCTTCTTCTCCTTTTCATAAATTCGAACACATGATACTATTTTTTCACATAAAATTGCGGCAACCTCTCCTACCAGATCTGATACCAGACATTGCCTGGACCTTACTCCCCAACGCCGGACTCTCGCTCCGGTTCAGCTGTCCAGCTTTGACACTTAGACACCCGGACCCCCAGAAACCCGGACAACCGGACAACCAGACAACCGCACAACCGGACGGCAGGTGGAATGGAGTCGGAGTCCAGTCCACTCGAGATGCGCATGTTTAAGTCGCCAACCAGTTTATTCGGCGGTGCCGTCGACCCGATCGCGGCGCACGTTCTCGTGATCGGCGACGTCCAGGTCGTGAATATTCCGGTAACTCGATCGCGATCGGTAGCCCCGAGCCGGCCCGGGTACTGGCCGATCCGAACAAAATGGCCCAGTGGAAGTCATTTGTATGGTAAGATAAATTTAGTCTTAGCATTGGGCATATAAATTGCATAGGCCTCGTTTTTTGACTCGGACTATAGACTCCTGAACTTGAGCAACAAGAACATAAAACATGAGTCCGCTCATAAAACATGTAATGTTAGTTTTAGCATTGGGATTATGGGAGGCCACGTCATTGACTCAACATTTATTTGGAGAAGGGAAATGATAAGCAGAGAAGTTACCATTATTGGACGATTGAGCATGGTATTTTATTTAAATTGAGGTTTTACATTGAAAAACACTGAGGCAAAGAAGGCATATTTTTAGCTTTTAAGCTTTTTAAAGATACAAAAGCACTAGGGAATGTTATTTTTTTTACAAGATTTTTCCATCTGACCAAGTGATGACTAAATAATCTTTCGATTAAGACAATTATTACTGTTGTTGATTTTCTTTGGTAAAAGGGAAAACTTACGCTTTTATGCCAGTCCTAGGATTGGAAGAAATATTTTAAAAAGTTTTGGAACAACAGCAGAATGTGATATTTATAAAGCTTACTTTTTCGACATAAAAATTGCATTACCAAGTCTCCCAACTACTTTTGAACTCCAAGGCTTTCAAACAGCTTTAGGAGTAAAAACTCCGAACTGCGAAAGTTCAATAACTGATTACTATAGTCTTAACCAAGAAAGAAACGAAATTGCTTAAATATCAATTTCAACTGTTTAACTTTTGATCGTTACGATAACTCAATAACATCATGACCTTATAATTGATGTCACTTGCTTAGTAGACGTGGGAAATGGTGTTCTTATCATCAGTAATAAATGCATTGTCACGATGATAACAATGCGATTGTTTGATTAGAGTCGAACACTGCAATAGAGGTGTCGATATTACTCCTTTGGATAAGATAGTGTGCTACATGTGGCGCTTATAAAATGCTCTAGCTTTACAAGGTGCCTAATGTGCAGATAAAAACAACCTGTTTGCAGGTTAATGTAATTAACTGACTTTTTTTTACTTTACCTAGTTTATTTTTTCGAAGTACAATCGATGGATTACCGACCTGTCGTAAACCTAAAAAAAAGACGTGGTCGAAACGTATGTCTTGGATTTGAAAGATAGTGCCTTTAACTTGGAATGTAATGTCTTGGCCTCGGTAATTAGTGTCTTGAACTCGGTAGGTAGTATCTTGGACTCGGTAACTCGGTAGTGTCTAGGATTTGGAAAGTAGTATCTTGGACTTACAAGGTAGTGTGTTGGACTTGGAAGATAATGTCTTAGACTTGGAAGGCAGTATCTTGGACTTGGAAGACAATCGTCCACTCTCATGGACTTAGAAAAAGTCAAAGTTAAGATTAACACCATCACTCACTACTGTAAGGGTCTCTGGACTTAGAAGGTAGTGTTTTGGACTTAAGTTTACAAAGTCAAAGTTAAGATTACCTCATAACTCACTACTGTAAGGGTCTCTGAACTATAAGAAGGTAGTGTTTCGGTCTTTAGTTTATAAAGACAAGTTTAAGGTTGTAAGGGTCTCTGCCTGGACCGATCCAGCTGTTTACACAACAAACATCATCTAAGGCAGGACATGCACGCAGGACCACTGGGTCGGAACCAGGACTATTTGTCTTCTGAAGATCCCAGCACTCAGGATCATCCTGCAATCATTCCAGTGACAGACCCACCGTCATAGCTGAGGAATCAAGGACAGGCAACTAGCCGGAACAGATTTCCTCTTGTAATAACAACGTCTTCAATCCGCCATTAACTCCGAGTTTCTCTGTTATTTTCCGGACAGTTCAATCATCTTGTGAAATTCTGCGATGGAAATTGGCTCGCTGTGTTTTGTGCGAGCTGCGTATCGGGAAAGGCCGGGATTTATTTCGAGTAGTTAAAATTTTGGGATGAAATTTGTGTGTTGGACTTTACCAGAAGTTATGATGGTTTTTTGTCGTACACTGAGAAATAAAGATATTTTTTAAACTAAAAGTGACAAATTGGATTGGATTGGTTAAGATTCGGATCCCACGAAAAACTGCAGGTCCCCTAGTTGCCGTTATTGGCTGATGGGCTATTAATTTCACAGACCTGTCTAAGGAACATGACTTGTCTTATTAAGACGAAAGATGAAATATGAAAGACCGTAGTCAATAACATGACTTTAAGATCGCCCACAATCATCCTTCACTCATCTCTTATTGTTACCCAGCTAAAAATACCTACCTGGTTAGGTCGTCATTTCAGGTTAAAATTTAGTATAAAGTATGCAATTATATAGCTCTGGACAGCCTTACTGGCGGGTGAGTGAGTGCGCTGTTGTCGTAATTAGTGTTTATTATCTGCAATGTTTTGGTAATAAATCACATGGCATTTTTTATGTAGAGGTATTTTGCACAAGAAAATATTTTGCTGCAACCGCAAGTGCAACTAATGTTAAATTAAAATCCATTGTAGTAGCCCCTGAACTGTGAAATTGACTAGAATAGGTTAACATACCTCAACGTCCAACAGTTCAACTAGTAGAATAGTGGATTATTCTACTATTTGAACTGTTGGACGTTGAGGTATGTTAACCTATTCTAGTAATGTTAAATGCTTGCAAGCTCAACACGATTCATGAAGTACGACGACAAAAGTGTGGAAACACGTTCTTAAATGTAAACAAATCATTTAAGATGAAAGGTTGTCAAACTAACAGACCAGCTGATGCATTGCGCAAATATTTTCCAGAAATTTTAATTGCGTAAGAAATCTCTCAGTGAAATATTACAGGGCATTCTTTTGTAGTGTAAATGAGGTGAAATTTAAACAAAGTTTTGACAGTTCTATCAAAACATGTGTTTATTCAGCAGACATTTTGGGAGATTACAATTTTCGCCACCCGCCAGTAAGGCTGTCCAGAGCTATAGTATAGAAATAGTCAGTACCAAATAAATTTTATTTCTATTGGAACTTTGAGTCTATAGTGTCTTCCAAGATACGTTTATCCGAAAAAAATTCACCGTTCTTCATCCTTATCTGAAAATTTTTTTACAGCTGGATAATTTTTAGAATATGTGCCTAAAGATTTACTTGGACATTCTTGAATAAAAAGTGAAAAATAACAGACCAGATAATTTAACGAATAATCTCTTTGCACAAAAACATTAACATTAGCAAGGATTTTTACCATTCACGTTCTACCCTCTTATGACATAACACTTCATATAATGAACAACAATCAAGCACGACAATTGAAATGAGTGGCAACCGATTGCATTATCGATTGACATTGGGAGGGAATGGAGGCCTTCTGAGTTGAGTAGTTGGCAGAGATATCAAACAGCTATCGGATTTGGTATGGGCCGCTCCCACGAAGCTTCGATGGCGCCTCGTACTCAAACTTTATTGTCTTTATTGTCTGCCCTTGCCCCCTCCACTCGGATTAACCTTCAGAGTAATTTCTTGTCTTCCGTAAATAAGGGACATAAAAATCTTGGAACTAATAATGGTTTTCTATTTTATTTGGATTTGTATGGAGGGTTAAGTGACAAGGGACTTACTTATAAGGTGTTGATTTATTGGATTTTTAGAAACATTCTTTGTAATTTGTAAAAATATTAATCATAGTTGATTTTAAAATTCGCGTTGTCTACTTGATCAGGTCAAAATTTTCCATGTAAGTTTAAGTAACTCCGCAAGAAAACCGCGACCCCGCAAGAAAATTATGCGACCCCTTGCCAATATTTTCAAAATTCAACGTTTTATTATAATTTTCAACGTAACATCATGCGCGATACTCATGTTATTCTTAATAACTTTTAATTTTGGAATCACTTTTCATCAATATGAATCATGGTTGATTTTTTCCTTGTTGTCTACTTCACCGGTCAGAAACACTCAATTTAAGTTTAGATAATTGGTAAGTAATCAGGATTACTTGTTTTAGAGGTAATAGGTGTTGAACTCGAATTATTTTAGCTGCTGCTTGAACAAAACTCTAATACACTTTAATATGTTTCTCTGCGTCTGGTAAATTAAGTTCATGGATTAAATTATGGATTAATTATTTCAAATATCACACCATCATAATCTTGTACTAAAATCTGTATCAGTAGTAACGGCGGGTCAAGGTCAAATTCTGAACCAGGTCATCTGATTTTCAAGCAATGTATCATTGGGTTTTGACCAGCTGATCTGTTTAAAAGCTTCACCCTCACACGCCGTTTCTATTACCACTGACTACGGTACAGAATGTTGTTTTAAATACTGTAGTTTCCAAACTAAATACCAAAAAAATACTATATTACCAACCAAAACTCTAAAATACCAACAAATACAAATATGTATTCCAACCCGATCCATGTAAAGCTTCAATCAGCTGATTGGTCATTCCCTGGCCAATCAGCGCGCCCCGAAGGCCATCGACCTAGTGACTATAACTGTAGGTCAGCGTCCCCACTCGTCATGAATACAAATCCGCACTTTTGCATAACTCGCGGCCAGTTGGTCCACAAACCGGTAGGCTCTGGCCACTTCATCCCGTCGATTGAACGATTCTTTTGTAGCTGGCGAGCGGCGGCGGTGCCTGTGTATAACTCGCGTCGAACGACTTGGCCAAACCGCGGCAAACTAAAACACCCCCGTTGCAGCAGACCTGCATACTCAAGCGGATTTCAAACGCAAAACAACGTATTTCAATCCGACATAGCGAGATTTGACATGTTTTGGTAAGCTCCATAAGAATATCATGGGGAATGAGTATGCAGGTTTGCTGCTACAGGTATGTTAAAACTGGGTAGTTTTAATTCAATATTTAGTAGATCTGAACTAGAAGAAGCTGTTTACCAAGTTTTATCAAGATATGTTGAGAAATAACCGAGATATAGAATTTTACTTATTTCCCATAAGGTGAACATTGGGACAACGTACTGTGTTTACCACTTTCAATTGGTAAGAATTTATATATATAAATTCGAACGAATGGTGTTTTCTGCTTCTGGGGGCCCCAAAACGAAAAGTTATCATGGTCTCGGGCTTAGATCTTACCATGAGATCTACGGTAATAGCTTCTTCCCTGTACGGGAAATTCGCTAAAATCCGTCGCCATCGTTAAAGTCGAAGTTAAAATCAATATTTTTTCGATATTTACAATCGCTATTATTTTAATCGAAATAACATTGCGATATTATCTTCGAAACGATAATTTAAAGCGTGGATGTTTGTCTGCATGATAGTTTTGTAAATAAACAATAAGTCTAAAGGTTTAATCGAAATAAATCATTAAGATCATGCACTAAAACATGGTTACAATTACTTTGTAAATACATAAACTTTAGCTGCACCTTCTAAACTTTTAGAAAATACACTTTGCACGACACTTCGGTATACCAACATATATAAAATTGCCTTGGTACGAGTCGAACTCCTCCTTCCGTTTACTATATTTTAGGGACAAAACTAGAATTGTTGCAACGCATGTTGCTGATTAAATGCTAGGTATGCGATTTATCTGCAATTGAGTAAACTTTAGCTCCTCATATTAATTAACTTAACTGCTTCTCGACGACATATTGGAGTTTTCGGACCATTTACCTATTTACCTACATCCACTTTTGTTACACTGCCAAATATACACATAATTTCTATCACGTTTCGTTCCTAGAATCATCTTAATACCTCCAGAAACTCATTTAATAAACGAAGCAAATTTTTGAAATCCATGACTGACTCTATCAGATATCAGCCTGGTCAGATAGTCAAGACTTAGTAATTCAAAATAGACTATTTTAGTAATTCAAAATAGACTATTTTCGTTACAGATTCAACAAATAGAGTAACATTTGCTCTTTGTCAATTATCAACACATTTTTACACCATTAAAAACCATAGGTTTAGTTTATATAGACTTCATTGCAAGCATGCAATTGAAATGAAATTGAAGTTCAGTTTTGTGGAAGGAACGCATAGTTAAAAGTGAAATATTGCGTTTTATATCGGTTGTGAAATGTAAACATTAATGAAACCAACCGGTGAACACAGTAAACTGTCGTGCTACCTCTGTTGTTACAATAGCCACCTTCAGGATTTCATGATATCGTTAACATTTTATGGTGTATGTGGAAAGTACGGGTTTATGTAGTTTAAAGACTAGCGTGAATTATGACAACTCTCTAGTCCAGCTTCACTTTCCCATTGGTTAACCTACGATGTAATGTGACTGTGTTAACGAAAGACTTTCGTTCACAGTCTTGCAGTAAAGAAGTACAGGATAAATCTTATGATTTGCATGAATTCTACCATAGCTTGAATGCTACTATAAATATTGTGGTTGAGATTAAATGTCTGAAAAATTCTCAACATTTATTTACGTCACATAATTTTGCTATGTTAAAATACCCCCGTTGCAGCAGACCTGCATACTCAGCGAATTTCAAATGCAAAACAATATATTTTAATCTAACATAGCGAGATTTGACATGTTTTTGTAAGCTCCATAAGATTAACATGGGGAATGAGTATGCAGGTTTGCTGCTACAGGTATGTTTAAACTTGTTGGTTTTAATTCAATATTTAGTAGATCTGAACTAGAAGAAGCCATTTACCAAGTTTTATCAAGATATGTTGAGAAATAACCGTGATATAGAATTTAACTTATTTCCCATAAGGTTTACATTGGGGCAACGTACTGTGTTTACCACTTTCAATTGGTAAGAATTTAAATACATATAAATTCGAACGAATGGTGTTTTCTGCTTCTGGGGGCCCCAAAACGAAAAGTTATCATGGTCTCGGGCTTAGGTCTTACCATGAGATCTACGCTAATAGCTTCCTCCCTATAGGGGAAATTCGCTAAAATCCGTCACCATCGTTAAAATCGAAGTTGAAAATCGATATTTTTTCGATATTTTCAATCGTTATTATGTTAATCAAAAATTATTGCGATGTTATCATCGAAACGATAGTTTAAAGCGTGGATTATTGTCTGCATGATAGTTTTGTAAATAAACAATAAGTCTAACAGGTTTAATCAAAATACAACATTATAAAAAAATGGTTAAAATTGTACTTTGTAAATACATAGACTTTAGCTGCATCTTCTAAACTTTTAAAAAATAACTTTGCACGACACTTCGGTTCTACCGACGCATAAAATTGCCTTGGTACGAGTCGGACATGTCCTTCCTTTTATTATATTTTAGGTAAAATAAAAAACTAGAATTGTTGCAACGCATGATTAAATGCTAGGTATGTAATTTATATGCAATTGAGTAAACTTATGGCTCCTCATATTTATTAACTTAAATGTTTCTCGACGACATATTGGAATTTTTGGACCATTTTCCTATTTACCTACATCCACTTTGGTAACACTGCCAAATATACACATAATTTCTATCACGTTTCGTTCCTAGAATCATCTTAATACCTCCAGAAACTCATTTAATAAACGAAGCAAATTTTTGAAATCCATGACTGACTCTATCAGATATCAGCTTGGTCAGATAGTCAAGACTTAGTAATTCAAAATAGAATATTTTCGTTACAAATTCAACAAATAGACTAACATTTGCTCTTTGTCGATTATCAACACATTTTACACCATTAAAAACCATAGGTTTAGTTTATATTGACTTCATTGCAAGCATGCAATTGATATTAAACTGAAGTTCAGTTTTGTGGAAGGAACGCAGTTAAAAGTGAAATATTGCGTTTTATATCGGTTGTGAAATGTAAACATTAATGAAAACAACCGGTGAACACAGTAAACTGTCGTGCTACCTCCGTTGTTACAATAGCCACCTTCAGGATTTCATGATATCGTTAACATTTTATGGTGTATGTGGAAAGTACGGGTTTATGTAGTTTAAAGACTAGCGTGAATTATGACAACTCTCTAGTCCAGCTTCACTTTCCCATTGGTTACTTTACGTTGTAACTGTGTTAACGAAAGACTTTCGTTCACAGTCTTGCAGTAAAGGAGTACAGGATAAACCTTACGATTTGCATGAATTCTGCCATAGCATGAAAGCTAATATAAATATTGTGGTTGAAATGAAATGTCTGAAAAATTCTCAACATTTATTTACGTCATATAATTTTGCTATGTTAAAAAACGAAACTGCGTGTATAGACTGTTTGGAACACTGCGTTGATTTCAACCTAACAAATACCGCAGAATCAGGCCAAAGTAATGATGGACTATATTAGGAGATGGTGTATAACAATAGGTGTCATCAATCGAAATGAATTACCATTTTCCACACTTTATACCCACATTAAATTCACTTTCTTACTATCTGATTCCTACACTTATTTCAACTTATTATATTTTGATTTTAGATTCATCTAGCACAGCTTTTAAGAGATGTCATAAAACTAGGAACCGGCCCGTTTGACCTCGGAAAGAACTAAAACAACCTCATAACTTTCCTATACTACCTTCAAATTCTACAAGGCTGTCTCCAACATCAAGTGACCACAATATAGTGGGTTTTACAGTTTCACTCACACAGGCAGCTGGATTACCGAGTTTCACACATGGTTGTAATGTATTCCCTCAGATTCCAAGTTTTATACACACACAGTCGCGATAGATTTATCAATTTCACACACACACACACACACACACACACACAGTGTTGATAAATTTTCCAGTTTCACACACACTGACGAGATTGATTTCCCAAATTCAACACACGGTCACGATAGATTGCCGCAATAGATTTCCAGAATTCGCACACTAATTTGAGATAAATTTCTCAGTTTCACACTCACATTCGTGATAAATTCCCCAGTTTCACACAGGCCGCGCCGGTTTACGACTGCATGTTTCTCCTTCGCCGGCACATCTCTTTTATGATCTTGTTAACATTCCACTATCACGCCCGCTAGAGGGCGGGTCGGACAGCGAGCGTCACGGGAGCTGGTGCAACGTACATGAAATGTTCACTTTTATGGTCATTTTGTTTTAAAACAGCGATTGTTTGACGAGATAAAGTAGAGAAAATTACGAAAGACAGTTGCGAATGGAGTGGTTTTCAATATTTATGATTTTTTCAGCTCTGTAACGATTTATTGAAAATTTGTGTAAAACAAAGGTATCTTCTAATGTTGCGCTCAGCTGGTGTCAAGCGCTGGCTAGCTGGTGTCGAGGACTTAGTTCACCATTAACCCTACGAAAGAGCAGCGCTGTCGCTGCCCTCTCCTAATTTAACTTAACTAAAGCTAGTAACTAGATTTAATAGTAACTTAACTGTAACTGTAACTTGTAATTGGGCGCAACAGAAGACCCATTTAAAAGCGACCTCTGTTGTGGTGTATTCTAATTTTTTATGAAAAAAATTAGAAAAAAATTATTTGTCATGTCATCAAACAAGAAGCTAGTTTCAGAAAGGTAGGATGGCTACTCAAGCCATACTACCTACATACACACCATCTTATAGAAAGACGTTGCTGTTAGAATACAACTTTAACTGCTCCCTTTTGAAGCAAACAGTATATTATGAACAAATGCTAAAAAGTAAACGATTTTCTCACGCTTGTTAATTTATATTCACCCTATATTTAGTTTCAATCGGCAAGTCATTAAGGTCGCTGTTTAAAATAATTAACTAGTTCCTGTACCAAAGTAATTCAAATGCATGTGTTAGACTATAACATGTCGCACTACTATACTATATTCCACATAATAGCGAACCACACTTTATTCTCACACTGTTTTTGGAACAGCCAAAGGCCGGAAACTCCCTGAGTTAAACATTTGCTCAGCCGGTCAGACAGAATCTGATTCAAAGATTCGTAAGTTTATTTAGGACGATTCAACCCTCCCAGTTTTTAGTTGCCTTATGATAAGAATTCACCTTCCAGGGTTTAACAGCTGTTGTTGGTTGTTGAACTTAAAGTCCCATTATGTCTACCTTAAAATGTCTTTTATCTATAAATTCAGATATATAACTCGTCAAAACAGGAGAAAGAAAGTTTGAAAAAATAAAGGAACTATCTCGCAGAACAAACTATTAAAAGAACATTTAAAGAATAATTTGTAGGTTTAAGTTACCTAAAAGTCATGCAGTTCTGTGTAAGTCGTATTTTATTGCGACCTAGGTTTCAATGCGATTGCATTATCTTCAGGCATACGAAGTTGTTCAGTCCATTAGACATCGTTGAAGAAGTTAAAACTTGCACATGTAGATCTGACACATTCAACACAAATGTCCAATAAATGACCTAGGTCGCAATAAAATACGACTTACACAGAACTGGATGACGTTAAGGTAACTTAAACCTAGAAATTTTGTCTAAACCAGTTCAGGGGCAAAAATCCTCATCTTTACGATGTCTAGGAAAATTTAAAGGTTTCTTGGAGACTCGTCTGCTATTAGTTATTAATAATTGGCCATAAAACTTTGTTTTGCTAATTAGTGAGAGTAAATTCCTGCAAAAAATAACATTTAGCCCTGCGCCTTAGATGCTTTTGAATGAGTTTAATTCAATCAAAACGTAATACAAACGTAATACCGACATAATACCTTTCGTGATTTCATCAACTTATGACACCGCTATGGGTTACAAGAATACACTTTGAGACAGGTGAGTGATTCATATAAAATTGATGTAACCATGTCTCACACAACGTGCCGTGTATGGCCTCTGACAAGGAGAGAGACCACGGCACGTTAACGTGGCTTAACGTTGGGCAACGTTGTTGCAGTAACCACGTTAACGTTGAGACATGTTTGTCGTTTGTCGTTTGTCGCGGTTCGTAGTGTTAATATAGAGCGACCGCGCAGTAAGGAAGGAATCTGGTATAGGTAAGTATGCGCGAGTATTGAGGTGGGGTTGGGGGAGGGGTAAGAAGTAAAGGGTGGTGAGAATTAGAACTTTAATACTGCAGGTAGGGATGAAAAACTATCCTCAAAATATAATAATTCAAAATTTTGAGAGGTGTTATATATGAGAAATTAGACTAATACTTTATTTTATTGATACATTGATGTAGTATTCCGATAACAGTGTTTTTACATAGTAAAATATTCAAAAATGTCTTGAATACAGAATGGGCCTTTGCAGACACAATTGAAGAATTTCATAACGACGCATTTGGGGAAATTCGCCCTTTCACAAATTTTTGACGTGCTGTGTGTGAGGGTGATGAGAACAGACTCCAGTAATGCATAAATGTGGAGGGTAAACATTTGAGCATCTACGAGATTAAATATGTGATTTTATGTAATTAAATAAATATAAGCCACTGTATACCTAAATTTGGCCCACTCTGCGCTGCATAATTAGGTCTCATAATTTAAATTTGTATTATTTGAGAGAATATTTGTTGATTGATTCAACATGAAATTCAATAAATGAATAACAATTTCAAAATTTCTAGTTTGTTTAGTAATAATTTTAAGTTACAGATAAGCACTGGTAACGGTGAACATGAAATAGTTAACAATTTTTCATACAATCGATTTTCTTGCTTGTCGATGTAATCTAATGTTTATTAGTGTCTTTGTTTACCTTTGCATAGGGTACATTAAAATATAAACCTTACAAAGCAGATAATGTCCAGACTAACTAAAATGTTACTAATTTAAATAAAAAATGTGCATCCCTTTCGTGTAAAATTTCCACTTTTCACAACTGAAGAAAGCGAGAACTTCACCTCCGAACCGAATATACATAATCAATCACTAAGTATGCCGCCTATTCACAATTCAAACGGAGAGAAGAGATTCAAAAACGGTTTGAAAGTCAAAGTCACGAACGGAACCAAGGTGAAACAGTCTGTTCCTATGCAAATGCAGAACCAATGGGCGTAGAGAATGGAGGAAAGTCGAGAGCTGATTGGCTACTGTTTCTTTCACATACTTTGCATTCCTTTTGGAGATCTTTAAAACATAGGATTTGACCCTTTAAGTTGAGAGACAAATGTCGTTTTTGAAAGTGTTACCATCATTGTTTTGATTCATATTTTAAGGTAGGTACTTAAATTGTTATGCACACTTACTGATTGGTTTTACTGCATACCGACTTGTTGATATGAAAGACTAACGATAGAATTACAAATCTTTACTGAATTTGCTCAAATAAGACAGTGAATATGTTCATTTGGCTCTGAAAAACATATTCTGACGACGGCGTGTTATTGGATTTTCTCAACTTAATTTTCTCCCTTCTTCGTATCTAACTGACATGTTTTTACAGTGAGACTGTCAAATTAATGTTTTCGATATTATTTAAATAAACCATAATTCATTATAAGTAGGCTTAACAGCCTAATATCACCACCATTGAACTTTCAATCATTGTAAATAAGTTACGTAAGTATGTTTATCATTACTGTAAAGGCCTACCTCCTTGTTTATACGCTTGAATAACAAAGGAATACTAAATCTAGCCTACTTTCTTCAAACCTTTAAAGGTCAAATTGCGATGATAAACGAGCTCCAATCACCACACGTTGAAGAGCAACATAACATCGAAGACAAATGATCTACAATTCTTCGAACAAATGATCTTTCCTCAGGACCTATGAACGCCTTCAGAAAGATATTATGCAAAAGTAAGTCAGCACTCATATTGCCTAGTTGCGCCTTGCATCATTTGCAGATGAGAAGGCTACCGGTTACTTTATTCTCAAAAATCACTGGAGCAAACAAAACAACATTGATCAAAACGGCTAAGAGGCTATTTGTTTATGGTGTTGACAGTTTTTATTTGTTCTAGCATGGGATCCACTACCACGGGTTGTGCTTTGTTTATAATTAATATTTGCACTTGACCAGGCAATTTAAACAATACTTATGACTTTTGTTCATGCATGTACCTACCCATGAGAATAAAGATTTATTATTCACCTTGTACCCCGAAGTTCATCAGACTAAAAAATCTGTAACTTTATGGTACGTTGATTCTGGGTAATCCAAGCTTTCATTGATCTTAATTTATTGATTGGATTTTAATTATTGATCTTAGTGATTTAATTAGTTAGTATTTCCCTAATAACAGAGCCAGTACTTGGTGGACCAAGCCTTACTCGGTATTATTTCATGTTTTCCCGTTCATCTAATTACTTTAAAATATTTCAGTGCCATACAATTTATAAATAAGAACTATTATTACTCTATTCAATCTTTATCCCACAAGTTGTATTTTTCCTACATGGCTGTATTTTGCAAACAGCTGATATGATTAGTTCATTTGTTTACACTTTCCTCGTTTTGTTTCGTTGCCATCATGGCAACTCAAAAGGCCAATGTTAACATTTTACAACTTAAAATTTCATTTTCTTACGTTTAACAATTTTCTCTGGCCAGGTAATTTACATAGAAAACGTTTTTGAGTAATAAATTACTTATTTCCAGACTTAAAAGGAAATCCTCGGAGCCGTTTTTTGAGATAATTGTGCAAGCAAGCACTCACGCAAGATAATATTGCTCTTATAATAGCATAGGATTTTATTATCCTTTCTGCACTCAGCCTTCATATTCCATTTACTGGTCGAGCTAAATGACATGGCAAAGACCGTCCATAAACCGAATGCCAAAATTAACATTACTCTTAAGGGCGGTGTACGCCACGTCATCTTACTCGTCCAGTAACATTTTTGCATCATCGTTGTATAGTTCGAATCAAATAACAAGGCCCATGCCGTTCATAAGTCCAATGCTAGCATTAACATTAGCCTTACGGACGAACTGGGCCTTGTTATTTAAATCGGCCTATATTTCAACGTGTTTACACAACTCGATCGACACTTCAGCAATCTCTCGTTGTTTCTACCCAAAATCCACATAATTTGAGCATGCTTCGAATATACAGTCGTTACGCCTGGCTCACCAAGGAACCCAACTCCATGACGAGAAGCGACGCCTAATCCTGATCGTTACCTGCGATCTGCTGATCGTTAAATGCGATCTCCTGATCGTTAACTGCGATCAACTGGCGTGAAAATCATAATTAATAGAGTGGCTAATTAGTCAGTTTCGGGGAATTGAGGGTTTAATCAAATCTTTCACGAGTCGTTGAATAACTTCCGTTGGTATTGTAGAAATGAATGTTGTTATTGTGTTGTGTTATTAAGAAGCATTAAATAGTAAAATGGAGAACAACAAAAGACTACATCAAAATTGTATTAAGGCACAGAGGAGAAACTATTAAAACGTTACTGAAGTTGTAAATTTACTTGCGTTAATAAGTTGGACGTTTAAGTGCTTATATTAATTTTACCAAAATGAAACGAATATTAAATAAATGCAAAGCAATCAAACCCTTGATTTATTTTTTTGCTCAAAACGTTTTTTATGAATGAAAATCAATTTTATAATTGGTCTCAAGTCTAAAAATAATTTTTGGTATTCCTAAAATGTTAAAGTGCTCTAACTGTAGGCTCCTAAGCAAAATTTAAACATGAAGCGCATTTTATTTGTATAGAAACGAAAGTAAAATATCTTCAAACAATGCATTTTATTGTAGAACAGAGTTAATTGTTTATTAACTGGATTAGAATTTCCTAATTATTAAAAAATAATAATTAGTTCGATTAATTGCCACTTAACAAGTGAAATAGTGTAGATATCCTATTATTTAACTATAACTATAAAATAATAATTATATACGAATTACCCATATTTGAAATCAATAGCCTAATCCTTTATAATTAGTAAAACTTTCATCCCGGTATTTTTCTTCATGAACGTGACGTCATATTTCCTTAGAAAAATGCCCTCATTAATTGGTGGTATGAACAAGAAGTCCTTTTTATTATTTCGTTTGAGAGAGCTTATAAGTAGGATACTGCTTTCCTTACGAAACAAAAACAAAAATCCTAGTTTCCGAATTAAAACTTCACAGTTTTATTTACAACGGTCTAACTTGGAGGTGTACATTAACCCTTTACTTTTAAATGTACAATAACTTTTTTGTATAAATTTACGTGCATGTATAATGATTGATATTATTGATAAATGTACGATTTTAACTTATTCCTCATTTGGAGACGTTGTTGAGTCTTGAGACTCTAATGGAACTACACATCTTATTATTTTTCTGATTCACTTTACCTTTTTCACTAATAAAAACTGAAGACCTGTATACAGTAATACAACTTCAAAACTACTCAAAAATAAAACTATACTTAACCTTACAAATTTTTTATCACTTAATGTAGTAAAATTTAAACACAACAAATTAATCCTACCTCAAAACAACTGGAACGAAATATCCGTGGGTCACTTTAAACAGAGTTCACACTTCACTGAGGTCGCGCCGCGTATCCACTACGTACGGGAGTAAAGGACGGACGCGACGCCACGCGGAGAGCTACAGTGGCACTGACGCTACGTCCTCAGCCGCTAGGCCGCTAGCGCGACTGTGGCGACCCTAGCGGCGGCTCGGGCAACTAAACGAGCTGACGCGACGTCGGATCATACGAGTAAGCGGATAACCGGGAGTGGACGGATGAGTGAGGGTCAAAGAGCGAGTCATGGACGGATTTCTCGGGTTGCCGTAAATAGGGGGTGTCCTGCACCCCCTAAGTTTAGGTGGCTTTTTGACTAGGGTAAGTAGGTTTTCGGTTACTGGAACAAATTTTTATTTTTTTGTTCACTTTTCCAGTAATTTGGATTCAATTACGTTTAGGGTTTTATGGACTGGTTTATTTGAGTTTCATTTCATCCCAGTATTTTTGTCCAGCTTATTTTATTACTTTGATTGATGTGGTTGCTTCTATGGTGACGCTTAATAATCTCTCTAATAGAATTATAATTATTTATTTTTCACCAGTCCAACAAATTATTATAAAAAAATAATACTTTGTCCTTTTGATAATTAAACATCTTGATAGTCATTTAGTTAGACAGCTCGTTGCCTCTAAAAGTACTTGTTTTTTATTCGATTTAATACCACAGTACCTTAACCTTAAATCATTTAGGTTAAATTTTTTTCCTTAGACAGATCAATTAAAAATTCACAGAATGTACAATCAAATACACCTCACCAACACTCATTATCTGAATTAAATTTCCTTTTATTATACTACAAAATCCTTCTTTTGAAACTCCAAGATCCAACATCCATTAATTAGAATTTATAATGACAATTTAATTATTAGATTGTGGAATATTCAGTGGAACTAATTATTAATTCTGTAGAGGCGCTACTGGGCAAAGTAATTAATGGTTACATCTTTCATCATGTTGAGACATGTGAATATTTAACCAAATTAGCCCAGTGGCCAACACCTGTTCGGCGAAGAACTCTGAAGTTCGTCTACCTCAGGGCAATGACTTTGGCTGCGAAGCCATTTTTCTTTTACAAATCTTGAAAATTTTCAAAACATTGTTTATTGGGTGTTTAATAGACAGCTTTGTCGCCAAAAGTTTGAAAAGTAATATTTTGTTTTAAAATCTAAAATCCTTTTGTAGATCCTTAATTTTGTTTGACAAGACTGGAAGAATTGAGGATACTATATCAAATCCAAAGCAAATAAAGGGAACATATTCCTGAGTAAATGTAATGTAGGGGGAAAGGTAGGGGAAGAGTAAAGGAGAAGAAATAAGAAAAGGTTGAAACAGGTGGTTGAACGTGATAGGAGAGAAAGAAAAGTAGTAAAATTTATAAAATCAGTAATATGGGAAGAGTAAGACAAAAGAAATAAGGATGACTCAAGCAGAGGTTAATGTACCATTAGTTCTTCCGTGTTTCAAGACGCAGATAAAGATTGGCAAGGAGGGGGAAAAGAAATAAAACTCTGAGAGAAACTAAACCGAGGTATCATACAGGAACAAAGGAGGGTATGTGAAAGAGATCCTTTATTTTCCTTTAAGATTCAATCCTCGATATAACTTGCACTTTATAAAAATATAGTTTATAGTTACAAGGTCGCACCACAGACATCTTACACTCATCTCTCATTCACACTTGGTTTCAAATACCTACATGGGTAGGATGCCATTTCATGTAAAGTATTAAAGTATTCAGTACAGTATGATTCAGTGAGAGAAATTTGACTTGTTCTAAGACTAGTATCTGGTGGACCGAGCCTTGATCGGTGTTATTTCGTGTTTACCAGTTCATCCAGTTACTATAAAATATTTCAATGTCATAATAATAATAATAATCTATATTAAAATCTCCTACAACAAGAATGTTATTTTTATTTTTGTAATTGGAGTCTAAACAATTTCTCACGGCATTCACAAAGAAATTTATGTAACCTGAGGGTGGTCGGTATACTCCCAATATGAAGATTCTCTTTGATAATGACTCAATTTGTATACATGTCATTTCAATTTGTCCTTCTTCACAAAATTCAGAAATATCAATTGTATTAAATTTGTGGTTTTCATTTATTAATAAACTTACACCACCTTTTCTCATTTTCTCCCGACAAAAAGAAGATGCATGAATTAAGTTTTTTATTCTAATTGAATTTATTTGGCATTCTTTCAAATTGTGTTCTGTTAAACATAAAACTGTTGGAGATTCATCTTCAATTACTGGTTCAAGTAATTCCATTTTTTTAACAATCCATCAATATTTTGGTGTAGTATTTTTAACATATATTTTTGTTGATTTGTCTTTGTCAGGTATGACTTTTTTGATAATACATTAATTAATATATCCTGTCTATATTCAAAGTAATAGTTTGTCAAAAACTTCTTGTCTTCTTTTTATTGACATTAAAAAAATGGTTTTTCTCGTAAATATTTTGAAAATATGAGCCATTTTGGATCATTTGTTTTCCTTGAAAATTAATTAGATCATTATTATTTCTTGTAATTATCACTGGGATTGGATAAAATTGATAGATAGAAATCTTTTTTATTGCTCCATGATGGGCTCTTCATCCCACTTGTAATATTTTTCCTTCATGGCTGTAGATTCCAAACAGCTGTTATGATTACTTCATGTGTTTACACTTTCCTTGTTTATTTTCGCTGCTATCACGGCAACCCATGAGGCCAATGTTAAAATTTTAAAACTTTAAAATTCGATTTATTACGTTATTAGATTTTCTCTGTCCAATTAATCTGCATAAATACGTTTTTGAGTCATAAATTACTTATTTCCAGACTTTTAAGAGCCGTTTTTGAGATCGTTGTGCAAACATACAACCAAGCACACAAGATAACATTGCTCGTACAGTATAAGAGTATAGGATTGTGTTACCTTTCAGGGCAATCCGTGATGACCAACTATTTATATTGCAGAAACAATAGTAAACCGTTAGAGGGAGAATGCCAATCTTTATCTGCCTCTTGGAACACGGAAGGCTAATGGTGCTTTCACCTTCCTTGAGTCATCTGCGAGTCACAATAGGCCGAGGCGAAAGACGTGGCACAGTCTACTCGTGAAACTAATGTTAGTTTTGACAATGGGCTTATAGACGGCCGTGGCCTTATCATTTGATTTTGACTGTACGTGCCTAACATGTTGTAACAGGTATGTAGAAAAATACCTCCGTTGCAGCTGACCTGCATACTCAGCGAATTTCAAATTCAAAATAGCACATTTCAATTTAACATAGCGAGATTTGACATGTTTTTGTAAGCTCCATAAGAATAACATGAGGAATGAGTATGTAGGTTTGCTGTAGCAAGTATGTTAAAACTGGGGGGGTTTTAATTCAATATTTAGTAGATCTCAACTAGAAGAAGCCATATAGCAAGTTTTATTGAGATATGTTGAGAAATAAGCGAGAAATAGAATTTTACTTACTTCCCATAATGATAACATTGGGACAACGTACTCTGTTTACCACTAGCGATATCTCGGTAACCAGTGGTCATAGAGCAAAAATAAAAAATAAAAAATTATTTTTTTTAAGCTGAATTCAACAGTGTAAACATAAATTACATTATTTTAATTTTTCTATTAAAAAAACTCATTTTTGGAGGGGTTTACCCCCCCCCCCCCTTACCCACTCTTCCAGTGGTTCGACCAGGCTGGTTATCTAACTCGTCCGAATAATTACTAATTTACGTGTCTGTGCCGAATTTCATTCAAATTGGACTATTTTTACACGAGTTATCGTGCTTAAAGACACACATTTATATATGAAAATGAGCGAATGGTATTTTTGCACCTGGTGACATCAAAACAAAAAAGTTATGTTGGTCTCCGGCTTAAGTCTTACCATGAGACCCACGGTAACACCTTCTTCCCTATAGGGAAAATTCGCTAATAGTTTTGTCATTTTGATGATGTATAATTGCCTCTGTCCTGGTTCAGACAAAATTAGTGGAGTAAATTACCTTCTGTGATCCAGCTTAAGTATTTATGTTTTCACTACGGCCTGTTTCATTACCATGAATTTATATCAGACGCCATGTTCCAGAACATTTACCAGTTCGTTAAACGACGATAAAAAATAAATATGCATAGTTCTTGTTGGTCTATTTGCGCGCTTTCAAATAAATGCACGTTCACACGGAAACGTACATGAATTGTACAAAACTAAAGACGAAAAATAAATTTACCGGCTTCGCCAGGCAAAATCCGCATTCCAACTCCACATTCATTGTCGCAATGTGGATCGCGCCGCTGCGGACGGTAAATTTAATTGTACGTCTTTACTTTATGATTGTCGAATTCGATACCTGTCTGTCTAATGTAGCTGTTTTAAAGCATGGACTATGTTTCTTTTTTTATCGACGTCCCATGGACTAATTAATGTTCTCGAATTGATCATAACATGCCTATAATTCATGGTATTAAGACATAAGGATGAAAATGTATCTAATACACCACTTAGTTAGGCTATGAAAAAAGGTATCATGAAGCATATTATAAAAGATGATAATTTACGTCTGCTTCAACTAAATAAGATTAATATATGTTTTATAAATACATTTTATAGGTGTAAAAACTTATGAACGTTTCTGTAAAGTCCAATATTTTTATTTAGCTACTAGCCGATGTAACTACTTGTACATGATGTAGCATTATGACTCCTGGAATTATCGAATCAGGTTAAAATATACAAGTAATTCTATACAGTTGTAAACAATCTCATTTAGAAATTCTATAATAGTGCCATGTTACAATCAATTTTAGGCTCCTTTATTCTCAGAAATTCACTCTTTACTTTGTTGCCAACGACAATTGATTTTGCGAAATCATTTTGCCCAGGAAATAACAATTTGGAGGCGTTTGATAATCACTTGTTCCTGCGGGCTTTCCGTCAACTTCTAGGAAGGTTTTGGAAGTTAGATCGGTTCAAGGATGAACCCCAAGGTTTGATTAAATTGTTTTCAAGGAATCTCATGGTACCCAGGCGATGAGCTGACGCTGACCTGATCAAAAGTTGTTATTCCATCTGTTTATTTATTTATTTAGTTATACAGATCAATTTGCTATTAATGTACTTATTTATTGTTATGTTTTGAAATTATTTATTAATGTTATTATAGTTATATTTAAACATTGTATTTATATCTTCAGTGCTGGTTCAAAGTTGCTCGTGAAATGAAGTGGAAGATCAAAGACTAAAAGAGACTCAACCTCGAAAATCAATATGTTAGTTTATAAGTGAACTGCTTCATTATAATTGGGTTGTACCTGTTTTGAAGCATGTAAATAAAATAAAATAAAAAGTAACCCGCTTAAGGCATCAAGTTATTGCTTATTTTCGGCCCACACTACATTATATCATCCAATAATTTATAAAATAGTTTGTTACATCTTATTTTTAAAGTGAACCTTGCATTCTGACTGCTAATTGGCGTAAAAACTTCCAAAAAAATCAAATATTTGATTGTATAAGGCAGGCCTTGTCTTACACTTATTGTTTTTGCTCAAAGAAAAGTTTTCAATAATTACTGTTTGAATGTAAACAGTACAAAAATGGTAATTTAAAAACTGAGAGGTGCGTCGGATATCTGTTTACCATGCGTTCAGTGATGGGATTTTGGCCATCGATAACTTACAACTAAGTAGTTAATTTATTGATAAACATAAACATGACATAGTTAATTGAACATTCAACATATTGAGCTTAAAGATATGAAAAGCCAACTTTAAGACACGATCAAGATGCACTCATTAGTTGCTGTAAATAAAGAAAACTACCAAAATTACAAACGTATTAGGCCTATAAAAATATAATTTTACACTGATTTTAGGACCCAAACTGTTGATCTAAGAAGTGATTTAGTTAACTGATATCCCGGATTAAAACAATTTAAAATACTACATACTTTTCAACAAAACTCCGTCTATGTTACATTAACGCCTCCTTTGTAAAAAAATCATTAATTTTTCTCTAACCATCTTTAAACAAAATTAACTCCCAATAAAAAAACTTAAACCTGTCAAAAAACGCTTCAACCCAAAATCTCCCACTGTCCTTAGCTCTACATAATATTAGACCGTACAATGACTTCATTAGGACACGCGGTCGGCGCTGTCGCTAGGTCCCAAGTTCCCAGCGGGTGTCACCTGTGCTTCCTGCCGCCAGGGGCCGCACATCCCGTCCTACAGGTGCCGCGACCTTGAGGTCGAGGGGTAACTTGACCTTGAGGTCACAAAGTGTAAACATGCCCCGTGTCGCCGCCCTGGGTAATGTAGCCTAAACCGGACATCGGTTTTTGTCGCCTGAGGTTATTAGATCGCTTAGATTCTGCTGATAGGAGGGAAGCCACAAAATTTTGGAAAAATTTAACTAAATTAACAACGAAAATGTGGATTTTCTGAACGAAGAGGATTTGGACTCTAGCGGCTGCCGATTTTTGTCAGATTTTCTTTAAACTCGTTAAAAAGACTCTTCTATCTTAGAAATATTGTTTGATATGATTATCGGAGGACCCTTACCTAGCCCCAATTTTGGGGGTAATCTTTCTAATTTGGTTTTTTGGGACTTAATTGGGCAATAGAAGCTTTCTTGTCTTTAGCCCTGAATAGAAGGCCCGAAACTGTAGTCAAAAAATAAAATTCTACTATAAAAATAGGAAACCGCTAGTTGGATTTTATCAAATTTCGTTCACACATTTGAAATCTACAATCACCCAGATTTTGACTGAATGAAAATAACCGACTTGCCGGCAGTTTTAGGTTTTGTTAGCAATCGAGTTTGATGTAATAATTTTAATTGCTTCCCGCTATTTAACTTGGCTGATTATTACGCAAACCTTTTCTACTTTCACCTCCCCAGCAAAATTTTAAGTTTACAAGATCCCAAAGATGACCATAAAAAATAAACACACTGGTATCAACCCCGTATTTACATTAAATGTTTTTACTGTCTCCTGGTGGGTCGTCTCCTGGGGAAGGAGATCATTAAATGAGTAACTAAATTGTAAGACTATATTACTTTCGTCTAAAACAGCTCAATAATTTTCTCATTCAGTCAGTACAAGTATAAATGTGAACAAATCATCTTCAGCTGGTACTATCCATGAAGTTTTAGACGTAAGTAGTACAGTCTTACAGTCATATCTGCAGCTCAAAGGCTAAAATAATGGATTTGTAATAAAATAGTAATTAAAGTTCCGACCAAATCAATAGGCGGGTGGCGAAAAATGGAAACTCCAGCTGTATTAATGACTTGATGTTAAAGACACCTACGCTCCTCTACACAGTTCAGTAGTTGAACATATTTCCAACAGATAGAAGCACATTTACTTGGGTATGTTTGGAGATCTTACACAGCTGATTTGGAGAACATAAACAAAGAGCATAAGTGTCTATAACTTCAGATGGGTAAATGATTGGCCAAAAACATATTTTGAACGCCAGCAGCGCACTCACTCACCCGCCTAATGATTTGGCCGGAACTCTAATGTTAAAAACCATACTGTACAGATTTGTAACCCGCCATGAATATGAAGAAAATTACAAAGCCACCCTGGGAGTGGGAGTGGCAACTGTCGTGTTAATTGTTGTGCAATGTTCCAACAACCACTGAGTTATGACAGTTACGTTAACCAGGGATTCGCTAAAGAGTAAAGCACGCTACAATTCTGTTCTTGTTAGTTGCCAACCACAACCGCCAAACCCAGCCACCTTGGGTGTAATCGTGAACTACCGTGAGAACATTTCACTTTCTACTTATGAACAACAGCAATCCGAACATTAATTGTTGCATGCTTTCATCTCTACTTCGCTCTGGTCTTTCACTTTCGAAAATCGGAGAAATTCGTTGATTTGTACTTACGGAACGTTTGATGTTGATTGATTATTTTACTAACTTTCATTAGAGGTGTGACTGACTGAAGTTGCAGTGCGACTGACTGGGCTGGATCCATAGTGAATGTCGTGAAATGCATCAGTTTATAAATCCGAAAAAGATGGCATTTTCATAAAACTTTTGTAAAACAAATTACTAAAATACAAAAGAAAGTTTATTTTTCCCATTACACATTATTCTTTTCTCATTAATAAGTTTATTTGTCCCACTATAATGTAGTCTCTGATACACAAATTGTAAATAGAATTGTTCAGATGTATTATAGTATTTTTTAATCTTCACTCCTCAACCATATATTAGTACCTGGTGGACCGAGTCTTGCTCGGTATTATTTTATATTTACCAGTTCATCCAATTACTATAATACAATTCAATAATATATTTTTTTACTACTCCATGCATTCTTTATCCCAAATTATGTATTTTTCTGGATGGCTGTTTACAAAAAGCTTTTATGACTACTCTCTTTGTTTACACTTTCCATGTTTATTTTGTTCCTATCATGGCAACTTATAAGGCTAATGTTAACATTTTGAAACTTTAAAATTAATTTTATTGCCTTATTAGACTTTCTCCGGCCGAGTAATCTGCATAAAACTAGTTTTTGAGTCATAACTTACTCATTTCTAGACTTTGGAGGAAATTCCTCGGAGCCGTTTTTGAGATAATTGTGCAAATAAGGACGCACGTAAGAAAACATTGCTCATATAAGAGTATACCCATTTCCCAACCATGTTATGCACATTTTCAACAAAAAATGAAAGTTAAACTAAAAAACACACAAAGTTAACACATAGTTAAAATGGTTAACAAATAGTTAACGATTTCCATATTTGACATGCACACTAAAAAAATAGTTAAATAGTTGACATATTTAACGAATACCTAACATTATTAACAACAGAAAGAATGCATACAGCACTGCATTGCAGGCCTAATGTACGATTATCCCCACCAAAAATGTACTATTTGAGTCAAACAACTGACCAAGCTCATCCATAATCCCAAAGCTTATTTTAACAGTAGGCTTAATGGCGAACCGCGCCAAGTCATTTAAATCGATCTATACAGGAATGCATTCATTGCACAATCGCGCGTGCAGCAACAATGCTCGACTGTTGTGCAGCCATGAGTGATGATACTGCACTTCGCCAGGCTTTGATTCCACTTGTAACGTCAGAGTTGGCCTCGTTCCAGGCTATTCAGTTATTGTGTTTACAACTGTTAGGATTTAACAGTTATTGTTGTAGTGTAGTTGGGATCTATAACGGGCTTTGGATATAAAGTGCCTAAATACAACTATTGATTATAAAGGGGAAAAAGGTAGCCCAAGCAATATTAAATTTTGAAGCCACATATTTTATCATATGTTACAAAAATTAGAGCGTTCTGGTAGAGAATCGTTGTGGTGTAATCTGGTATAAATTACAAATTATTTTTTTATCCTCTCCTTTAAAATCCTAATTTCGAAGTTTTATAGAAAATACCCTGTACCATACAGGGTGTATCCGAAATACACCGAAAAACTTTGGGATTTCGTGAGTGCTCAATTTCTGGCTTTAAAACATCTATAAGCATGAACAGTCTCATTTTAGTTATAAAGTCAATGATACAACTTACCAATTATTGTTGTAGTTGGAATCTAAAACAGGATTTGGAAATAAAACGCGTGGCTAAATTAAGTATATTTTTAAGGGATGGATAAAGAATAAATCATGTGTAGTTTTTGGCTACAAAAGCCTAAGACCTTCAATAATCTGTGAACAATTAAATTTTCGACTTAAATAAGTAATAACAACGTTTCTTTATTCATCTAAAGCCACATATTTTAGCCTTTTAAAGATATGATTTATTTTCTTAAAATTTTATTTGAGATTACGAGCGTTGACTTTAATTGTGTTTACGATTTGTTTAAAAACTCAAAGTTTTTGGCTGGAATCAACTCCGAGAGACCTTGAACCAAGTCCAACAAGCCAAATGGTGGGCGCTTTTATATCCACGTTAAAAGAGAGGGTTTTATGTAGCTTATAAATGGTGGTGGGAAATAGAAAGTTGTTTGAGAAAACTTTTCTTGTTTGTGACAAAATGACTTTTTGAGTTATTTTATTCATTTTAAAATAATTCAAAACCTATTATACTGTATTGATTACATTATTTTAAAATGATTGATGAATTATATTTTCAGCAGGATGGCTTTACGTCAACGTTTTTTCACAGTGTAGTTATGTCAATTTCGAGATTTTTATGCTATGCTTCAAAAATATTTCTATGATCACATAGCTTCTGTGTGACTTTTCTGGGCTAAGGTTTATTTTTAAACGCAACTTTATGTTTAATACCAATGAAATAACTAATAAAAATCTCATTTACTCTAGGATTTAATATAGTATTAGTCATATTAGTACATTTTATATAGGATTAGTCAAATAAACACAAAGCGAAATTGTTTTGCCCATTATTAACAAATTAGGATAAAATTACTATCGATAATATATTTTCATAGTATCATCGTAGTATTTACTGACTATTGTATTTAGCAATTTGTGTATGTAGTGTTTTTGTATGTTGCAAGAGTCTCAAACGTTTTATTGTGAAATTTTACTAACACTCGTTTTTACTTCCTAAGTCTCACTATCATTTAGTAGTATTTAACATTTTTAGCCCCGGAAATTTCTCCCACTGGGATTCTAGAAAGGACCACGGCTACACAGTTATTTTACCCAGTGGGGTTTGAGTGAAATACTGCTGACCCATGGCACTGCTTGATTTACTGGCTTCACAGACCATTAAAGGGTAAAATATATACATTATCTTCCATAGATAAATCTTAAAATACATCTTTCCGGAATGTTTTACTTTGTTTTTCTTATTGTATTTCATTATTTTGTTTTTTTTCACTGTATTTAATTATTAGTTGTTTGTATTAAAAAAAACTCTTACAAGAGAGCGATATGGAAATAAAATTTCATATAAACTTGCTACTAAAAACAACAAACAATAAATAACGTTGTTAAGGAGATACAATTTTCAGATAATAATAATTTTGTAGTCACTTTTCTTGCAGTTTGCTGACTTTTCTCTCTTTCTCTAGCTTTGAATACATTTTTAAAAAACAAATCGTTCCTCATCCTTGCAATGACATGAGAATAGGTACAACTGGAAAATATATAAATAATAATCACAAAACAAGACTCTTTCCCACAACAATTAAATTATTAATACATTTTGTGATATGCCATAGGTTATTATGTTGCAGAAGTTTTGACTGTCTAGATACTCTGTGATTTTTTAAATAAGTTATGTTTAATTGTTAGTTGTTTACGTCATCCATAACTTAAAATCTGGCATAATTGTTTTATCTGAAAGCGAAAAAAGTTAATTGTACAGGTGTTATAAGGAGAGTTCCTTAAAGAAGATGACCATATGAATTATTCAAGTCAAAATAAGTGAATATCATTGTAGCACGAATAGCACTTTAATATTATGAATAAAGAACATACAAAAAATAATTTAGTTGCTAGTTGTAGTTTAGTAATAAATATCTGAGAAACTTATCCTGTAAATGATTATTTTCTGCGTATAATAGTCTATACTTATACAGTTTGCCAAGACATCAACAGTGTAAAACCAACTTAAATCAAAGGTTTGGGTCGGACATAAGCAATCTCCGTTGCTGAAGTGTACAAAGCCTGCGAGAGAAGCCCATTTCCTCATTTCGCTCTTAGAACGATTTCGTGGAAACTGATTGTAAATCGTAGTAAATCATAGATTAAGTTATTTTAAAAATTTGTCTCTTTCGCTGAGTATATATTTTTCACTCACATTGAGTGTCTGTCAATAATAAAATTGTCCCAAATTTAAGTTAAATCAGAATGCACCCTGATAAAAATGGAACTTATTGCAAATTAATTGAAGAATAGTGACCCAAACTGCATGTTATATTGTTCATAAAAAATATATTTATTGCTTGTCTTATCAGTAATTAATTGTATACTTCAATCTATCTTCATTTGTATCCTAAAGTTTAACAAAAGCATTTGGTATCCCAATCTAAATTTTTCACAATCGTAAAAATCAAATTGCTAAAAAATGGTTTAGAGTATTTTCTTCATAATTTTATCAGCTACACTGCTACCATCAAATGCAATATTAACACCACACTAAAAATAAGAATATATATTAAATCGTGATCCTTTTAAAACAGATCGTCTAAAATTGAACCAAATATTAATTCAAACATCATAAATCGCAGATACGAGACACCTTTCACGGTCGAGCGAATCTAGATGGCGATATGCGAAACCGTGAAACGACCGTGTTAGGGCTCGTCCTACATGGTAATTTCGATTCGAGATTCGAGATAAGTAACTACTGCGAGATATCGTTAAAAACTGGTGTAAACACTTTGTAAGTGGCCGATGCCGAAATGTATTCAATCCGCCCTCCCCCTCCCCTCCCCGTAGGTAGTGATGTGATAATAGAGATAAAATTAATCGATGAATCGTTCTTATGACTCACTCGATTAATCGAATATTTTACTCAGGAATCGATTCTTATGATTCACTCGATTAATCGAATCTTTTACTCAAAAATCGGTTATTATGATTCACTCGATTAGTCGAATATTTTACTCAGGAATCGATTCTTATGATTCACTCGATTAATCGAATCTTTTACTCAAAAATCGGTTATTATGATTCACTCGATTAGTCGAATCTTTTACTCAGGAATCGATTCTTATGATTCACTCGATTAATCGAATATTTTACTCAGGAATCGATTCTTATGATTCACTCGATTAATCGAATCTTTTACTCAAAATCGGTTATTATGATTCACTCGATTAATCGAATCTTTTACTCAGGAATCGGTTCTTATGATTCATTCGATTAATCGAATCTTTTACTCAGGAATCGGGTCTTATGATTCACTCGATTAATCTAATCTTTTTCGTCAAGAATCGAGTCTTATGATTCACTCGATTAATCGAATCCTTTCGTCAAGAATCGATTCTTATGATCCACTCGATTAATCGAATCTTTTCGTCGAGAATCGATTCTTATGATTCACTCGATTAATCGAACTTTTCCTCAAGAATCGAGTCCTATGATTACTCGATTAATCGAATCTTTTACTCAACAATTGAGTCATGATTCACTCGATTAATCGAATATGTTAGTCAAGAATAGATTTTTTTAATCGTTTGCTTTTAGCCTATCGCGCGCTTCTCCCGATAAGAATTGCATGAATTTAATAAATAATCGTAATATTTTCCATGTAAGAATTTCTGTTTTACGAAATGTCTAACATTATTTTATCTCAGTATTTTATTAACTACCCACCAGGTTACATGATATCACAGAGAAGAATCAAACAGAGGTAGGTATCTTCTAATGTTGCGCTCAGGGTGTCAAGCGCTGAACAGCTGGTGGCGAGCACTTAGTTTACCCTTAATTCCGCGAAAGAGCAGCACCATCGTTGCCATATCCTAATTTATCATATTATAGCTAGTACCTAACTGGATGTAACTAGTAACTGTAACTGTAACTGTAACTGTAACTAGAATCAACTGTACCTAGTACTTCTTGGGCGCAACAGAAGACCCATGTAAAAGCGACCTCAGATTCTTCTCCGAGATTATATCCAAATGAAGGATTAGATTAATAACCAAACTGATTTGAATCGTGGGAGGAAATGAGTGGAAACGCTACTAATTGACTTTGCAGTAAAAGAATCGGTTAATAGAAACTATAATTCAATCGACCCTTATATGGAATTGAAAAGAATCGATTCTTATAATGATCGAATAGAAAAGCATCTACGTTCCTAAAATAATCGAATATTCGAAAATAATCTATTCTGAAAAAATCGAATCGAAAAGTATCGATTCTTTTTACCTCGATTATTGTACTTCAGGATCAAGTGTCCTATCGGTGGGTAAGGCACCTGTGAAGTACGATAAGATCTAGGCAGTTGATATCTCCATCTCCATGTCGGGCGGTATCTGACCATCCTCTCGCCTGGGGAAGTAGTCACTCGCTTATCCCGACATCGGGTCCTAGAAACAAGAATGAAACCTCAGAATCGAATCATACGCCAGCTCTATCTTTAGAACGAGATAAAAAGTATATTTGGAGGTATGAAGAGAATATTTTTTAGATTGATGCGGGGGTGCATGAGAAGCCACTAGTTTTCCAGAAAGATTTATAATTTATTTTTGTTAAAAATACATACGTTTACTTTTAAAATGACTTTATATAAGTTTATATTTAAAATATCTCATCATATGTGATATTGCATTGTAGAAAATATAACAATGTATGTAATACAAAGGATTTTTTATTAATGTCCAAGTACTGTAGGCACTTGTAGGTAGTAATTGTGGATAGTTATGAGCGATGGCTTGTGGACGCGGTGTCCCTTAGTGGGGATTAACTTCCGCACTTTTGAGTACTAAGTTCATAGCACCGTCTTCATAATTAAACTAGTTCATAAATTGTAAAACAGGTGAAATTTTGGCTCGGATCCCACTTTAAAATGTAGGTCCCTTAGTTGCAATTTGCTGTTGGGCTATTAAAACCGTCTTTCTAACTTGAGAGGTATTAAAGGTATTAAAGTTACAGTATTCTCCAACATAGTGCACTGTTGACATCTACGCTTTCAGGAGTAAATATTTCGAAATTTTATGTTCTAGGACCGAACATAAAGTAAAGTACTCTTGTTTTCTAGCATTTACAGTTTTCAAACTCATTTTAGTATCTGAAATAAACAATTCATCACAGCCCTTTTAAATTCAATGTTACTACTTAAATCTATCACTTATCTTATCAGCAGGCTTTAATACAGTGGAGAAGACTGACCATTGAGGGAGACCCATTTCCCACGTTTTCAGGGCCCCTTCCCAAAAGCGCAGATAACGCACACGGAGGCACAGTACCTACAATTCTATTGTGTGCTTAATTAAACTGACTCACACGACTTTCAGCCATGACAAACGAGAATGGTTTCACTTACGCAGAAACAGATGGGAACCCGTATAGTATAAACTAAGTAAGGTTTAAGTAAACAATTACAGGGGTTTTTTAAAGCAACCCATTTTTAAGATTGAATAATGCACATCTAAAGATGAAATAAGTACTGTCTTAGTAATCTACACATTTTATACAACCCATTATTTAAGTTTGATCACATTATGTGTTCAAACAATCCACCATTGGCATTAATACAAAGTTGTGCTCTCTCCATCACACACGTTCACATCTCTCCTGAACACGTTTTGCAAAGTACCTCTTTAAATTTATTTTGTCAAATTTGTTATGTTTGTTTGAGGTCCTGAATATCCTGTGAACCGTTTTCGTAGGCCTTACTTTTTATACATCCCCAAAGAAATTAATATAGTGGGGTCAAATTCGGGGATCTTGGAGGGTGAAAAATCCTTCACTGATAAAATAAAGTTTTGTGTTGCGTTTTAAAAGAAGCACCCTGTATTATCAAAGTGCTGAGCTAACTGAGAAAAGTCCTAACATATTATTAAGATTATTTGTAAAATATTTGCTTGTTAATATATGCAAAATCCAAGATTTTTACAAGAAATTTTATCATCAAAGAGTCATCATTTAACAAGAATAATTATCAATGTATTAAATTTACTTTGAACCCAAGTAACTATCTCGTTTGTAGGTTAGTATACATACAAAAATCCATCTACAAACAAACTTCATATTAGGTGACTATAAATATGTCTTTCTTATAACACAAGCTGTAACGGAAAGTTTTTTTTGAGCTTTCGACCCATAATCAAATAACAAAAGGTTTAAATACCTGTGCCATAAAGTGATCTTTTTAGTAGTTGTAAGGACTACAGCTGTTTCGAGCACATCATCGGGTCCAGAACGTCAAACGAAATTGTAGATATCCATCTTCATTGTGTTTGACGTTCTAGACCCCGAGATGTAATTAAAAGGCACGAAATAGCTCTAGTCCTTACAACTACTTTAATATCGTTATATAGTGATCCAGAGGCTATCCTATAATGGACTTAAAACCCATAATCATAGATTATACAAATATAAACGATAACGGTATGTTTCATATAGACACTACAATACGTTTGGATTGAAATGAAATAAAGGTCAGTCATTTGTTTCAGATTTAAAACTATCAAATCGCCAAGGATCAAATCGCCAATTCCAAAATCAAATCAGGAAATGTCAGTGAACGAATCTAGTTTACCTAACACAAATAACTGTTGTTGTGGAAGGCGAAATGAGAATAGTAAAAAGAAATATGGACGTAATCGTAAAAGAGGTTGTAAAATAAATTTGAAAACCGGAAGAAAATTGAAATAGGTCGGTAAAACTTTGTGTAACAGATGATATCGTGACGAAATAATTGCTTAACGGTTAATGGAATAGTTTACCATCAGACCTTATATATAAGTAATTATTTATTACATTTTGAAATAACGGTTAATTTTATTACACTACTATCTGTTGTTCATACTGGACTAGAGACAGGCGCTCCTCAGCAGCTTTTGTTTATTGAATCAGTTCCCTGAAATTTATATTTCTAGGTAAACTTTTACTAACTCAACCCTTTTCTTTATATTAGTGCCCTTGGAGGAAAATGTTATTTCCTCGGATTTGTTTACCAAGACCTTTCAAGTATGGGGTTGATGGATATCAGACTTATGGCTTTCTCAACGCCCCTAAAAAAAGATTTGTTGAAATAACAAAAACATTTGCAAGTTGTATATCTGCAAAAAATGCTTTTTGCTCGGTTTACCAATGTTTTGTTGTTCCAATAAATCTTTATTGTTTTTTCCAACAAAAACATTGGTAAACCGAACAAAAAGCTTTTGCAGGTTGTTTATCTCCAAATGTTTTTGTTGTTCCAACAAATTAATTTTTTCTGTGCTGGGTAATTTAGGCTTGTTTAATAGATTCCACGTTCACCTTTCAGCACGTCACTGGAGATTGTTATTGCGTTTGTTAGTAGTTATTGCTTTTGTTGAGTACATTTGTTTACTAATAATATTCATATTATTTTATTGAATGTAAAATCATCAGCTTATTATAAAATACCCTCGTTGCAGCAAACCTGCATACCCTGCGAATTTCAAATGCAAAACAACAAATTTCAATCTAACATGGCGAGATTTGACATGTTATGGTAAGCTCCATAAGAATAACATGGGGAATGAGTATGTAGGTTTGCTGCAACGGGTACGTAAAACTGGGTGGTTTTAGTCCAATATTTAGTAGATCTGAACTAGATGAAGCCATGTAGTAAGTTTTATTGAGATATGTTGAGAAAAACCGAGATATAGAATTTTACTTATTTCCCATAAGGTGAACATTGGGAAAATGTACTGTGTTTACCACTAAATATCTCGGTAGCTAATGGACATAGAGCAGTGATTCAAACTACTAAATTGTTTGTTTTTTTTAGCTGAATTCACTGGCGCCAACAAAAAGTCGGTAAATTTTATTTGTCTATGTAAAAAACTCAAAAAGCCCATTTTTGGGGGGTTTATCCCCCTATCCCCCTTTACCCCCCTTCCGGTGGTCTGATCAGGCTGGTTCACGAACTCGTCCGAGTGATTACCACTTTACACGTCTGTGCCAATTTTTATTAAGATTGGACCATTTTTACGGCCGCTATCGTGCTCACAGACATATATATAGTTAGATTGATAAAAATTCGAACGAATGGTGTTTTTTTGCTTTTGGTGGCCCCAAAACGAAAATTTATCATGGCCTCGGGCTTAGGTCTTACCATGAGACCTACGGTAACAGCTTTTTCCCTATAGGGGAAATTCGCTAATAATTGGCTGCACTACAACTGAAATTGCCATACATGGCTTATGAAAATTCTACATAGAAAAGTGAACTCGCATTTAGTACATTAGGTGATCGCGGTATGCTGTGACTGTTTACCTGTACTGACTGATTAATGCATGGAAATTATTTGAGATCATAATGCAGTAAGACAGGTCCACACTCAGGGGATATGCCGGGCATGGCTATTTGTTTGGTTGCAGTACTATACTTAGCTCATGACCATCCCGACCACTTTAAATAATGTGAGCGAGAGAGATGGATAATAAATGTCTAGAGAGATGTAGACGACTCCTAAATATACGTATGTCATTGGCTACAGCAATTTTTTTGAACCTACTTGGTTTCCTATTTGACGATCTTATTTATTGTTCTTGAAGGGCTTCTATTATCCGCTGAATAGTGCCTCTTAAACCGAACCGAATTGAGAGCTATCATCAATCAAAGAAAATAAACATTTTTGTTTACTTCTGGGAAAATAATTTTTTTTAAAGGAAACATAACTTTTACGGGTTCAAACTCTTATTTAATAACAAATACAGTATACCTCGGATTATCCGGATTAATTTGGTGGTACACCGATCCGGATAACAAAAAATCCGGATAATCGGAGGTCATTCCAATATCGCTTAAATAGAGATTGCGTACTTTATCCCCTGCTAAATTGATGCTGAAAACGGCTTATCAAGACTGTACAACATATTAATCTTTCAAATTTTACGGGGGTTTAATTTTGAAACAAATTTAAGACCTAATCTTCATTATTAATCGTACGAATATAATGTTAACTTGAACCGTTCATTACGGTTTATGTTGGGAATAAAACGCCAAGTTAAATTATTTAATTTATTAAGATTAAATAATCATAACTCAAAATGACTCAAACTTAGAATAATCAAGACGAAACTTAAATCAACTCAAAACTTATTACAGTAACTATTCTTAAGAAATAACGTAACACATCAAATGACAGCAATAAACAAACTCGCAAAATTGCCGTAGGCCTACGCCTTTTTCGATGACTGACAGCGCCCAAATAGCAATCCAGAAAATCCAGTAGTACGTTCACGAAAATGCTGTAATGTACTGTTAAGGCAATGCGATTCCCTCAATTGTTGTGATTCCAAATGCGTACAGTAATGTATTATGTTTGCATTTTACTTTTTAGAATGCGCATTTTCCCCGTAAACTCGCCAAAATCATGTTTTGCCGTGATTTTAATTTTTGAATTTCTTGGATGGACCGGTCCGGATAATCCGGGATCCGGATAATGTGGGGTCCGGATAATCCGAGGTGTACTGTAAATACAAACTCGGTGAATTAAATGTATACTTCCAATTTTATAGCTGAAACGACAAAGTTAATACTTACGTGATCAAACCATAACCTTAAATGCAGTTTGTCAACTAATTTCACTTTTGCTTTTAATATCAGTTTACTTATTTACAGCTACTGAGTAGTATTTTGATTTGGATTTTTGCGGACATTTGTCATCACTGATTAGTGAAAACAAGTTTCACGACGTTTCGGGATCTGGAGTCTGATCCCATCTTCAGGATACCCAAAATACACAGGAATCGCAAGTATCAGCTCAGCTCTGATTGGTGTGGACGAGCTCTCTCCTGTCTGGTGATTCTTGATACTTGTGATTCCTGTGAATTTTGTGTTATTGTTTTTCTTTTCAGCATAGTGTTTTTGTGACTGCTTTTACAGTTCTCTGTTTTAGCTGTGTTTTTGTCCAGGTTTTCCTGGCTATGTGTTACTAATCTTGTTATGTTCTAGGTTTTCTTTCACCTGAAGACGGGATCAGATTCTAGATCCCGAAACGTCGTGAAACTTGTTTTTTACTAATCAGTGATGGCAAATGTCCGCAAAAATCCAAATCAAAATATAAAATTACCATCACCAACAATGAATTTCAAACAAAGTACTGAGTAGTGCTGTAGTAAAGGGCGGGGCTTGAGTAGGCCAGTAGATTTCCCCTCCTCCCCCACTCTCCGATGCGTCAAAATTCTCGCGCTGGTCGGGATTTACGTGGCAAACATTAATATACATGAAATTAAGTCATGGGAAAACAAGAGAACAAATACGTGTCAGATTCCTGATACAGTTTGCAAACCATATTCCCCGTACGGTTTCTGGCACGGTCTGCGGTCGGTATACGGTCCAGGCTGCCCAGGCTGGTCCAGACTCAACCGTAGTGACCGCAGATCACATCACATCACACGGGAGCAGTCGATTGATAACCGCTCGTGCGGGAGAAGAGAGAAAGACGGAGATAGGAAGCCGGCGGTAGAGGTTGGGGTAGTGTTATAACGTTGACTTTCGTTACTGACTACAGTAGGTCACTGATGGTTATAGCATTTGTTACTTACTGGCATAGGCGTCGCGCCGGGGGGCACGTGCCCCCCCAACATAAAAAAGTTTATTTTTGTAGCTGCCGAACAACAATAAAAATCCAAATAAAAATTATTGTCTGCTATTCTCTTGAGTCCTTTCTATACTCACTCATAAGTAATTTAAACCAGTTGTTTTTAAGTTAGATGGTTTTACCATATTAATTGTTCTAATTCCCTTGTATTTTTATGTTTAATCGTTATTACATTCAACTGATATAAGTTTAATTATTTGGTTAAACAAAGAGGTTGGATGAAGAGATATACATTCATTGAGTAGGTCCGTTCTTTGACTGGGCGAAGGTTGGTCACTGTGCGCTGTCCGCCTAAGTACCTGTCATTCTGACATTCAAGTGGCGTTTAACCTGCAAGCTGCAGACGAGAATGCCACGAGAATGACATTAACGACAATGAAACGGCTAGGAAAGTAGGGGAGTTGTGAATAAGAGTTATTTTTCGACCGACTGTTTTCTTAACATAGAAAACAATAGCTGCAATGGTTTTTAGGTAAAAACTCTTCAACAATCACATGTTAAAAATCTAAGTAATATGTAGTGGAACTTTTCCCGAGAATTTACTTAGAAAATCGAAAAAAACTAAGCTTTTTAGTGCTGTATATTTTGCAGATTTTAAGGCTGAAAACCCCATTTTTGAGTACGAAAAACCAAAATTTTCCGGGGGGGGACCCTCGGAACCCCTGCGGATCTAGGGGGTATGGAATACCCCCAGGCCCCCGGTCAGTCGTGCCCCCCCAAAAGTTTGGTTCACCCGACGCCTATGCTTACTGTGGTTGTTTACTTCGGAGGTAGAGCTAGGGACAGTATGTTGTATCGTTACTGACTACAGTAGGTCACTGATGGTTATAGCATTGGTTACTTCTTACCGAGGTGGTTTACTGCAGTGTTAAATACGTAAAAAATTAATACATGAAGTTTTAGGGGCCCTATTAAAACACAACTGATCAAATCAAAATTTGTTTACAATAAATTTCTAAAAAATGCTTAGAACAATGGGAGAACAATGCTTGCTATGGGCATTGTTATTGCAGGTCAAATAAAGTATATATTACATTACACTACATTAAATTACATTGCTTGAAATGGCGACCTACCAAGGTAGGTATTTTAAGCCAGGTATGAATGACAGATGAGTGGAGGATGATTGTGGCGCGATCTTGTAGTCTTGTTACTGACTAAGGCCAACATGTTCTTTAGACAGGACTGTTAATCAGTAGCCCAACAGCCAATGGCAACTAAGGGACCTATATTTTAACGTGGAATCCGAACCACAATTTCCTCGGTTAATAGTTTACGAATTGGTCTAGTTATGAGGACAGTCTTATGAACGTAGTATTTAATAGTGTGGACGTTATCCCCACTAAGGAACACCGCGTCCACAAGCTATCGCTTATAACTATCCACAATTCTTAACCTCCAGGTAGCTGGATTACTGGACGCGTCACCGTCCCAGTCATTGTATGAGGTCAGTGGTTATAAGCATTGGTTACTTACTGAGGTGGTTTACTACAGCGTGAAACTCGTCAAAAATACTTTTAGTTTCAGGGATTATTAAAACACAAATAATCAAGTCGAAAATGTCCTACAGTTAATTCCTAAAATCTGTTTACAATCATGAAAGAACATCATGTATACAGTATTTAACTTATTTTTATGTTTAATAAATTAAATTATGAAAACTTGTAAATGGGGCTAGGGTAAGCTGCCCGCCAACAGGCAGTCTTGTGGACTATTGCTGACTCAGTGAAGCAAAATATTTTGTCTTATATTGACTTTTTAAAATTAATATTGTATTTTATGAAATATATACTCCATGAATATATGTACTGTGCAGATTTATGTTAATAAAGCACTGTTTTCTTTTTCTTTTCTTCTTCCTTTCAACCATGAAGTGCGGATAAAATAATTAAACCTAAATTATTACTGAACAAAAAATACAGCATTCCCCAAAATCTAATCTTATTTTAAAATCCTATTCGGTAAAAGTATGCATGATTTAGCTGAAAAGAAGGTCCTCTATATTCTTGAGGAAATTTGAACTCCTTGAAGATAGTTGAAAATGATCACATATTTATACTATAAAGACATTTTTATTTACATATTTATTTATATCATTTATGTATTGACATTTGGCTGAAAAGTAAATATACCTTTTTGACGATGTGAAGTCAGATTTATGAATAGGCCCTACCACCCGGAGGCCGAGAATAGCTTAATTTTCAGTACCCTCCAAAAATATTTATCAAGGTAAAATTATCTTAGCTAAATAGCTGTCCAAAAACATCAGCAACAAGCGTGATCTCTAGGTGTGATTCAGCAACGAAATTTGACTACCAGTGGTCATAAACCGACACCCAGAGTTTATAAAAACATAAATCTCCTCCCCACCTCCGCATAAACAACACGCTTGGCTGCGGCCGAACGCGTGCGGAATTCAAATCTGATAGCCAGAGGTGATTATATTGTTATGCGGCCGATGCTGATGCGCATATTTTGAAAATTCCGACGGATTTTTCCAACTATAATCATACCACTTAACGTCGTCGAGTAAGGAGGCTACCTATGAGCGGGTATGGTAGAGTATAGTGTAAATCAAACCTCATGGATTACGGCTTAGGGGTAGTTGTGCTAAACCGAGGTAAGGGAAAGTTTTTAGACTGCAAAAAGCAGTAAGAATAATTTGCAAATCGCACCCTAGAGAGTCTTGTTGGGATGCTTTCAGAGAGCTTGGCTTACTAACATTGCCCTTCTTCTATGTCCTGGAGGTCTCACTGTACTGCAAGTATAAATGCTCACTTATTAAGGGCAGTCAGATCCACCAGTATGACACTAGAGAAAGGGACACTTACCGACTCGAAAAGCACATAACTATGGCTTTTGAGATTTACTGTCTCAGGCTGGAATCTTGACTACGGCCTGTCTTGGAACTTGTTCCAGAATAAGCTCCCTGAATGTATAAAACAATCACAAAATCAAAATAAATTGAAAACACGACTAAAACGCCTTTTGGTGTCTAAAGTTCTGTACTCGGTTGAGGAGTTCATATTGTGCCAATGGGACACTTGAAATTCTAGAAAAGTTCGCGATTTAAAATTTGGCACTGGTGTTCCCTGACATCCAAGAGGGAAAAAATAATCAACATGTATTGACGCGCTTGCAATGCAATTTTATACCTATTGTCAAAGCAATAAAGATATTATTTATTTCAATTTTCTAAGAAGGTATTTTGTACTATAGTAAAGAAGAATTATGGTTAGGGGCTATTAGCCCATTCAAGCCTCTAGTTTATATTTATTTATTTACTTATTCAATAAATAAATGGTCCGTGCCGTCTGTAAGGCCATGCTAAAATTAACATTAGTCATATGCGCGGTATGGGCTTTGGTAGCTGGCTCGAATATGAGGCTTTGGTAAGTTTATAAACGTTTTATTGAAGGTGGCAGTAGGATTTGACTTTATGGGCATCACAGCCTGGGTACACTAAAGGTTTCATAACCATGATATTACGTTATGTTCTGCTAGAAGCTTATTGCCACAGGTAACATGTCCGGTTTCTGAAGGTTTTTGCTTCTATTAATGGCCCCTCATTCAATTCCAAAATGCTTTCCTGTTCATAGAAAAGATCTATTGTGTTTCAAACTAAGTCAAAAGTTTACCTGTTGTGTGCTAATTTTTAAGCAGTAGATTATAACTTATTCGAAGATAGAAAAAGAAATACACCAAAAGTATTTTTACCGTCTCCATCACTTGAAAACTCTTATTCATCAACTCATTTAAGAGCTCAGTAGATATTTAGAAATTTATACTTGAATTGTATACTTCTATCAAGTTAATTAGACTAAGAAATACTTTGATTTTATTTTTTAAACCAATAATAAATGTTACTTATATTCAGTGTTTACTATCGGTTAGAAAATCTGAATTAATTGCTAAATATGCATAACTTTCAGTGCATATGAAATTTGGCATAGGCCTACAGTACACATTTTTTCAGTAGGAAAGTTTCATGGGGCTCTATCCTGTAAACGAATGCATCGTTTACAGACAAAAAGCCTGACGACTTCAGCGGATGCAAAAGACAAACATCTATCTGTTTCCATTTCGAAACACTTCCAAAGATCAGAGCATAAGCACGCAAGCGCCACTTTCAATTTTAATCGCCTATTCAAACCAAAAGTGATTTTTTTATGAAAAAACGTCCCTTTGATTCTGATAAGGTTAGCAATATGAGGGTGAATAATTTCGTTATCTGCAAATTCAAAATCGTTCATTTGATTGAACGATCATAAAAATACAGACTACTTTCAAAGATTCAACTATATAAAATTGGTCCGTAATTATTTAAGAAAACAGACAGAAGCATTAGGTTTTTTTTTTGTTCTAGTAGCATTCGTGGCATATTTTTAAGAACTGATTTGAATCTTTGTAGTCATTCCTATGAAAATCGAAACTTTTTCAAGTACTTGTCATAGAAATGTACTTCATTACAAACAAGTAATGTACTTCATTCCTCCCCGTCATATTGCCAATCTGACAAAATCAGTAAACCAAAAAATACCGTTGCGTGTTAACTCCAGCATCAGAATATTTAACTTCCTTGATTCAAATCTTGAATATTCACCGCTATTTCTCAAAAAGTCGACCCATTGCCCAAACTCCAGTCACTCCGGTTCGGTCAACGCCTGTAAACGTTGTCAAATGCCAGGTCATTCCCATGCATTTGTTCGACACAGCAGAATATTAGCCAACGATGAGGACTAGGGAAGAGGGAGAAAATTTGACTTTTATCTTTGAAACAGGTGAATGAGTACTTCAAAATTACAACAACACGATGTGGTTTCGTTGTCAAGCGATATGACGTCAATGGTATTACTACGCCGCAGGTTCGGGTTCAATTCTCAATGGCGATATGTACGTTTTTCATTTTATACAACTTATTTTATTTGGATGGATGTTTAATTTTTTTAAGTTTAGGCAAACTTAATTAAATACGTATTTAGGTTTGTTTTTGTGACGTTTTGTCACGAAACTCCATTTTAACTTGTTAGAACAAATCAATGTAATTTAGAGTGTTAGTATACAGGGTGTTTATGAAAAACCCTTACAGACTTCGGGATATGGTTACTTACATCAAAAATAAGAAAAAAAGTTCCTGTACACATGGGTCCTAAAATGCTCGGTTATCCGTCTGTCGGTCTGTATGTGTTTTTAACATGATTTTGCATAACTTTGGAACTACTAAAGATATCAACTTCAAACTTGATACGTATATGCTGACTAATAGGACCTATCTTTTGCGGAGTATCAAGTTTCTACTTTGTACGATTTTAAAATGGCAGCCATTTTTATATTTTAAAACGTAATACCTCAAAATCCGTAAATTTTACAAAATATTTGTATGAGGCAAAAAAGTTGCGTAATTTTATTTCCTACAAAACCATACAAAGATCACAAAGTTTGAACTACAATTAACGGAGTTATTGCAATTTTTCTACCAGAATACATACCTGTTTATGGCAGTTATAGCAAATATTCGCATTATTTTGTTAGAAAAATTGCAATAACTACTTTAATTGTTGTTTGATCTTTATGATCTTTATATGGTTTTGTAGGAAATAAAATTGCGCAGCTTTTTAGTCTCTTGTAAAATTTTTATAAAATTTACCGTTTTTAAGATGTTAAGTTTTAAAATATAAAAATGGCTGCCATTTTGAAATGGCACAAAGTAGAAACTTGATACTCCGCACAAAAATAGGTCCTAATAGTCAGCATATAAGTACCAAGTTTGAAGTTGGTATCTTTTGTAGTTTCAAAGTTATTCAAAATCATGTTAAAAACACATACAGACCGACAGACGGATAACCGAGCGTTTTAGGACCCATGTTTATAGGAACTTTTTTCTTAGTTTTGATGCAAGTAACCATATCCCAAAGTCTGTAAGGGGTTTTCGTAAACACCCTGTATACGAGAGTATTTCCTTTGGTCAGCGCACTGCGGAGTTAGGTTAGGCTAAAATAGTTTATTGTAATTTTAAGTTTTCAATCAATCACGGATAGTTATTACTGTATCAGCTAATATTGTAACAATGTAGAGATTGATTTTTACCAGGTGAATGCGCTACTATCTGTTGGCAACTGTTGTGCTACTATGTGTTCAACTAACTCCAAAATGTCAGTAATATCTAATTTTCTTTTTCTCTAGCTCTCTTACTTTTGTACAACTTACAATCAGCTGTCACTGTTTCATTCTGCAGTTCAAACCTCGAATATTCACCGCTATTACTCATACAAAGCCGACCCATTGCCCAAACTCCAGCCACTCCAGTTCGTTCAGCCCTGTAAACGTTGTCAAATGCCAGCTCAGTCTCATGCCATGCATCTGTACCACCAACACAGCGGTGACCTCCACAGCTCCGGAGCTCACGACGGCCTGTGGGCCCTGCTGATACTGCTGATAACCGCTGATCTGCTGATAGAACACCGCGCCAACACGCTATCAGCACGACAATTAGTGACCTTTGTGTGTTTTTGCAAGGTGTGGCGCGTTGCAGCTCGGCACGACTCGGTGTCGGATAGACGTATTGATTATAAAGTAGAGCTGAGAAGAGATTTTATCAGTTTGGTTGTTTTAAGGGTGTGTATGGCTGTGAGATCATTCTTTTTCCTACCACTGCATGGAAATGATCACATTGCCACACCTGTAAACACTACACAAAACGGTTCATTTCCGCATTCATTTCATTCCCGCTCGCTAAATTAGGGTTACTTATTAGTTAAAGTGGCACACAAGAGAGGTAACTATGACGTCAAACACCAGAGACCAGTTTCTATTGGTCAGAAATCCCATGACACTCACCGTATCCGAAATTATAGTTGCCATGTTATAAATCAGCTGATTTCATTGTCACCGTTTCTATCTACACTTCCGGTTCGTTCCAATAGAATAAGCAAACATAACCACAATGAACTTTTGTGTACAGGTTAGTTAATAAGATAAATTGTTTAAATAATGGTGGTAGGAAAGATATTGTGTGTATTATGAACACAAATATTCATAGCGCTCTTAATACACAAATAGCTATTATAAGAATAGGATGGATGTTTCTGTTTACGTTTCCGTAAGCTTTGATATTTTGGTTATTTGGTCGACACATATTTGCCTTCGATCTGTTAGAATCTTTGTTGTAACTTTATTGTTGTAACTATTTATATTTAATAAAACAATTAGGATTATGATACTTTATCAGTCAGTGCTATATGACTCCTTTTAAAGAGGTGAATATGAAGAAAAATCTAAAGTCCATGTAACTTTACTTAAAGTTCTATAATACTGAACGTTGTAATACTATTTTTTTGGAGTTATACCTCATTGTAGCAGAATCAACTGCCTCCTCAGGAACAAAATTATTGAGTAATAAATAAATCAGGAAAAAACAAAAAAAACACTTATGTCAAATTTAACGCTAATAAAGAACTAAACTCTGTTATGGTGCTAAATTAATTATATAAAATATTTCACTCCCTTTTGTCTTGTAAATTTAAACTACATTTACACTTACATTAACCGTTCTCGAACATATTTTATAATGAACGAGGACACGTGCATCAAAGAATTAAGATAAATTCGGGTAAAATCGTCGACGAATACCCGGAACACAGAGAGCACTCTGCAAAACACGCGGAGAAGGGAATTACCTCTGAAAGTCAGTAACTTGATTACGTTTTATATTCTGACTGACAAAGAAATTCGGTTACGGACTGTACTGCTGACTCGGAACTGGCTTTGTACTGAAAAAAGTTTGTTTCTTTTTTAATACAAACAAAGGATATTTTCTAGCCATCCCTTTTTACTACGGGTAAGCAGATATATTTCAGAGCCGTCCGAAATATATATGGTTTTCTCCACGAGAGAGGGCCCTGCATTTACTCTCCCCCAAATTCTTTATTTTGCTCAGATATTATTCAAAATAATAGTAGTTTATGCAACGATTGTATAATGCATGCCTTTAAGCCACGAGTGAGATGTAAGTTAGAACACGAGCGAAGCGACTGTTCTAAATATCTCACGAGGGGCTTAAAGGCATAATAAATCGTTGCATACACTATTTTATCTACGACCAACAATATACGACCAAATTTCCCCCGAATTTAAACAAAACCCATGACTTACTAATGATGGAATAGGTCAACTAAAATTTGAGGTTAGGCAAATAAGCAGATTGAGCCATGAATCGTTGTGGAACAATCAGCTGATGGGATAAGTAAACTCAAACATGAATCGTAATGCAACAATCAGCTGATGTGCGAATTGCGTAATTGTTATTATGACACTACTTCCGTCAAATGCCGAGCTCTCATTGGTCTAGAACCAGTACTCTAAAGTGACTCCAGTACTCTAAAGTCGTCATTAGAGTACTGCTTGGTTTTTGGTGTTTTAATGTATATCATTATAATGTTTATTGTAATACCATAATTGGTGCTTATTGCAATGGTCGTAGATAAAACAGCTTTATTGGTATCAACTAGATTAACACTCGTGGAAAAAGGAATGTTTTTGGACGGTTTGGAAATCTCCCTATATACTCGTGGATAAAAAGAGATGTCAAGAAAATCCTATCCTATACTCTTATATGAGTGTTTGCCTGCTTACTCTTATATGAGTGTTTGCTTGCTTGCTTGTTTCCACAATTATCTCAAAAACGGCTCCGAGGATTTCCTTCAAAGTCTGGAAATAAGTAATTTATGACTCAAAATCGTGTTCTATTTGGATAAATAGGCCAGAGAAAATCTAATAACGTAATAAAACTAATTTTAAAGTTTTAAAATTATAACATTGGCCTTATGAGTTGCCGTAATAGTAACGAAATAAACAAATTAAAACAAATTAAGTGTAAACAAATTAAGTAATCATAGCAGCTATTTGCAAACTAAAGCCATGTAGGGAGAATACAGCACAGTCTAAGATAAAAAATACAGTCCCGACACTTGCCATGTGTTGTAATGCATTATGTTCTCCGCAGGGCGACACTAGCATTCCAGGCGGCGCGCAAGCACAGTTACTAACAAATTTAGAAACTATCTAATAGTAATTGTACTTATGTGCCTGCCACTAGGATCGCATTAGGAGGACACTTTTTCCATTTGAGTAACCAAACTGTATTAGCTGTTAGACAATAAGTGAAACAACATGTGATTTGCTCATGGACGTAGTAATTGTGCTTGCGTGCCACCAGTGTTGGGGACACTTTTTGTCACTAACTGTTGGGACTGTATTTTTTTCTTAGTCTGTGAATGCAGCGTGTGGCATGACTATTGCATAGAATGCCATTTGCATAAAAAGATTTGTATTTATAAATGTTATGACGCTGAAATATTTTATAGTAATTAAATGAACTGATAAACATTGAAAAAACCGAGCAATGCTCGGACCACAAGATACTATACCTTAACCGTGGATAAAAAGGAATTCAACCTTGAAAAAAGTTCTTATCCAAATTGGAAAGTCGCACAAGTTCACTAATCAGCATCGTATGCTCCATGTAAGCATGCGGTATCATCCGGTATCATGACATAATCCTAAATTTCACAATATTAGAATGTAACTACTGAATATTTTATCGATTTCATTTAAATTCGTTTGCTCTTTAGCTATCGTTGCTTAACGGATGACTTTAGGAATCGCTATCTATCAGTAATAAACTAAGTCCTTATCAAAATTTAATAATTAAACTACAACTTTAACGATTGTACCTATGTCCAATTAAGTAATGGCACCAAGAGAAAACAAACCTATCGTTTACTACTGTCGTTTTTTCATTCATCATTCTGGAGTAATAACATTACAAACTTTTAAATGAAAATGTAATATCGCTCATTAATCTCTCTAGTAGCCAGTTTAATTAGCTAAAATATAAAATTTTAAATTTTAGTCCCATTTCAATCGAGTGAGGGTTAGTAACGTTTTACATCTCTTTTACATGTGGAAGGCCTAAGCTCTGCAGCTAGTGTAGGCCTGGCCTGGGGACTCCGCCCCCCTGGCTGACCGGAAACGGTTAAACGCTTGTTGCCAGGAGTGTCCGCCGGACAGGTGCCACCGGCAGCTGCGACGACCAGCGGGCGAGTGTGGAGCACAAGTACCGAGGACAAGTCCAAAGAGGGAGAGAGCAACTGAAATGCTTCAAGTAAGTGGTTCAATCGGTGTTTGCTGAAGTTTCTACATCATAGTAGTAAACGTGTAAATAGTAAATGCACGCTGCCCTACAGTATTGGGTGCGTGTAGTAATGTAGTAGTCGTCGTAAGCAGACATCGCGCATGACATCCCCGGCTATTACCGAGTCAGCTGGTTGCAAGGCGCGGGGGGAAGAGGGGGTACTTTTCTGAAGACATTGTTCTAAAGCCCCGCTGCTTGTCAAACGTCGTGTTTACCAATGTCATATGTTGAAAATGCTATATGATACGGTTAGTAGCATAGCCTTTGCTATGTTAAAGGCATCACCGGAGATATAATGCGCGAACTGTACGTCCCCTATCAAAACCAATATCATTCATTGCCATTCTTATAGCTCCTGTTCACACCACACTAAGCCACAGGGTCGTTTCCTCTAATTACTTCTATTCATCCCTACTTACCTCTATTTATACCTCTATTTACCCTCTATATACCTCCGTTAACTCCATTCACCTCCACGTACCTCTCTCTACTATACCCAGCTTAGTCTACTTATCTCTACCAACCTCTTCATTGCATCACCTCCATGTCTACCTCCAGAGGTCATCCGTTATCTCACCGCGTCTCATCTCAGCCTCTCTGTTCATTGCGATGAAGATTGTTTATCACTTCTAGTTACTTGTAAGAACAGTTACTTACGTATACTTACCAATACTTATCTTTAATCAACCCTACCACCTCTGTTACCACTCCTTATCTCTAATAATCTCTACTTACCTCTATTTACCTCTACCTACTTATACTTACCTCTTGTTATCCCTACTAATATCTTCTTACCCCTACTTACCTATCTACCTCTAATTACCTTTACTAACCTCTCACACCTTAACTTACTTACCTATACTTATTCATAATTCTACCTCCAATCACCCCTTCTATCCACTACTTACTCTCCTTACCTCTGTTAACCTCTTCATTGCATCACCTCCAGAGGTGACTCCTTATCTCATCACGTGTCATCTCTCTCCGTCTGTTTATTGTGATGATGGTTTATCACATCTAGTTAGTTGTGAGAACTGACCACGTACCACGTACTCCACGTATACCAATAGATACCAACAGCCATCTTTATTTAACTCTACTCCGCTACCTCTCCTTGCCTCTAATAACCTCTACTAATCTACTTACCTCTACCTACTTCTACTTACCTCTCGTTACCCCTCCTAACATTTACTAACCACCCCTACTTACCTCTACGCTTACTTTCACTTACCACTATTTACCTAAACCTTTTTTTATCTCTACCAACCTCTTCATTGCATCACCTCCAGAGGTCACTCCTTATCTCACCGCGTGTCATCTCACTCCGTCTGTTTATTGTGATGATGGTTTATCGCCCCCAGTTACTTGTGAGAACTGTTACTCGTGGACAATACAGCCGTATCTCCTCATTGCTGCGGTGGGTGTCCCTCAAGGTTCACTCCTAGAGAAAATTATATTTATTGCGCAACATTTGCTGTGAGAGTTCCTGTTAATTCGAGAGATTGTGGCTACTTATTATGAAACGGATAATTCCTGTTTTAACAACATGTTACTAGCGTGACTTAGTATTGATGATAACATAGGTTGCGGTAGTTTTAGCGAATTTCCCCTATAGGGAAGAAGCTATTACTGTAGGTCTCATGGTAAGACCTAAGCCCCAGACCATGATAACTTTTCGTTTTAGGGCCCCCAGGAGCAAAAAACACCATTCGTTCGAAATTATATATATATGTGTGTGTCTGTGAGCACGATAGCGGCCGTAAAAATGGTCCGATCTTAATGACATTTGGTACAGACATGTAAAGTGGTAATCCCTCGGACGAGCTCGTAAACCAGCTCGATTGGACCACTAGAAGGGGGGGTAAAGGGGGATAAACACCCCCAAAAATGGGTTTTTTGAGTTTTTTACATAGAAAAATAAAATCTACCGAATTTTTATTGGCACCATTGAATTCAGCTCAAAAAAACAATTCAGTATTTTGAATCACTGCTCTATGTCCATTGGTTACCGAGATATTGAAAGTGGTAAACGCAGTACGTTGTCCCAATGTTAACCTTATGGGAAATAAGTAAAATTCTATATCTCGGTTATTTCTCTACATATCTAGATAAAACTTGGTAAATAGCTTCTTCTAGTTCAGATCTTCTAAATAATGAATTGAAACCACCCAGTTTTAATATACCTGTAGCAGCAAACCTGCATACTCATTCCCTATGTTATTCTTATGGAGCTTACAAAAACATGTCAAATCTCGCTATGTTGGATTGAAATATGTTGTTTTGGATTTGAAATTCGCTGAGTTTGCAGGTCTGCTGACACGGGGGTATTATTAGTGTTGAATAGAAGACAAATTGTTCACTGTATTGTAATTTATTTCCTAATAGTTTGTTATATCAAACAAATTTTTAATGGTATCCATGACCTATGTATAGGTATTTTTATGTATTATTTCTTCAGAAGAAATTTATTGGCTGCTTTATAGCTAACATTTAAACTAAAATGTACTTCTTAGATCTACATTTAAAGTCACATATTAACTCAAACATTTACCCGCATTAATCGAAAAGCCTCCCCAAAGGTGATTGATGAATAAAGAACAAAATTCGGAATGGCCGGTTATGATCTAGCGCCTGGATTTAATAACTGGATTTACTCCTTGTAATGCGATCTTTAAATCATAAATAATTATTAAAAATCAGCTCTATTTCACTGAAAAGCGATCACCAAATCGCCTCTAGCTATTTAGTGGTTCCAAATATGACTTCGCAAAGTTGTATTAACGGCGAGTAGATAGCAGAACAGGCTGTGACGCCGCATAACGGGACAGTGATAACAGCTCATTACGACTGCCCTTATCCGAAACCGCAACTGTCTCCCCCGTTTAAATGCCCTGCTATTGTTAAATGACAAGAATTAGTGGATTTCAACTTAAAAATTACCATGTGCAATAAAATATAATTTGAGAGTTCTGAAATATCCCAAATTAACTTTTTTCCATCTAAATTGTGAACTGAAAATAAAAATCAAACTAGTTATCACATTATTTAAAATAATGCCAACCTAGAATGTTTGAAAAAGAACTCAAGTTCTTTCACAACTTGAGTTTCAAAAACTCTTAAATTATATTTTATTGCACATGGTAATTTTTTATGAGGCCCCTCCTCTATTTTCCTTTTTGTCAATCCTGTACCATCACCAAACATTTGGGCGGTGAATCCTTAATTCAAATTAGGTAACGTTTTGATATATAACAAGTATCTGAAATCAACGAAAAATTTGTTTTTATAGTTTAAAGTCATTCGAAGAGCTTTTTATATGTGAATTAATTGTTGTTAAGTGTTATCATTTCAAACATGTACTAAAAAATTATCGGATATTACATTTTTCGTTAAAATACTTGTTTTATTGTTAGAGAAAGGAAGTAAGTAGACCGATTCTAATACTATTAGAGAATGTAAAAACCATCCATCGCATATCATTTAGTTGATTGTTGTAGTTAGCTGAAGTACGCTTGCGTGACGGGAAGCAAACTACTCCACCTGTTAACTTGCACTCTGCCTAATCCAAATAGTATTAAGGTAATCACTCTTGATTCTTATCAACACGTTAATATAGTCCACTTTGGTCTAGTGTAGAATATCTAACATTCCTTCATTTCACATTTATATTCTTAACTTAAAACCGGAAGACTTTAAAACAGGGGTTTTTAAAGTTTATTTTAACTTTTCAAACAGGGTTCGCTGTTAAATATAATGTTTCACCTTAAAGTCGTATCTATAAATAATAAAAATATTTATCAAAATAGAAATTTTACTCTTAAGTATTTTTATTACATCAAAGTACCACTTAGTTAATGATGGCCTCGTTTAAAGTAAAAATAAAATACTTGACTTTGGTGCGTTTTGGATACATCCAAACTTTTCACGTGAGATTTTAAATTGTAAACCAATTACCTGTGACAAAAAACAAATAAACCAATTATTATATTGGTAGTTATTTAGTTATTATTAACTTTAGTTATTATTAGTTATTGTTATCTAGTTATTATTAAGCTGCTTTAGTTATTTATTAACTATTTCAAATTGAAATATTAACAGAGTTTTTTTTATTACAGTAATTATAACGTGCTTACTTAAAACGTTTGAAATGTAAACCTGATCATTACACCTTGTTCTTAAATGATTTAATTTCCAATGATCGACCATAAAAATATTTCATCTTGGACATTTTCAATCACTTCATCACGGTCAGAGAATATTAAATTTTCATCCTAAAAAAGCAGAGAAAAACATGTAATTCATTAATTTAAGAACTAATATACCTCCAGGCATTTTGTGAGTGTTACATAACACGACAATTCCGGCCATAAAAGCAATACTACCAACCGCACAGAGCCATAAACAAGGGGAACAGGGAAGACGCAATGCGGGAGGTTGGCACCCCTCCAAGCGGGCAGCACCGCCGCCGCGCCGTTATATCTGTCCAGCCCATGTACAGGGTGTTCGATATGTAAGAACACAGTTTTAGCGAATTTCCCCTATAGGGAAGAAGCCTTACCGTAGGTCTCATGGTAAGACCTAAGCCCGAGACCATGATAACTTTTCGTTTTGGGGCCCCTAGAAGCAAAAACACGATTCGTTTCGGATTTTTAGATATATCTATATATCTATATATGTGTCTGTTAGCACGATAGCGGCCGTAAAAATGGTCCGATCTTTCTGAAATTTGGTACAGACGTGTAAAGTGGTAATCAATTGGATGAGTTCGTAAACCAGCTGGATCGGACTACCGGAAGGGGGGTAAAGGGGGATAAACCCCCCCCCCCCAAAAAATGGGGTTTTTGCGTTTTTCATGTGGAAAAGTTAAAGTGAACCGAAGCTCTATGTCCATTGGTTACCGAGATATTGAAAGTGGTAAACACAGTACGTTGTCCCAATGATAACCTTATGGGAAATAAGTAAAATTCTATATCTCGCTTAATTCTCAACATATCTTGGTAAAACTTGGTAAATGGCTTCTTCTAGTTCAGATCTACTAAATATTGAATTAAAACCACCCAGTTTTAATATACCAGTAGCAGCAAACCTGCATACTCATTCCCCATGTTATTCTTATGGAGCTTACAAAAGCATGTCAAATCTCGCTATGTTGGATTGAAATATGTTGTTTTGCATTTGAAATTCGCTGAGTATGCAGGTCTGCTGCAACGGGGGTATTTAATTCGTTATAGCTCACTGATTATTTGGTGTAGCTAACTAGGCACAAAAGAACGGAATTTAATAGGATTGTATTGAAATAGTCGAACGATGTTTTGGCAGTTACAAAAAAACCTTAATTTAAGCCTAACTAGCAGTTGCCCGAGGCTTCGCTCACGATGAAAATTAGAGCTGATTCTTACTTCTGCTCTTTGAACTGTCAAATTATAGTATTCACAGCTGTTTAAAATTCAGTATTTGAATGGTTACATCCTTATAAAATGTAAACATTGACGCTAAGGACGTTCATGGTGCGTAGCCCGAGGGGATTTTAAGGAAGTGAATAGGCCTGTGTCCTTTTCTGATATAGTGGCTCTATTCCTGCAAAATTTCAGCTCAGTTGGTCCAGTATTTTTTCACGTGGTTGAAAGACAGATATTCGCACAAACATTCATACTTTTACATTTATAATATTAAGTATAGTATTTACATAGATGTTCTTTCTATTGGAATAAAAAAGGCTGTACCTGCTGCAATATGCATAATTTAAATATTGGCTTTATTAGTAAAATAAAAATGACTGAGATGTTTAATCCACTCTATTCTAGCAAAAAACCTAGAAAAATATTGAATCTGCCACTATAGCATACAAATATTGAGAAGATCATGTTCTTTGTCTCCTTAATAAACATTGCAGTATTCAACTATGCGAATTCAGCAGCGCCCTAGGAAATCCTCATTTCTTCCGGAGAATTTTGAATCCTTCGATATGCTAAATATTTGAAGGAAAGTAGTTCTTTTGAACCCTTGAAACCATAATTGTGCAAAAACCTTTATTGAATGACTAAGGTCATTGAAATGAATTGTGCACAGTCCACACAAGCATCTGTGGGCAGTATCGGTAGTTTGACTGACTGATTTGAATTTTAACACCTTATGAAAACTAACATTAAAAACTCAAGTGCACATTGCGCTAAGATGCAATCCCTTTCATCGTTAAAAACTCCATGAATTTAACTTTCTGTTAATGCTGTTAACGGCTTAAAACACCAACAACTTGAACTGCAGTTTAAAATTTAAATTGTGTACTTGGTGATTAAGTCAAGTTGAGTATATCAACTTCTAACTTGCGGTGCTTATATGTTGACTAGTAGGTCCAATTTTGAGGGTGGAGTATCAAGTTTCTACTTTGTACCATTTGGAAATGGCAGCCATGTTTTTTTAAACTTAATATCTTAAAAACCGTATGAATTTTAATAACCATTAATAACTATTAAATATGTTATTATAATACGCTTATTAATTTGAGAATTTTTCAATTTTTTAGAATAACATACTGACCTTTAACTACAATCGAAATCTCTACAAACCGTCTCTTCCTCCCAGTACCAATCAACTACCTCCCGCCACCGTACCGCCATAATTTACATCCCCGGCGATGCACTAAAACACTTTTTACCCCCGCATACTGCTCGTTGCAGGTTCGGTTTTTAGCGGAGGTTTCCTAGAAGTGAGGTTAATTACACGGGGTTATTGAGGCGGTTATTAGAGGTTCTGCCGTTATAGCCCGGGGCTCGGCTCATTGTAGGGGTATTGTCTGTGTCTGTGTCTGTGTCTGTGTCTGTGTCTAGTGTCTGTGGCGGCTGTGTCTCGCATGGGCTGGGTTGGAGGTCACGAATTTGGCATATTTATTTATCTCACTTTAGAATCCAACTCCACCGTCAAAATCGAAGTTGAAAATCGGTAATTTTCTATCTATATGAATCGATTTCCTTTAGAAGTATATGTTTCATCTTTATTATTAAAAGAATTTCTGGGAAATTGTCTGTGTCTAGTTTCTGTGGCGGCTGTGCCTCGCATGGGCTGCATTTGAGGTCACGAATTGTGGATATTTTGTGACATGTTCACGTGTTTGATGCGGCAACCACCCGAACAATTGAAGTACTCACTGCAGGCGTTTGAAATAAATAACGTCCGGAGTTTCAATAACTGTATTAAAAGTATTCAGTCACAACACAAAATACCATGACAATCTCTTGTCAAATTTCAGAGTTATAACTTGAATTAATAATGATTTAGAAAATGAAGTTATATTAAGACTGAAATATCTTTGTTCGAAAAATTTGAAAAATAATCTGAGTGAATAGAAGGGACTTAATACTTTGAAGAGATAAGTGTAAGAACCTAAAGTATGTGTAGTTAACCCGACGGAACGTAAGTGAAGAAGTGAATTTGGGAACCAGTGACAGTGGTTTCGTTAGGAGGCTGTTAACAACTTATTTACAATACAGTTCTTAGTATTAGAGGAAGAAAATATAAAATATTTCTTAAGGAGGGATGTGTGACAATAACAAGTTATATAAATGGTTAGGCGTAGAGTACATAAAGAGGTGAGATCTCTAAATAGTTTATACATCATTATAGTAAGAATAACTAAGGAATAATTATTAACAATAAATGATTATATTTTAATAAAATATATATAAGCGATGGCTTGTGGATGTGGTTCCCTATAGGAGATTAACATCCGCACTAGTATTGACTAACTAAAACTAGTGGACTAATATTGACTTTGTATAAATGAAAGGAGAATGCTCATGCTTGCAGATATTTTGAAACCAGAAATTGAGTACTGTAGAGGTAGTGAGGTATGAGAAGAAGCTTGGGTGTTTACAAACAAACCCAGATGAACTTGGATTTTCCAGGAGGAGAAATAAATATTTACGTATGATCAATCGATTCAACAACAAATTTCTTTGTCAGTCATGTGTTACATGCTAAACAAAAAACATGTCACCTGTTTATTGATTGTTATTCAAAGAGCAAAACATTGTATCTAATATCAACCCACATTTTGTTTTGGTTTAGTATTTTTTATCTACCAGACTAGTAGCGTAATCACATGGCTTTGTTTACTTCCACGTCATCGATGATTTCTTCACCTCCTCTGTTGAAACTTCAAACTCAAGCTTCTTCTCATACTAGCCCAGTCATTTTAGGAGTGAACATAGACATGAAAGATGTAAGTCTGATTTTTTGCATGGTGATAGTATAGTATAAGAAGAGTGTTTTCTGAAAGTTCCCCGGATTTCCCCCCCTTGCTTCCCCATTTCCCCCCCTTTTTAACCGAAACTGCGCTTTAAAATGCAGTGTTCTACTAAATCGCCTATATCTTTTGACCCAAACGAGTTACCGAGATTTTGTGGGTTTTTATGGATTCCTCATTAAATTTCCTTTAAAAAAATAACCTAACATGTATCATTATCTAAATCGGTTGGGTTTATAACAATGATAAATAAAAAAATTGTTTTAAAGTTTTATTATGCAAGGTACATTACATCTACCCTTGTTTTTTAGGTAGGGTTTATGGCAAATCTGTAAATACAAAACTTTTTTCTTATTTCATAAGCTTTAAAACGATATATAACAACCTTTGTTTCCATTTGAGATATTACCAGAAAAAGTCATTTAAATTCAGGCTTCACATTAGTTATGGCACACATTCGGCGCATCATCCGACGTATAAATATTTTAAATAGACTGTTTTTTTAACTCTAATAACTACTGTAGTTGCTTTATATATTAATTCACTGTTATACCCTGTGGAAATGTTCAAAAAGGACAGAAAGTACTCTGAAGGACTAAAAGTTACGAGTCCGAGAGGATCACGATGATATTTAAATGGACTGTGAAGTCAGCTGGCACTGTTTTCAATGAATACACATGTTTTGTTACTTGTGATTTACAAATTAGCCGACTGATGCGCCACTGTTTGTTGACAGTTTATTGTCGTCAATCATGTGTAAAAATAATTCCTCAAGTTTGTTTTTATTTTAGTACAAAAAGTTGCTAAAATGTGAATGAAATAACCTATCTTATTCTAGATGCAATTGTTTTTTACCATGATTAGTTTTTTGTGCGGTTAAATATAATGAAATAGCAATAAGTGAGGATGTAAAATATTAATGTGTTGAGTGGAACCGTGTGTATTAATTTTGTGTGGTAAAGGTCATCTGAAATGGACAGTTGTTTGCTTTGCGGTGAATTACTTTATGAAGCAAAAAAACCTACAAATGAGGTTTGTCGCGGTATTGACGCATTGCGAAATGCAAGTAAACTTCGTGGTGATAATGCTGTATTTGAAAAACTGAAGGGCATAAGGTCTTTGAGAGTATATACAGAGTGCAGAAAAAACTATACACGGCCGACTTCATTAAAAGCCTCTTCTATCTTGGAGCAGGAAGTGTTTCCAAAGTGTACAAATCGGCTAATGAGATCAGAAACAGATAATGGGTTTGCAATAAAGATTCACTGCCTCTTCTGTGGAAATGACCCGTCATCAAGAGCAAAAACGAAGCTCCCTATGAAATATAGGAAGGTTGTGCATGAAGTCCGCACTCATGCTATGAAAGACTCGATCGAAAAACAGGCATTATCAAGGAACGACCAGTGGGGTCAGCTTGTCCTTTCCCGAATAGCTGCAGTTGGAGACTTGGTTGCTGCTGAGGCAAAATATTGCCACGATTGCCATCTCCGCTTTTTTACATCGAAGAACACGGACAATGATAAATGTCAGAATGAGAATCTATTGAAAAATGAAGCTTTTTTGAAACTTTGTTCCTACATGGAAAATTCTGTAGAGTGCCAATTTAGCATCGGGGAGTTAACGAGCAAAATGAACGAGTATTTGGATGGTCAGGACGGCTACAGTACAAAACATTTGCTAAGAAAACTTGATGAACACTACTCTAGCCAGATTAGTATTAGTAGTTTACAAGGTCAAAATTCCATAATAAGTTTTTTAGGCACTGCAAAAAAAATTTTGGTTGATTCTTGGTACGAAAGTCGGAATGAAAATGAGCTAGATGAGCGACGACGGCTAGTTGAAACTGCAGCACGAATCGTGAGGGAAGATGTCAGGAAAATGGTGTATGACAAAACTGCTTACCCCTCTTCAGAAAACCTATCAATGGAATCTGCGGCACAACTTATTCCAGAAACACTCCAGTGTTTTCTTGACATATTGATCCAGTCTAAAAGTGACGAAAGGAATAAAATAGATCTGAAACGTATTTCTATTGCACATGCACTTATTTCAGCCTGTAGACCTCGGACTTTTCTCTCTCCCATTCTAAATAGTCTGGGCATGTATATACACAGAAAGCATGCTTCGAAACAACTGATTGACTTGCTAAACAATGTAGGATTTAGCTCGAGCTACAACGAAATCCAACGTTATGAGTATTCCCTCATGGAGCAAGATGAACCCTGTCATGGATCTGAGGGGTTCATCCAGTTCATTTTCGATAATGCTGATTTCAATGTGAGAACACTTGATGGCCATGGTACTTTTCATGCCATGGGAGGTGTTAAGTGCACAACACCTGCACCAACCCCTATACCAGTCAGCGTCCCCAGAATGACGAAAGTGCCTTCTGCAGCTGAGATAGCTGCGAAAGGAAAATTTCCCCTGCAGTGGTATAAGAAGCCACTTATTCCGGGCTTGAAAAGTATCATTATAAAAGACGTAACGGGAACTCTTTCCCATGATCTATGTAATTCCGAGTGCACTAGGCATAATGCCTTGGATTTGTTATGGTTAAGCTCTGTCTTTATCCCAGCACCTTTGTCTCCAAGGCCCCATTGGAATGGTTTCATGCATTCACTATATGACGACTGTGAATCAGTGAGCCAATCAGCAATAGATGCATTACCTTTTATTAATTTGGATCCCAGTAATCCAACCACTATCCATACAGCACTTAAATTTGCCGCAAATCAATGCAGGAAACAAGGCCAAGCTGCTTGCTTTGTTACTTTCGATCAACCTCTCTATGCTAAAGCCGTTGAAATCGTCACTTCATGCGGATCGAACAGCGACTTATCCAATGTAGTTGTTCGATTAGGTGGCTTCCACCTTATCATGTCGTATTTAGGTTCAATTGGACATGTAATGTTGGGAAGCGGTTTGGAAGAAGCTTGGAGTGAAGTGTATGCAAAAGCTTCAGTCACGCATATGATATCTGGACATGCATATGCTCGGTCTGTAAGAGCCCACTTCCTAACCCAAACAGTCATAGGTATTCTTCTCCTTAGGGATAGCTGTGACGGTGATGACACTCTTTCCGATGAAATTGCACATTTATTAAACGATGTGCAGTCCAAAACCATTAAACCAGACCAAGTTGCCACATCTGATGCTGTGGTAAAATTGTGTAGCCTTCTGGATGAAAAATGTAACCAGCTGAATTCTAGTAGAACTTCTAAACTTTGGACTCAATATTTTCATTTAGTTGCCTTGTTACGCCTCTTCATCAAAGCTGAGAGGACTGGAAACTGGAACCTGCACTTGTATTGTGTAAAGCAAATGCTGCCTCTCTTTCATGCCGCTGGTCATATGTCATATGCCAGATATGCACATCTCTACATTCAACAAATGGAAAACCTTCACAATGTCCTATCTGAAGAAGAATTCAATAAATTCACTAAGCAAGGCTTTTTTACTATTCGTCGGACAGAGAAATTTTGGAGTGGAGTGTGGACTGACCTTGTGATAGAACAGGATTTGATGCGAGTGTTGAAATCTTCAGGAGGCCTTACACGTGGCAGAGGACTTAATGATTGCTCTCTAGCAAAATTTGTACTTGCTCAGCCTCGATGTTGGAAAGTGTGCACTTCACTAGAGAAGATGGTGGGTGCCTCTTCAGGAACAAGCGAACAACACGTTGAATTGAGAGAGTCTCGCAGAGGTAGGGACCATGCTGATCTTCTTAAAATCTTCAAGTGGTTTGAATGTCACCCCCCGTTCAGCAGAAATGATGACTTACTTGTATCATTATCCACTGGTGTTGTAGCTGACCACAGAGTGAACTGTGATTTAGCAATGGAGGTAGGCCTAAATGGGGTCCACGAGATTGTTGGAAATAACTTTCATGACGTTAAAATCACACGTAAAAACAAAGTTGTGCCTCTTGCAGCCATGAATGGTACCATCAGGGTTAGAGGAGAAGAGGTTTTGGTTAACCCTCAGCAACTCTTTATGAGGATTTCATGTATTGTAAAATGTCCATCTGACTACAAGGAATATATTTCGTTTGAACTTGCTCCCAAGCCTCCATCCCTTTTTGATGGACCTTAAATGAGGAAAACTGCTAAATCGGCACTAGCAGATACTTTATCGGGAATTGTACCATGTACTAATATCATACCCGATAATTCTCATTTTGTTGTCGATGGTGGATATCTTTTGCATCAAGTTGTTTGGCCAAGACCATCAACCTACGAACAAATATGTAACTCATACGTAAGCTATGTTTCGTCCCACTTTGGAATCAATCACTCTGAACTGGTTTTCGATGGTTACGACGGCCCACCTACCACAAAAAATGCAGAGCAGAGTAGAAGAGGAAACAGATTTAAAGCCGCTGATGCCGTGTTCGAACTTAACAGTATAGCTACAGCTAAGCAAGCCGACTTTTTGGCTAACAGCAACAATAAGTCACGTTTGATTGCTGCCCTCATGGATAAGATGAATCAAGTTGGAGTGAAGACTCGACAAGCTGCTGCTGATGCTGACACATTGATCATTTTGGCAGCTATGGAAAAAGCTTCAGAAGGTGAAACTGTTGTTGTAGTCGGGACAGATACGGATTTGCTAGCTCTTCTCGTGTCCAGATGCGACACATCTCATTCTGTATATTTTTTAAAGCCAGGTTCTGGGGATCCAAAGGTTTTCAATATCTGTGACATCCAGCAAAATATAGGAGAGATGAAAGAGGCAATTTTGTTTCTGCATGCAGCTACTGGTTGCGACACCACGTCTGCCTTGTTCAAAAAAGGGAAGAGAAGCGCCTGGAAACTCTTGAGTACATCTGAAGAACTAAGAGCAAATGTGAATATTTTCAACGCAGCTGGTGCTAACCGCTCTGAACTGGCGGCCGCAGGGGAGAACTTTCTTCTACACTTATATGGCAAAGGAAGCTGCAAAACACTAAATGAACTTCGTTACTTCACTCTCCACAAACATATAGCGAGACAGAAAGTATCTGCCTCTTTTGACATGGCAGTATTACCACCGACGTCTGAAGCATCTTCACTACATTTCTCCAGGGTATATTTACAAGTGCAGGACTGGCTGGGAAATCAGCAGCCCCCGACAGACTGGGGATGGAGTTTAATTGATGGAAATTTATTCCCCATTCCATCTAACCGTCCACCAGCACCTGACTAAGAAAACGAAGTTTCTCCTCAGATACAAATACCCTCCAGCGAGATTCCTAACAGCTGACATTGCAAGGGTTAGTCATTGGGAGTTGGGCGAGTATAGACCGCGCCCAAGTTAATCACTCAGAAGTTAGTATTAGAAGCTCCTCAAGTTAATCACTTGCAACTGCAAAGCGACATGCGGCGGGAACTGTGATTGTCGACGTGCCGGCCTTGTGTGTTCTCCAATGTGCTCTTACTGTCGAGGTGTTGATTGTGTTAATGCAGCACCTCTCTTCAATGAAGAAGAAATTGAAGATGATGTATAATGCCAGATCTGTAATTTATATCCATAAGTTGAATTCAGTATTTTATAGCAGTATAACATAAATAAATATGTAACTTTGAGCTCACATGTCCTTTTCTTCACTACTATAAGGGCCCGTCCCTTTTGGTCACTCAATATACGTACTTTTAAGAATTTCTAGAGGGTGTGTCAACAATAAATTAATATAAAGCAACCAGATATTGAATTTTTTTAACCTGATTTCTTAGTAATATTTATACGACAAAGTGGAATGATGCGCCAAATGTGTGCCGTGACTAATGTAAAGCCTGCATTTAAATGGTGTTTTCTGCTAAAATTTGTAATTAAAACAACGGTTGTTATACATCATTTCAAAGCTTATGAAATAAGTAAAAAGTTTTGTATTTACAGATTTGCCATGAACCCTACCTAAAAAACAAGGGTAGATGTAATGTACCTTTCGTAATAAAACTTTAAAACTTTTTTTTATTTATCATTGATACAAACCCAACCAATATAGATAATGATACATGTAAGGTTATTTTTTTAAAGGAAATTTAATGAGGAATCCATAAAAACCCTTTAAATCCCGGTAACTTGTTTGGATCAAAAGATGTAGGCGATTTACTAAAACACTGTATTCTTGAGCTTTGTTTTAGTTATGAGGGGGGGGGGAAAGAGGAAGCAAGGGGGGGAAATCCGGGGAACTTTCAGAAAACACTCTTCTTATACTATACTATCACCATGCAAAAAATCAGACTTACATCTTTCATGTCTATGTTCGACCCCTTTTTCATCTAAAGTGACTGGGCTATACCTCACTACCTCTACTCGCGAAATTAGTCCAGCACTCGTCACTAGAAATTGCACCATGAGTGTGATTTCCCGCTTAAAGTTTTAACCCCGGAAATGGAACATTTTCGCTTCCACGGGGTTAAAATAAGGTGAAGGTTTAGAGGATTATAAAAGGGATTTGATTTTTAAAACGTCAAATCTGTGAGTGCAAAAGAGAGGATAAAAGGCATTTTAATTCCTTTAATACCAAAATTCTCTCCCCAAGTGTGCTAATTTTTGTAACATATGATCAATTTTTTTTACTTCAAAATTGAAAAATCTAAAGAAAAACCCCTTTAATTTGACACCTCAAACGTTAAAATCCAACCAGCCGTTATTGAGGTTTGGCTCTGAAAATGAAACCGCTTGTGTATTAATACAGATTACAACTGTTTAATTTCAATTTATTTAAATGGTATGGCCCCAACCAGCAAAAGTCGATTTAAATAACGTGGCCCAAGCCGTCCGTAAGCCTAATGCTAAAATTAATAGCCTATTAGTCTTGCGGGCCTACTAGACCACAAGGTCTGACGCGGTCTATACTCGCCCAACTCCCAATGACTAACCCTTGCAATGTCAGCTGTTAGGAATCTCGCTGGAGGGTATTTGTATCTGAGGAGAAACTTCGTTTTCTTAGTTAATTTAATTTTAGAATATGACTCAGACTCAAGAGTAATTAGTTGTCCTTGTAAGCTTGTAAACTCAATTGTGTTATTATGACTTTCTTTGTTTGTACAGAAAGATGATTAACCAGGCTTGCTGAGATTAATAAGATGCACCCCACAGTGCATAAATATAAACATTTTGTTAATCCAAAGACTAGTGTTTTTCTCATCGGTGGCTTATAATGACTTTCGTCAAGAACTTCTGAAAGACATTTTTATAGAGCTTAAAAACAGTGGAGACGTGTCCTATAATCCAGCTACTTGAAAGTCACGATTTGTGGATAGTCATAAGCGATGGCTTGTGGGTGTCCCCATATTCCCTGATGGGTACGTACTGATGGTGACGGTCATCTTAAGACCATCCGTATGATTAAAACAGTTCGTAAGTAAAATTGGCGAAATTGCGGTTCGGAACCCACGTCAAACTGTAGGTTCCTTAGTTTCCATTGGCTGTTGGCCTATTTATTAACAGTCCTGACTAAGGAACATGTCGGCTTTATAGTGAGTAACTAGACTACAAGATCGCGCCACTCATCTTACACTCATCTCTCATTCATACTTGGCTTAAAATACCTTGTTGGTCGCCATTATAATTTAAGGTATTGAAGTATAAAGTAAAACTTCTGGAAAGTGGTATTTCATTTGTTTGCACTAGCTAAAACCAGATCGAGTGAGCTTTTGGAAGCTTTTGTACTTCTTTTATAGTTCATTCTTTTTATAAGCAATTTTTATTACCATTACGAATTCACCTCATATGATTTTTTACAGTTAATGCAAAAATACTTTAAACATGTTGCATCAAATTTAAATTGGAGCTTTCCCTCGCCTAATAGTAAGCGTCTCAACTCCAGTTCGTATGTTTTTTTTAGCTTTATCAAACAATATAGAAAATATAAAATAACTAGCCAATAAACCAGGTTTCACTCGAGGAAACCCAGAAAAGCTTTCTCTGATTCATAATTTAATGTTTAGGTTCCCATGACAACTTCATAAGATTCCCTATTGTTTTACATTGAAAATTTGATGTACCACAGAGCGAAGCCCTGAGGGAATTTTTAAAAACCCGTTCTTAGTGGATGCCTACCCCTTGAGAGGAACGTCCATGCAAAGTTTCAAGGTTCTAGGTCAAGTAGTTTGGGTTGTTTGGATCATAGGTGAGTGGTATTTGACAAATATATAGTAGATAAAATATTATTCAATGAAAAATCAAAATATTATGTCATTATAAACTTCGTTGTGAATTTAAAATTTTCAAATAGAATTGCTGTAGTCTGCTTTACAATACACCTATACCTTGCCAGTTTTAATCTCAAGCCGACATTTCATTAGGGTCAATTTCACACCTTAGCCGGGCCGGGTACGAATTCCTTTATGATTTCTTTTCACGACCACCGCACACACGTGCCGTGAGTGACCCGAGATAAGCCCCACACGGCGATGAAAGGACGAAAGTCCCGTTGAGGTCAGTCAAGCCACTCGCGTCCGCCGAAACTGTCCGTAAAAGTTTGATGACTATGTTTGCACGATGCAACGCTTCGGGTCCTCCGAGGCTGTTCTGTCCTCCACGACCGTCTGTATAACAGAAATCGCCTTCGCCCCAGACCCCCGATGATGTGTCCCTTTGGGGGAGGGGGGTGGATATTGAAAAGTCACAAAAAATTATTTTAATTGTTAGCTAAAAAAAACTCCGCACAAGGTATCTTTGATCGTGTTCTGGGGTGGGGTAGTGGGAAGGGAGTTGTTGGTTTGGGTAGGGGGGGTTTATTTTCTATTATTATGTATTATTATGATGTGAAAACTACCAATAGAAAATAAAAGACATTACATCGATAAGTGGAGGTTTAAACGCCATTATAGACAGATTTAATAAAGTTGCAGAAATGGCTATTTTTACAAACAAACATCACTTTTCTTACTGATATAGAGGTAGTGAGGTATGAGAAGAAGCTTGGGTGTTTACAAACAAACCCAGATGAATTTGGATTTTTCAAGAAGGGGAAATAAATATTAACAGATGATCAATTGATTCAATAACAAAATTTCTTGTGTCAGTCATGTGTTACATGCTAAACCAAAAACATGTCACCTGTTTATTGATTGTTATTCAAAGAGCAAAACATTGTTTCTAATATCAACCCACATTTTGTTTTGGTTTAGTATTTTTTATCTACCAGACTAGTAGCGTATTCATATGGCTTTGTTTACTTCCACGTCATCTATGATATCCTCCCCTCCTCTGCTGAAACTTCAAACTCAAGCTTCTTCTCATACCTCACTACCTCTACAGGTTTTATATTCGTTAATATAAATTTACAGACACAACTACATCTTTTTCTTTAGTGTACAGCAAAAAATATTCTTTTTTTTATTTTTATTTCTTTTCTTTCCAATGAGCAGGAATATAAATTGTAATTTATTCATTTTAATTGTAGTTATCGTCTAAGAGCTGTTTTAGTTGTAAATTTGTTCATGCTCAATGGAGCGTCCAATCAGGCTAGGCCTTTGGAGGTCCTAAATTCTCCCCCCCCCCCCTCCAAAAAAACTACTTTTTGTTATTATTTTATTGAGTTTCAAGGTATAAAAGCCCTTAGTTATTTTGAAAATTTAGATACTTTTTCATTTGTAATGTTGAAGTTTCTGATCAAGAATGTTTTCATTTTGCTATTAATGTTAAATGTAAATAATTGTCTTATATAGTGGATAAGAAGGTCATTTATTTATTAACGGTAAAAACTATTTATAACTGTTGTACTTTGATGTAATGTAGCACGGTAGTCGGTTGCCTGTGTGTCGGATCAACCGTTCCCATATCAAAAAATATGCATTTCTAATGCATTTTAAAAAATGCATTTAAATACAGTTTGATGCATTTTGTGAAATGTATTAGAAATGCTTCATAAAAGTATAAATTTTGGAACAGTTATAATTCATTTTAAATACATTTAAAATGTATAAAATATGTATTTCAAATGAAGTAAAAATGCATTGAAAGATTAATAAAATGCATTTTAAATGTATATATATATATATATACAATTAATACATTAGAAATGCATTTTTAATGAATATTCTTGAATATTTTGTATGAATAAAATACACATTTTTTTAATTTAATTGTAAAACTTCTTCAAAAAATTAATAAATTGATAAATAAATAAATAATAATAGCCTTACATTTGATTTTCATGAACAAAACAATTGGGCGACTCCGCTGGCATTCGAACCCCGGACCCCCACACTCTATCCACCCTTCGCCTACATACTAACCTAACCTAACCTACGCCTTAAACCGCACGGCCATTTCGACTCATGGGTGACATGACATAACTTAGGATGTAAAACTGATTGGGAACGCTGTTTTCTTTTGGAGTTGGAGTTTCAATGTTTTTGCGTTGTAGCACTAGTCAGACAGCATTCAGTAATTAAATAGTTGTTGTTGTATCTAATACACGTTGCATACTTAAAGTTTATCATAGGAGTTGGCGAAGACTGTAAATGTTCTTTGTATCTTATATGAAAATTTATTCTAAAGTTTGTCCAAAATAGATGTTACCGTATCGCAGTTCCAACATTTACGTTCATACACTCCCCAGCATGGTTTCGTCAAGTTATCATTGTAATGTAGTTGATAGTCATGCCTTGGCAAATCAATTTTCTTTATTTCCTAAACATATATTATGTAAACCATTTATGTAAATGGGAAAATTAACTTCTTATTTCTTATTTCGATTCAAATCGCATGGCTCAGTTCGTCCGTAAATTTAATATTATAGCATCGGGTTTACGGCGGCCAAGGTCACACCATTCGAATCGGACTGTAATGTGTATCTAAAAAAACCACACGTACAACCGTACTATCACAGATTACGACTTGAGTACGATTCGCAATCGGGACGCCGCACTAATAGCTATCGCCTTAACTGCAGGCCGGGCAATAAAAGCAAGTCTCCGCTACGGAGCAGTGTATGAGTTATGAGTTATGAGGCTAAGGCGAGGTCTATGGGGTATATGAGGGTATTGCTCTAGACCACTGGGCAGTGGCGTGTCATGACATCCAGCATTACTACTTGGAGGCAGGGTGACCAGACGTCCGTTTTTATAAGAGCACGGAAATGTGCTCGTTAATGTGTCCTCCTTTTTAACGATTGCCCTTCTGCCCTTCCAGCTTTCAAAAAAGTATTGAATGTCTGGCTTTCGCTAAAATCTGGCCGTTTGCAAAGTTTTACTCTCGTCGTGTTCCCGCGGCCGTAAATACGGTTATTTCGCGCGTTCGTAACACCTTTATTCGTCTTTGGTGAGACCTCCTGTCGTCTAACCGCGAACAGTAAATCTGCACGATCGTCTTTTACGGCCGTCGATACGGGTTTATTGGCCGATCTCAAAGTTACTCCTGCCGTTTGCAGATTTATTATGTGTTATGTGTAATAACACATTCCACAGTGACGGCATAAGCGACTGATTACAACGCATTGATGCCAATACAGTATAGCATATTTATGCCAGTGATGTCAAAAAAGGATGTCATCTTATAAAAGGAAAACGATTTTTTTTATTTTGCCGACATGTGCAGTTCCAAACGCAAAAGTCTGACCGTATGTTTCAATAATTGTTAATTTTAAAGCCTACAAAGGTTATGAATTTAAGGAGTGAAGTGCAAGGCTTTGATATTTCTTGAGAGGAAAAGATAATATATATATAGCTAACTCACCTTGCACATAATCTCCAGAAAGAAAAAATAGATACGTTGACATTATACTGTATAGGTGCGGCCTTCGACTTTGTCAAACAAAAGAGAAGAGAACTATTACTTGCAGTTGACATTTAAAAGTTTGAACTTTCACCTGAATATTTGATATTCAATATTTGAATATTGTATATTTATTATATTTTAATCTACTATTATATGTTATTTTCAGGTGGATCTTATATAAGTAGGGTAATATTCAAATAAATTAACTTACCCACTGTTAGTTTTTCAATGTTTTACACAAATAGCCCAAACCAGAAAACATGAATACTTTCAACTTTTCTAAACCATTACTAAACTTTTTAAATATTAGATACTTTTTATTGAAAACACCTCACCATATTTCAATAGTACGTTTAACACCATTTAAACGTTTAATACAGTTTAAATCAATGATAATTTTTTTGGAAAATCACTAAATTAACATCGATTAAGTGTCATCTCGACAGGGTTCCACTAGCATCCATATGACCAAAAACAGCCAAAAATACAGCGGTGATAGCAGCACGCTCTTTACACTCAAAGGTGGCTGCAGAAACAACATAGAGCTGAGGCTTTAGACCTGCCTCTATGTGGTATGTGCCTATGTGCCTCCTCCAACGGTACTGGGGCCTGGAGGCGCGCATGTTAATTAATGAACAGTTCGTCGCCGAACAAATCAACATCCAGGGAATTGTCCTGTTCCGTGATGGTAATGAAGAGAAAATAGTAGATTGTTTTTAAATTTCCTCGGGGCTACATCCTAAGTTACTTCAAAATATCAATGTTGAATTATAGGGAAGCTTATGAAGTTGTCATGGCAACCTGATGAAGTATGATTTTTAAGAAGTGGTGGTTTCTGCATGTATGTGGCAAGTGAACACGAAAAACACTGAACCGACTGGGTTGAAATTTCACACAGAGATAGATCTTGAACCTGGGAAACACATAGGCATATTCACTTCCTTAAAACAACCTCGGGCTACGCCCCGTGAACGTCCTCAGTTTAAATGTTTACATTTTATAAGGATGTAAACATTCAAATACTGAAATTTACACAGCTGTGGATACTAAAATTTGACAGTTAAAAGAGCAGAGGTAAGATCAGCTGTAATTTTTATCGTGAGCGAAGCCATGGACAACTGCTAAAGCTATTATAAAGAAGTGGTGTTTTCTGTATGTATGTGGCAAGTGAACACGAAAAACACTGAACCGACTGGGTTGAAATTTCACACAGAGATAGATCTTGAACCTGGGAAACACATAGGCCTATTCACCTCCTTAAAACAACCTCGGGCTACGCCCCGTGAACTTCCTCAGTTTAAATGTTTACATTTTATAAGGATATAAACATTCAAGTACTGAACAAGAACAACTGTACTTTTTATCATGAGCGAGGCCACGGCAACTGCTAGTGATGAAAAATAAAATGAAACATTACATAATTAATCCAAGGAAGTTTCTTGTTTTTCCACGGCAGAAATAAGGATGATCAGTTACTATGCATATGCTGAAAAATAAAATTAATTTCTTCATTTATTTATATTACATTTTAGATTTACAGCGAGCCAATTTTGACCATCTGCAGCTGATTGCAATAACAGTCCGGGCAGCAAGGCGGGGGCGGGCGACATATCACAATTACCCGATGTAATGACGGTACAGCGCAGCACAGCGCGGCGCGGCGCGGCGGTGGGAAGTTGACCCCGACCTAGGGATTCCAATCCCGGGATCCCGCGTCTTCTGCGGCATATTCAATCCCGGGATTCCCAGGCTCGATTCTGGGATTTTTGGGATTATCAAATTTACGTGTAAAATAGTTTTAATGGCTTCGCATAAGTTTTGACAGGGTTGTAACTAAGAAAACTAGTTACATGTCGTTATTGATCAAAGTAATCATGATTTGATGAGTTATTTATCGTATTACATTATCCAAAAACATTACACATTGTACATTGTCGGTCCTAAATTATATTATTTACTACTTCCAAGTCTAAAAAATACAAAAGATTTTATAATCTGATACATAATATTGAAATTGTCATTGAGTTTTATTACGATGGCCTTATGATTAATTATTTTTTTCTAATTTTTATCATAGTTCTAGTTTTTATACTTAGAACTATAGGCCTATATCTTCCAAGATTGCGATAATATCGTCCGGGATTGGACTCCCTATGGTTCGACTGTGCCCTAAAGGCAAGTATTTATAAAATATCGGAGTAATTTTTCGATATATCGAAATATTTAACATCGAAACCTGCGATATATCGGATTCCAATTTCGATATATACCATATACCTGATTAAGAGTGCAACCCGGCACTGGCTGATGCGTATTTTAACCGGTATCCGCCCATATTCCGGTTAAAATACACAACCAGTACCAGTACTAACCTTGTTCGTTCGTAGTGAGTCGGTGGCGCAGTTGGTAGCGCACTCGGCCCCGGTTCTATGGCGGCAGCGTCGCAGGATCGAGTTCCGATGATGCCGCATACTTTTAGCAGTACTGTTCATCCTTGTACTGTACCGGCTCACTCCTTGGGTTTGCTTGATAACTTCCACGCACAGGCCTGAGGCCCATGTGGGGGGGGGGGGGGCAAATGCAAGGAAAAAAGAGGCCGCCACCCTCTTTTAAAGAACACAAGAACACAACACCTATAAAAGCTTATGAGGATCGTATTTCAACCTGACACAAGGGATATAATTTTTATTTCTTCAAAAAATCATGGCAAATGAGTATCCAGGTCTATTGTTGCAGGTAAGAGGAAATTTGGTGGTTTTAAATCACCAGCCACTAGAACTCAATTAGCCTACCACGTTTTATCAAGATATGATAAAAAATAAGAAAATTTCGCTGTTTTTTTTATTTTCATTTTTTAAGTTAATAAATGGATTTTGATTAGAAAAAGTGTTCATATCCATGTTATTCTGCCAATAATTAATCTAGAAAAGAATAATGTTTGAGTTCATCAATAAAAATCAAATACTTATTACAATTTAGCCCCTAATTTCAACATTATTACAATATAAACCAAACAAACTCAACATTTATACTAATAAGACTGTCACAAGGAAATACAATAATACAATTTTCATGATTTTTCAAGCGTATTTAACTAAAAGCTTAAAACAAACTAAAACGTTCTTACAATTTTCGACAACCTAGAACTGTTTAAACTACAGAAAACTATGTAGTATGAGTATACTGTCAAATAGGCTCCCACAGGATAACAGTTGTTGGATCGGAATGGCAAAACAAAAGCAACTCCGCTACATACTCGCATGCATGGAGCCGTGCATGGCTTGTTTATGGGGTCTTGTAGCAGTAATTCCTGCAGCCATAACCTGGTCGCATCGATGCTATCGACCTTTGTACAAGCCGATTCAAATAACACAGCCTAGTCCGTCCAGGACTAAGGTCAATTTTAGCATTGGGCTTTGTTGTATCGATACTGTCGACAGTTGTACTGAACGAATCAAATAACATGGTAAAAATCACCCAAGAGTAAGGTTAATTTTAGTATTGGGCTTTGTTGCATCGATACTGTCGACAGTTGTACTGAACGAATCGAATAACATGGTAAAGATCATCCAAGAGTAAGGTCAATTTTAGCATTGGGCTTTGTTGCATCGATACTGTCGACAGTTGTACTGAACGAATCAAATAACATGGTAAAGATCATCCAAGAGTAAGGTCAATTTTAGCATTGGGCTTTGTTGCATCGATACTGTCGACAGTTGTACTGAACGAATCGAATAACATGGTAAAGATCATCCAAGAGTAAGGTTAATTTTAGCATTGGGCTTTGTTGCATCGATACTGTCGACAGTTGTACTGAACGAATCAAATAACATGGTAAAGATCATCCAAGAGTAAGGTCAATTTTAGCATTGGGCTTTGTTGCATCGTTACAATCGACCTCTGTACAGACCGATTCAAATTAAATGCTAAAGATCATCCAAGAGTAAGGTTAATTTTAGCATTGGGCTCTATTGCATCGATACTGTTGACCTTTTTAGAGACCGATTCAAATGACACGGCCTAGTATTGGGCCCGTACCCTTAAGCATTGGGCTTTACTGCATATCTATATTTCCTTGATCTGCCTATTACATAAACACACCAAGTACCTTTAACTTAAGTTAAAATATTACACATTGATACAATATGTATTTTTTCCATGTACTGTGAGTATTGTTTATATATTGATAAGTATTTGAAAAATGAAAAATATAAGTGCAAAGCAATTTTAATTGTATTTAAATACCCTTAACTTGTAAAAAATAAAAATCTATTCGAAAGGTATTTTTTTTTTTTTTTTTTTTTTGGGTAGGAGGTGGAATGCGTTTACGCACACTGAGGGGCTTGTTGTCCCCTCAGTAGTGTCGGACTCCCACGAGCTCGATGTCCCGTGAACTACCGACTAAACCACCTCCCTCGGCACCGAGGACACTTGCCTGGAACTGTTTCACACATTACTTCGGGCTAGGCCTTTGATATTACGCCGCTAGGGCAACCTCTGTGGGGAAATGCTGAGGATTAAGGCCGATCGAGGTCGACCTTTTTCGCCCGAAGAATGGCCTGGACGTAGTGCTTGACACAGTTCCAGTTGCCCTCTCCCTGGAGCATAGCTCCGACGATGTTGTTTGGGCTGACGATCACGCCGATCTCAGATGAAAGCGAGGCTCGGCGGACGTGCCAACGGTCGCACTGAAAGAAGGTGTGCTCGGACGTATCTGGGATGCCGGGGCAATACAGACAGTCCGGGCTGGCGACTTTGCCCATCCGGTGCAGATAGGCTCGGAAGTACCCGTGTCCAGAAAGAAACTGGGTCACGTAGTAATCGACCTCGCCGTGCTGCCGCTCCACCCATGGTCGGACGGAAGGTATGAGCTGAAAGGTCCAACGTCCCCTCGGCTCGGCTTCCCAGTCGCGCTGCCAGGAGTCGAAGCTGCGATCGCGCTCTTCCCTGGCAGCTGTTTCCCGGCCCACTTCAGGCCTCCTCCGGTAAATCGCCTGCCTCTCCCTCGCGAGGAAGAGGACGGGGATGACTCCGGCGATCACCATCACAGCAGGCTCTGAGACTGTGCGGTAGGCCGAAGCGACCCGCAGAGCTCCTCGACGCTGGACTCGGGCAAGCCGGTCTCGGAAGACTCGCTTCTCGAGTGCGTGAGCCCATACCTCCGCCCCGTACAGCAAGACTGACTGGACAGCAGTCAGTCTTGCTGTACGAAAGGTATTCGAAAGGTATTACCACTCAAGATAAAACGAATAATGTCTCTATTATCGACCAACATATGCTTATCCTAACAAACTATTATACTACCACTCATTATAATTCTGAGAACAATGTTCATTCACAAGGAAACCCATTATCTAGACCTCCAACACTGCTATAAATCTCATAAACAATAAAAAAATTAACCGCAGCCACGTTTACGAGCGTGTTCTAACGTCTACGAGCGGATGGATATGCTCTCGGCCATTCAAGGTACACAGCACCTCGCATATATACGCTGTAAGCACGCCGTGGAGCGTATATACGCCATCAATTCGTCTCGGTGCGGCCGGCGAGTAAACATCGAGGGCCCGAGACTGGAGCCCTGCGGAACGCCCGAGGGACGCCTGCCGGCTGGTGAGGCCACCCGCCTCGCACTGAGGCTGCAATTACTGCATGAGACGTTAACGGAACTGATACCTTCCAGGGTTAATTTAGAAGTAATGAACGATAGCTTTGTATCTATTAAGTAATTTATTTAGGACTCTATTAATCAATATTTTTATACAATAATTATTTTTATACAGTTACACGCTACTAAAGATATGTGTACTGGGATAAAGTAAAAGTAATCGTTAAATTTTAGGATTGATAAAGGATTTTTAAATCTTTAGTCATCAATTAAAAGAGCGGTGGAACTGCTAAACTATTTCTGTTTTGAAAATACTAATTTTTGTTGGTTCAGAAATATATGGAACTGTCTTATTTATTTGTGCTATAACTATTAAAAAATTGTAAAATTCGGCTTAGAAAACAACAGTATTAATCCTTGTAGTTTAGATATTGCTTAGAAGAGGCAAAAGAACAGTAGTTGAACGAGAAAAAAACAAGATTCTTAGAAAATTGGCACATAAAACATGAAAATTCTTGAGTTTATAAGCTTATATTCATAATAATGCAAAAATTATGAGATTTTTTATATTAGTATCTTTTGTATCAAACGGCATTCACAAAAAATATGAAAAAATGGAAATAAAAAAACATTACAGTGTAAAGGCAACTTTTGTTAAAGCGTTCCCGCACTTTAGTTTGACTAAGTAGGCTTATCCCCCAGCGGAATCGCGACGCCTTCTATATTCTAATCAGAATATTTCAAGACGGACCCCAAGTGTAACAACTTCGAGTAGGAATACATAGTTATCCTTTCGATCGCTCAACCTGGTAATGCCATAACCCATTCTTTGACAAAATTTATTAACTTTCACAATGATCCTTGGTTTATTGTTTTATTAGGTAACGTATTACAGCCTCGAATTTCAATTCCCCTCATATTTCCCGCCTGTACCATCTGATTAGGCCGAAGCCCAGTTCCCAGCAGTTACTGGCCGAAGGTACTTGCTGTCTGCCGGTCCACTTTCCCTTACAATTACTACGACGTTCTTTGATGGGCAGTCTCTTGGGAGGCTCGCCGAACGTGGACGAATGTATAGGAATGTATACGAATTTAGACGAATGTAGACGAATGTATGCGAATGTCTACGAATGTATGTGAATGTAGACGAATGTACACGAATTTAGGCAGATGTAGACGAATGTAGGCTAATGTAGGCAAATGTATACAAATTTAGGCTAATGTCGACCAATTTATACAAATGTAGACAAATATAGACAAATTTATACAAATGTAGGCTAATGCAGACAAATATGTACGGTAATGTAGACAATTGTATACACCCCCCCCCCCCCCCAAAAAAAAAAAATTACCAAAAATTACACGCCCGAGATACCCACTTTGGGACATTCGCAGGAGCCAGGAGTCCAGGCTTATGGGGACGAATGTATAAAAGTGTTGGCCAAAATAGCAAAAAAAAAAAAAAACAAATAAGTGTAGATTAGTATAGACTAGTGTTTACAATTATGTACAAATTTAGGTTAATGTAGACAATTTATACGAAACCCAAAAGAACATATGTCAATATTGTTAACTTTCAATAAACTATAATATTTTTTCGTTATTTGAAAAATGCTTTTGTACATCTATGTGGGCTTATGTAGACGAATGAAGGCGAATATAGACAAATGGTTAATAAGTTTTTTTGTACAGGAGCGAAATTCCACTACACTATTTAAGTATCAAAGTGTTTTGGAACCTAATATAACTCCTTGTTTGAGAGACCACCAACTTACGTTTTTGCTAAACCAGATCACATAATCACATTTGTTATTTCACAGTTTTCTACGACGACCATGTCAGGTGTTAACTTTACATCGTATTACATTGTACTATAAGAAAAAAGTCTCATATGTCGTCGGAAGAACGTCACCTCAAGAAATATACAATCAATTTTAGTAAACATTAATACAATTTTGCATCAAGCTTTTGTGAAAGTATTAAGTTCCACAAGAAAAGTCAGAAACCTTGCTGAAATGTCCATATGAAAACGGAATGTATCGTTCTATTTAAAAAATTTTTCTACATATTGTAATTTACTAACAACCTATGCCTAAGAAATCTCAAGATTAAAATACATGAAGAATAAGAATCCTTTACCGTCGTAGACTGTGTACAATAGCACGGAAAAATCGTCATTAAACTACATAGTATATTAAAACAAATTCAAATTTAATACAACAATAAAAATAAAATTCCTGTACTATAGTTCTGGACAGCCTTACTGGCGGGTGAGTGAGCGCGCTGTATTCGGAATTGGCGCGAAACATCTGTGTTGTGTTGGCAATCAATAATATGATCACATGTTTAAGTAAAGACGCTCTTACAATATGGAAGTTTATGATGCAAGCTCATATGCAATAAATATTAAATCTAAACAAGGTCTCGTTGAAATCTATCTCAAACTTACACGTTAAATGACGGTAAAGGTTCTCGCAGAGCTTGCCGCAAGTCCAAGAAGAGGTTTTATTCTCATTAGTAGTTATTAATATTACGTTTAGTATTGCGCAAGACAACTTTCGGCAAAATATTGCAAGACAAATTTCGTAGTGTTGATGCGCCTTAAAACATAAACAGTGTTTTGACAGATCGACACAATCATGAGTTTTAGCAGATGATTTGTAGAGTTTCCACATTTTGCCACCCGCCAGTAAGGCTGTCCAGAACTTTAAGTCGAAATACCAGACATATATTATCTGACAATGTAGTATTCTTTCGAAATTAAAAAGTCTTTTAACTTTTTCCTGAATATGGTTACTTCTAGCTCTGGTTTAATGTGAATGGGTGACCTGTTGAAAAGTTTTATAGCCGAGAAAAGGTAAGCTTTTCCAAATATGTTGTGTTGCGTTTTGGTACATCTAATTTCGAGTTGTGTCTAAAGTTGTAACTAGTAGTGTTACAGATTTGAAAACAAATTTGTTACTCATCAAGAAAGAAAGGCAATCATAAATATACAAACAAGGAAGTATCAAAAGGTTACGAGTGGGAAATATTCCCCTACAAGAATCTGTCCTCCCTAAACCAGACATCAACCTCACTCCCTTGTAGACGGACTCACCTTTTCGTAGACGGAAAAGCTGGAGGGCTCTTGTTGATTCAGCACCCCAAATAAATACCATACTTTAGATGTGGGTGATCATTGCTGATATACCCTCGTATCGGCTTAATTGTCTGTAGTTTTTAGGTTTTTTACATTAATTTACCGGACTATGTACAAACAACCAGCTTAAGCAGACTCCCGCACATTACATCACCACTCTAGTGGCCGTAATAGCGTGGCGCGCAACGCTAATCGTAATGTTTGATTACATCAATCAGAGAAATCACTCTGAGAACGGAAGTACGGGTTACAGCAAGGCCGCACTAAAAACACCGTTTTTTCAGTGTGGTATTTATTAAACTGTTCCACTATAAACTGGGACGTTATGAAATTACAGAAAGACCCATATAAACTTTTTTTTTCATTGCAACAGTCAAGCAAACATTAACATTTATGAACACACATAAATTAGCAGCTACATATAACGTATCATCATTCATTGTAAAACAGGTTTAAACATGATCATGAACGATATTTTTATGGTGGAACTTAAGTGCTAAGTGTAAAGAAAATAGCCTATGCATATTTGTAAGACGTTTTTGAAATGTACCTGTGGTATCTTCTTGTCACACTAAAGATTTTTTTTTCTTAGACGAGGGTCAGGCTTAGAAGTTCTCATGTACATGCACTAAAGCTTATTTAGCTTATTGTGCACCCTCAAGGTTGCGGCATTATCACATGACAAACTGCCATTGATGATCGGCGGGATTCGAACTTGAGACCCTGGGAACCGAAATCCCGCGTTCTACCACTACACCAGGCCGCTCCCCTTATGCATCTTACGAGCAACAAACAACACTTGTTATATTATACCATCGTATATAACATCAGCTTGTTAGCTCACTAAATATAGAAGCCCAATGGTCTTTTACGAAAACAATTAGTTCGGTAACAAAGTAAAGTCTGATTAATTTGGTAATAGTTAAATTAACGTGGTGTAGTCAGATGCTCAACTTTGATAAGCTTTTTATTTTTTGTGACTCCAATTAATACTCGTCCTTAATCACTTAATCACTTTATCACTTTGATAAGACAGGTACCTCATGGAGGACCTTACCCTGAATATGAGTGAAGGATGAGTGTGATGATCGTGATGATAGTGGCGCGATCTTGTAGCCTTGTTACTGACTAAGGTTGGCATGTTCCTTAGACAGGATTGTTAATTAATAGCCCAACAACCCTTCAAAAACAAGCAGCTGGCTCCAGAAACAACCCTTCAAAAAGCTACTAACTTTTCTCGGGATCGATCGTCTACCTACAAGTTTGTAGGCGGGCACTATAACCACTACACCAACCAGCCCTTACAATGTTTCTTAGGATTCTTCCAATGCATAGCTACATCCCGACTCCAAAACCGAAGTACCACTTACATACGGCCATAGACGGCTCTCTGACTGTTCCTTACCAATACAGAGGTCGACAATGGCTACAGTAACTAGAAGCTGTCATTGTTCTGGTAAATCTATTGGCGTCCGGATTGACCAGCTTCCTGTGCACCTTGGTTCCTCCTTGTCTCTGTAGGAACTTTGATTCCCAGCTGAGCTTGGATACCCAGTCAGGTCTGAGCCATGGAGAGGTTGTGGATCGTCCAACTAGGAGGGGATGAGGGACCCTTATCCGACAAATTTCTAAGCGTCTGCTAGTCTGGAGGGCGAACCAACCTGGGTGAGACTCTTCACAACAAGGAGAGCTCCCAGGTGGAGGTCCTTGTCTGGAGATGCTCGGGAGGTCTCGGGTTAGAGGGTGAGTCGTCCACGGAAGAGCATGGAGGACGGGTTGGAAACGTGTCTCTCTTCCTTCAGGGGGGAGGCTGACTGACCAAATCATACCTTTCCCATCCTACAATTCCTTCTTACCATAAGCTGCACAATAACCCTAGGGAGACGTGGCTAGCTGGCAATGCTGGGGCTTTCATTCCTCCAAAGTCTAACAGTCTAACCACTTAGATATTACGATGGGCGATTAAACTTTATTACTAATGCAAGACGCAACCTATAATCTAACGGTAGGTCGGGATCACTACGGGTAGCGATTCGCTTCCTGTACAATAGAATGGGTGATCAGACCGCTATGTGCGAGCATGCAAACCCAACACACGTGCGCACACACACACACACACACTCACACACACGGGATGTGATCCCGCCCTCTTCTATCGTACACTGCGCTTGTAACTAGGCCAATCGTGGGTGGCAGTCAAACGACAATGAGAGGATGCGAAGCAGAAAAATGTCCTTCCGTTCGTGAGAGAAATCGATCATTGTTCACGCAAAGTTGGTAATCGAAGGGCCGAGAAGGTTCACGGGTATTAGGACTTTATCGGGTTTCAATTGGGTTTGGAATTTGACACCCGAAATAAATATTCCTTCTAGGTGGAAAAATTTTACTAAATTGTATAGTGTCTGGTGTACCTTTTCATTTGAGGATTTTTCTGTAGGACTCTACACTACATTGAGCATTTATAAGACTTTGTATACATTCAGTGACTTCTAGTATGAGTTGATCTAAAAGAGAAGCTAATTTAATATGAAAATGAACAATTTTTTTAGGGTCTATGGACCACAAACGGAAATGGCTAATGTGCTACTCAATAAGGGAAGTTTGTTAAAAACACACTTTTCTCTTCCCAACACATAGAAATATGGTGATATCATCCACAAACGTAAGATTAACACTGAGTTGGGAAAGTATAACAAATGGTATGACCATAAGTTATTTCAGCGGAACAAATTTAAATCGTGGCACAACGCAATAAAATCCATTCGCCTGGATACGCAATCCTACTTTTAACATGCCATTACCCAACTGAAGTCATCAAACATTTCATAGCCAACGTGTTTTTACTTATAAAAATCCAAAGAAAAAGTTCAAACATTTTAAGAGTCAAATGAATATTTGGACTCAATTTGTAAAATATTCTCCATCCCAATCCCCGATCCCCCAGTAGAGCCCAAACAGAGATGCAAACCCAGATTAGACGAGCCGTTAAAGGGCAGACTGAAGAATGAAGACCGAAGACTTCAAACTGACTGAAGTCTGAAGACTGAAGGGTCTTTGAACTTGACGTCAGCGCCTGAGGAAGATTCCTCAAACAAAGACCACGTAATGAATCCACCGGCGAGCTCGTTATGAATCGAGCCGCATTGTTGTGTGATTCACGATCGGTTGGCTCAAGTACCTGCTGTCAGCTTCTTGTTCAGATGGCTGCGTTCTCAAGGGAAGAAGATACACTGGAAGAGTAAAAATGAGATCGAGTCTAACAAGAATCGATTCCGGAAATTGTTTAATTTAAATTTTTCAAGCACCATAAGAATGTTTTACTTTCAGTGAACTCACTTTTTGTACTAAAGGGCGTAAGCCACTAGTGCAACTTGTTTCGCGAAACATTTCACACGAAACACAAAATCGTCTGAAACATTTCTGCAGCTTACCGCGGAACAATGTATTTAAAGGGGCTTAAATTTCACCTTTCTTGCCGAAACATTTCGTGATTTTATTTATATAGATATGTTTCACGAACGTTTCATGAAACGAAGTTGCACCTAGATGCACTAATGGCTTACGACCTTAAAGGTGAATGCGTTTGGATTTTGATAAAAGAGATGGTTGGAATCAGAAGAGTATTTCAATTTATTTTCGATTCTGAATTTTTAACAGGACACTTTCATTTTCCAATTATTTGTAAATTTCTCTTAAGTTTTTCCATTTCAACCAGGTAAGGAAATCTATTGATCTATCCATTTCATACCATCCACAACATTATGTTCCATATCTCGCAAACACAGAAATAACTGTTATGGAGAAGACAATTACCTCTTTGAATTTTGAATCTACTAGAATTCTTAACTAGAATTAACTCAACAATGGGAAGAACTTACTTGTAAAAAGACTCAACTTCACAAATAAACCACTGGATAAACCTGAAGTAAACCTAGAGGTCTCGATGATTGTAGGTTGATCATCGTTCTCGTCTTTGGTCTATTTGAGTGATTACCGAGTTTTTTTTAAATAATATGTTGAAATTTGAAAAAAAAGTACCTGAAAGTGGTACCCGGGGAAGCTCGAGGTCGAAAACTTGGATTTTTTTATCAGCTCAACACTAACAACATATCCAAAAATCGCTACCACCCGACCTTTTGTACACCACAATGCATCATTTCACTGGGCCATAGAGACAAAGACTATTCAAAACCTCACAGTGCACGCGGTCAATCTTTAACCCCGATTCAATCCCGATCCTGCCCGACCAAACATTAGGATAATTTAAAATTACCGAGTAGCAATCAACAATAGTGGGAGGAACGGCGGAACGGTGCAGAGCTGGAATAACAGTTCCGGACCGAACCAAACAAGCTGGCAGGATTTGCACACAATGAGGAGCAGGGGTCAATCAATAACTATTGGGACAGGAGCAGTCGGAGTCGGAGGAAGCGATTTAATAGTCGATTGAAAAATCCGGTTCTTTTGCATTCAATTATTTTATGAAGCAAATTATTATTTTATCGATTCCTAAAATTATCTAATCGAAAAGAATCGATTCTTTTTTACAATCGATCTTTCGTCGATAATAAACCGAATAATAAATTCTTATTCTGAACGATTGTAGAAATGAATCGAATATCATACTCGTTTCCTTTCTCGATCCCAGTGATTCTTTGTAGTTTGGTACTGGTTACTCTGCAATAGTCCTTCTTTCATGGGCAAAGCGTAATCAGGTTGATTAAGCATAATTAATGAATAATGAAAATAATTAAATAATGAAATATTAAACATCTTACAAAATAGTAATTTTTTATTAAAAATATTACAACTATTCATTAAATGAAGCAATTACAGTAGACTCTCAATTCGTCGACACTTTGTGGACTTTGGGGGTGCCAAAGTCAAAGAAGGCATAGAAATGTCGAAATATAGGGAGGGGGATTTTACATTAGTAGAAGCATTAAAAATACAGGATGTACATATACATCTCCTAAACGTATCCAATACCATGAACCTAAAACATTGCCCAGCTAAATTATCAACTTTTATCGTAATATAGATCCCAAGTACATACCGCTGGACACAATATTTGGTAATTTTCTAATGTTTGTTTAGTTTCAGCCCGAGACGAACTATACAGGGTGTCCCATAAGTAAAGTGCCAAACTTCGGGAATAGGCTATATGGGTCAAAATAAAGATAAAATGAAGAATATTTTTTTTCAAAAATCCTTTGTTTACCAAATATCCGCCATTTTGTATTTTTTACAAAATATTTTTTATCTCCCAAGTTTTTGAATCGATTTTTTTGAAACTCGGTATGCACCTGTACCTAGTCAAGATTAGTTTATGAAAAAATAATGAGCATGATTAAACAATAAATTTCAAAATGGCGGCCGTTTAAAATCTTTAAGTTGAAATAACGAAAAAACGGTAAGTTTTACAAAAAAATATAAAGTATGACAATTTTTAGAAAATTTTATTTCCCATCTAATGATACGAAATTTATGAAAATCGGTTAATAATTAACTGAGTTATGATCGTATTTAGCTAGTGAGGCAGCATTTTGTGAAGCAAAATAGTCCATTGTTGCGCTGAGCCATGCGATAATTCGACCATAACTCAGTTGTTTGTTAATAGATTTTCATAACTTTGGTATCGTTGGATTGGAAATACAATTTTCTAAATATTATTTTTCTTTATTTATTTTTGTAAAATGCACCACTTTTTCGGTATTTCAATTTAAAGATTTTAAACGGCCGTCATTTTGAAATTTACGATTCGATCATGCTAATTATTTTTTGATAAACTAATCTTGCGTAGATACGGGTGCATACCGAGTTTCAAAAAAATTGATTCAAAAACTTGGGAGATAAAAAATATTTTGTAAAAATACAAAATGGCGGATATCTGGTAAACAAAGGGTTTTTGGAAAAAATTGTATTCTTCATTTTATCTTTATTTTGACCCATATAACCTATTTCCGCAGTTTGGCACTTTACTTACGGGACACCCTGTAGCCTATATCGAAGTATCAAAAGTTGAACTAACGAGGTTTTACAGTATTATACTTGCCAAAGAATAGCGAGGAACGATGTTTAAAAAAGCAGACGATTTAAAAGAATCGATTTTGTTGAAAATATCCGACTACAAGAAAGGATTAATCGATTGTTTCGAACTAGATGTTCGCATCAGTCTGGAGGTAGAAGCGTAGAAGATTCCGTTCATCACACACTGTCCAATTATTCCTCATCTGATACAAATAAGCCACTATTTCTCCCCTGACGGCCGATGAAGGGCTCAGATATCCCGTATTCAGGGGAATTTACTGCCACTGCCAACCCGTGATTGGTGTACCCCAGGGTTCCGTCTTGGATGCGCTTCCCTTCGGTTTTATTTGTTTTCCGAAGCGAGGAGGATTTGCAAGGGCTATCAATATTGAGTGGGTTGGAGGTTGAATTCGTTTCGATCATTGGGAGGTTTGTATTACATTACATTGCATTGCCTGAAATGGCGACCTATCCAGGTGGGTATTTTAAGCCAAGTATACGAATGAAAGATGAGTGAAAGGTGATTGTGGTGCGATCTTGTAGTCTTTTTACTGACTAAGGCCGACTTTTTCCTGAGGCAGTATCTGTCTAGCTTGGGGGTTAACTGGGGGTTGATTAATAGCCCAATAGCCAATGACAACTAAGAGACCTACATTTCAACTTGGGATCCGAACCACAGTTTCCCCGGTTAACGATTTACGAACTGGTCTAATTATGAGAACGATCCTATGAACGTAGTATTCAGTAGTGCGGACGTTGATACCCACTAAGGAACACTGCGTCCGCAAGCTATCGCTCATAACTATCCACAATTCGTGACCTCCAAGTAGCTGGATTACAGGACACGCCACAGTCCTAGTCTGAACACATGGGTATACTGCTCGAAGATCCAAATGCGGTGCAATATTCCCTGTTGGGGATTAACGTCCGAAGCAGTGAATGATATTTCACCTTAGTCTGGCCTTATAATTAGACCAGTTCGTAATAAAGGTGAAACTGTGGTTCGGATCCCACGTTAAACTGTAGGTCTCTTAGTTTCCATCGGCTGTTGGGCTATTAATTAACAGTCCTGTCTAAGTAACATTTCTACTTCCGACAAGAACAAGACTACAAGATCGCGCTATACACGGAAAAACTGTTTTGTTGCCATACATTTTTTATGCACCTTGTTTGGTCGAGCAAACAAAATATATTGTTAAGAAGGACATATCGAACTGGTTGAAACAACAAATTGAATTTAGTAAAGACATTTTTGGTGTTCCTAACTAAAATGTTTTGTTAAATGTAGTCACGTGATGATTGCGCATGCGTACACAGCCACCTTCCCTTATGGAAAAGTCTGATGATTCCAGATCTGGAGCCCAGATCTAGCCAGATCTGGTTATATAAGGTTTAATCTGGCTAGATCTGGGTGCCAGATCTGGTTTGATCTGGCCAGATCTGGGGAGTCAGATCTGGGGAGCCAGATCTGGGCTCCAGATCTGAGTGCCAGATCTGGTTTGATCTGGCTAGATCTGGGGAGCCAGATCTGGGGGGCCAGATCTGGACTTCAGCTCTGGGCGCCAGATCTGGTTTGATCTGGCCAGATCTGGGGAACCAGATCTGGGAGCCATATCTGGGGAGCCAGATCTGGGGAGCTAGATCTGACCAGATCTAGATCAACACCCAGATCTGGCTCTCCAGATCTGGGGTCCAGATCTGAGCCAATCCGTTCCGTTAGTTATTTTATTTCATTAATATTTCATTTTCAAGACATTTTTAATTAAATACTTTTTATACTAGAAGTATTTACAATCTGATTTTTTTGAAATAGGGTTTAGTATAACGATTTAAACTACCTAATATGCTTACAATGATAAATAAATATTTTACAATAATAAAAACAGGACATGATTACACATCAAGAAAATCAAATGCTATATATTTGTTGTGTGTCAAAATAGAATTTTTGTACACGATGCAAAGTATATAAAAATATTACAGAACATAATTTTAAAAATCATAGGACACACTAAAACATAACAACGAGAATTACTGTGTGTGTATGAAATTTAATAAAATAAAATAATATTTAAAATAAAATAATAATATAATGTATATTTTTTCAAAAAACCTAAAACTAACTTATATACAGCTTGAATAATGGACTTCTGAAGTTATTTGTGCAGTCTCCTCAGTCTGTATTTAAAGTCAGTTATAAGTCAGCTGTAAATTAATAATAATGCTGAAGTTTGTTTTTGTTTACGTCTGGCTTTTGTAAAACGTTTAAGAAAAGTCCGCTTTTAGTATAATAAACGAGTTGCCCTGTTCAACCTTTACTCTGCTTATTTAATTAATGTTTTTTGAGTTTTTACATAGTAAAATTCTAGAGGTAATAACAGTAAACTGAATCCCGAGTGTGTTACGTTTCCTCTTGCATAGAAGTTCGTCAAACTTTAAAATGGAATACGCAAAAGGAATAAAACCACTGAAAGAAGCAGAAGACGGGCGACGTGGAAGGATCAAGTAATGGACGTGTTGGAGCTGTTTTGATGCGGTCGACATCGTGGAGGGAAAGAGGATGAAACTTGAACTCTCTGAAACGCCACCCCCTCCTGAGAAAGCAAAGTTAGACGTCAGCAGCACAAGCAAAAATCATGATTTCCCAATGCGTAAGTGATGATCTACACAAACGAATTTATGGAAGATTATCAGCTAAGTAAGCATGGGATGTTTTGGTTGAACAGTATGACAGCAAAGCGGAAGACCAGTTGTTTCATCAGTGTCTTGATTTCTTCAGTATGCAATGGGATGAAACCGAAGATGCCCCATCGATGCTGTCACGATGCAATGTTTGTGGTCCATTTGATCCATCCTTCTCTGGTCGCCGATACTTGATCATCATCAAGAATCAACTCAAGGTACCGTTACTGTTATGTCGCACGAGAAAATTCTGCAGTCAAGGATGCGTCACGAGATGTGTTGGCAAAGACTCGCGCTCTTGGACACCGTGTGAAAGAGTTTCTGTCTTCATTTGAAAGCTCAATCTTAAGTTATTGATTGTAGTGAAAAGTTTGAAATATAAGTTTCGATAGTTGGATACATCCGTTCGATTGTTTTGTGGGACAGGTATGAAACTGCAACCTTATCTTGTCTTGGAGATCCTTGAGTTAATCTCAGTATTAGTACTTTATTTTTTCTCAAAAAGTATTTGATTGTTATACCTCATGTATAATACAGTCTACGTTCATTACTATTTGTTCGTATGCAAACATAAATATACCATATGATAGGCTACGATGTATTAATAACTTTATTGATGTTATCATTAGTTAGTTCTCTAGAATGAAAGAAACTAGTTCACATATAAACTAGCTTAAAACAGTAAATTATATCAACTTGGCCTGAACAACAGATCAAATGGTATTTCATTCAATCTTAAAACTAAATAAATTATAATTAACCCTTTGAATTGTTAAAATTTTGATTTTTGTATTACTTATATCCAGATCTGGGAAGCCAGATCTGGCCAGATAAAAAAATCCAGATCTGGTTTTGGACACTTAAAAACCAGATCTGGGGAGCCAGATCTGGGTAGATATGGCCAGATCTGGTTTTTAAGTGGCCAAAACCAGATCTGGCCAGATCTGGTTTTTTTTTATCTGGCCAGATCTGAACTTTTCCATAAGGGTTCCTCACAGGGTAGTGTTCGTTCTTTGTTCTTTCCCCCCACCATCATGGAGTACTCATGGAGTAACTCAAATAAATTCAAACCAGCTTTAAAACAATTTCTACTGGATAATCCATTTTACAATATTCAAAAATTTTATGACCTAACTGCTTACCCCCATCTGACCTAGAAACCAAACTAAACCAGAAACCAAACCTAGTTTAGCCTGACCTGGAGCCTAGACTCTGTGCTTTTTTCCTGACGATCCCCCAGTCTTAAGGACAGTGGCGGTGAAGAGGAAGTGGAAGTGGAAGTGGAGGTGGAGTGCCCTCAAGATTTTATTCGATTATTGGGTTTTTAGGACTTGATATCTTCGTTTAAAGGTAAGAATTCATCTATATACTTTCCAGTTTAGCTGTTAGGAATTTTAGTGAAACCGACCAAAACTCAAGTAAAATTACCCTCTACAGTCATCCTACACTCATCTCTCACTCATACTCGGCCTCCAATACCTACCCGGTCAGGTCGCCGTTTCATGAAGGTATCCACATGCACACGTCGCGTCGCTGACCATAGCAGCCATCACGATGTCGCCGATGCCGAAGGCCCGTTAATGGCCAAGATATGGAAATTGGGGTCCCCAACGGTCCGCGTCACGAACGCATTGTTTCGTTTTTGAGTCCCCCGCACTGCGACTAGAGGCCTGGATTGGCGAGTGTTTCCTTGTCCTTAAGAGTCCTCATCAATAACTGACCATACCGTTGTATACAGACTGCACAATATAACTATCGTGAACCATGATGAAGCTTAATTGTTTATAAACAAAATCAGTTTTGAACCATTAATTTGGGTTTGGGCTAAAACAAAATTCATTAATCGTTAAATTGATGAAGCTTTATTGACTTATGTACATTGCTGTCCTTTGAAACAAAGATATCCAGTAAAAGCCGCCTTTGTTTGTCAAGCACCCAAGCTTCAACATGTACCTCACGAAGTCTACCTGCACCGTATTTTCTGTTAGTCTTCACTACCCACCACCCCAGTGATCAGAAAAGGTTGATTGGGTGTTATTAAGTAACGAGTGTAGTCCTCTAGGAATTCATAAAAATAATTTGGAGTTGAAAAAATTAGACGCAATCAATTGTAAAATAAAATGTTGCCAAACTAACTTATATCAATAAAGTTAATGTAACTCTGGAGAATTTCTTTGATTTTACACAAAAGATCCTTATGAGCAGACTATCATGAGAGGAGGGTGGGAGTAACAATGTCACAAAATGCAATAAGGACCTTTACAGTGGGTTCCCCACCACGGATGAAAAAGAACGCTTAAATAACGGTAGATCTCGTATTCCTATACCCAATTCTACTATAAGGCCAGTGTTAATTTTAAATTTTCACTCCTCACCAATGCCTGCATTTCTTGGAGACAACGGAACTTGTCAGATTTAATAGGGAGTTTTTGCCACATACGGTAAAACAATACGATAAACGTTAAACGCTATTTTTTAACATTGTGCTAAATGGAGAAAATCAGCTGATTTTACCGTTTAACGTTAATCGTGTAGTTTTATCGTAGATTCCAAAAACTCCCTATTAGCAAATAGCGGGAAGAAACGCTAAATGCTTTTACTACTTACCTCATCTCGAATTGGCTATAGATGGAATCAAATCACGGGGCCAGTCCGCCCATAACGCAGATGTTAATTTTACCATTGAGCTTATGGACGGTCTAGGCCATGCCATTTGACTCGGATTATAAATATGAATAGTCTGCGTCAAATAACGTGGTTCAGGCTGTCAATAAACCTAATTCTAACAAAACCATTGGTTTTCCTGGCGTTTTGGGCAACATCATTTTGCCTATACATGCGGCTTATGTACCCTGTATAGTCCAGTGGCTCCGGTACAATCTTGCCACATACATTAAGGGCGGATCTTCTTGACGGACGGACGGACGGGCGGATCCAAGATGGCCGCCGGCAGCCCGGTGTTCCAAGAACTCATGAATATCATTACCCGTCAGTCCGGCACGGGGTCATCACTCCTGTAATACTTCACACGTGGTGCTCGACGTCGGGTGGTGGGTGCTTGTGTGGGCATAAAACTGCAAGGGAAAAACTATGTTTGACGTTGATACAAGATGCAAGATCTTTATTTGGGGGAAAAGATACATATCTGTACATTACAGTAAAACAGTAACCTCGTAACTTATGTTATCCATCCAAAGCCAAAAGTGGAACCGACTTTGGGGTATCTTTAGCACATTTTAGCACGTGTTAACATTATACACGGTAAATTAACATTTTTCAGTTATGTGAGCTTTAAAACTATGCAGTTAATTTTTTTGCATTTTTTTACATTTTACAATGTTCTATACTACAACGTGGGCCCAAAGTAGGTATACAGTGCCTTATAGGTACTTATGTTATTACATACTAGCAGTTCCCGTGGCTTCGCTCACGATTAAAATTATAGTCTAACCTTGATTTGAGAAATGTGAAGGAGCTGAATGAAAAAACGTTATATCAAAGAATATAATGTAGAGGTCTGTTTACGTGCTATGGCGTTGTGTAGGTTCAAAAAAACAGTTATACTCGTATTACAGTAAAAATAGTAGGTTTTCTTTTCTTAACCATGACTCAAAAACGGCAGGACCGATTTTAGAGTGAAATGTATCAATTATAAGGTATTTCTATGCATATTTGCCAACATGGCTCAGACTTTTCATAATTAGTACAACAGATCACTTGGTTTACAACTTGGACTTATATGTAACTTGGTTTACAACTTAACATATTGGCAATTTTCAATATATTTTGAAAGGTCGACTACTGACTGAAGCACTTATTTTTTCCGTGCAAATCCAGGTCACCCACGGATTATATGAAAAAGGAATTCGCTAAACTATTGTCGGGGATGAATGCATTTAGGATGCCCTAAGGGAAAATCTATAAATCCCGTTGCCAAAATAAGACTGAGCCATATTTTATGATTAAACAGATAAGGTACATAAATTGATGCTGGATTAAACCTTAGCTAAATTTAACTTTTATATAGTGCGTATGACCTAAATAAATTAATAAAACAAACATAAGACCATGATGGAAAGAATCAAATTATAAATCAGATATGAAACAACGTATACGTTTGTGAAGCTAATTACCCTCTGTTTGACTGAATTAAATTGAAAATGTAAACAAAAGATCAACCATTAAATTTATATAGGCACATTTCAATTCTTTGACTCAGAAAAAATTAAAAATCCTATGTCAGAGATTTTTATAATTTAAGGATTTCTATATAAAAAGATCAAAGAATTAGATTAGGCTGTTACAGTTCAGTCTCTCGGCGACTAAAAAAATACCGAACCCCCTTCCAATGTCTGTATACATTGCCTCCTCTTTCAGTCTTGCCGGGATTTAGTTTCAAGACTCAACCACAAAAGGCAGCACGTTCTTCAGGCTTTAAACTGTAGATGTCGAATTAGTATAAACGCAAAATCATCGTATCAGGTATAATTACAACTCCCGCTGCCGAAATAAAGATGTAGCCACATATTTAATTTATTAATGAACAGGTAAGGTACTTTTATATAGTACATAATTATGTCCCGTTAAATAAATCAAGAAAAAACCATAACACTGTGATGAAAGGAAGCAAATTATAATCAGCTGCAACAGCGTATTTTATACATTTGTGAAGCTAACTCCCAGCTGCTTGATTGAATGAACATTGAAAATGTAAACAAAAGATCATCCATAACACTTTTATATGGGAAAATTGGAAAAATTTACCTCGCCAAAAAACCCTTTATACTACGAATCATGTAAAATCCTTTCTTAGCGGATGCCTACGCCCTAAAAGGAACGTCCACGCAAAATTTCAAGGTTCTAGGTCGTATAGTTTGGGCTGTGCGATGATAGGTGAGTGGTATTTGACAAATATATAGTAGATTTAATCCCTGCAGCTGCTCAAAGTGTTTACTTTCCACAATTTGTGCATTCCTTGAACCTGTTCTCAACACCTTCACACACAGTGCAACACAAATTTCGAATAACAGGTATATAAACAGTTAAATATATATAATGTCGCTGTATACCTATATTTGGTCCTATCTGTATTTTAAACATTTTTGGATATAAAGCTATGATAATTCGAAATGGCCGCCATTTTGAAATGGTATTAAGAAGAAATTTGATATTTCGCAACAAAATAAGTCTTAATGGTCCTAATAGGCTCACCGAGTTGTGGAACCTGGTAACTCAACTTAAACGGGAACCACCAGAGGAAAACGGTACAAAGCGAGGTAGAACTTATATCCCTACGAAAAATTTGGTTATTTTGACCCAAAGAACCAAATTTAAAAGTCTTTTTACTTACTTTCGGGACACTTTGTAGAACTTAAATATTAAATGTGCATTTGAAAATCGACCAAGTTTTTATGAACGTCACTAACCTGAGACAAATTTCATTAACCAAAATTAGGTTTTCACAGGAGTAAAATTAATTCATTGAGACTCCTCAGCAGATGAGAAATGGGCTTAGACTTAACAAAAAAGATATTTGTAATTTATTGAATCAGGAATATTTTCAGACCTCCCTCGCCTCCTAAAAGTAGAACCATTTGGTTGTAATTCCCTTTCCTGGTTCTATGTAGAAACATTGCTTGGAGGGGTCCAAATTTGAAACTCTGCAGGCGTGTTCCCTAGTTTACTTTTGACCGTTTCTCTCTAACCTTTTTTTTATCATCAGATGCACTCTTTTTCCAACGCTTTTATTTTTCACAGTTGCATACGGCCACAAAGAGCCATACCGCCCGTGTCCTCTCTGTCCTTGGACTCATCTGGTCCGTTAATTGTGTTAATTCCCCCATTAACTCCACATTTTACGTTCTTGCACATTCCCGCTCTTGGATTCCCGTTGGCCGCCAACAATTAAGCGAGACTCGACAACCGTTTGCTGGTTTGTGATGGTTTGTGCGTGCGAGAGATAGAGAGAGAATGTAGGTTTTGTGGCTTTTTGTGCCTGAAACGAGGCTGTTTTCGATGTTGAGTGGAATATTTTAAAGGAGACAAGGTGAAGAAGATTCGTGCCAACTCGGGACTAGAGCGCTGTGCAAGTTAACTTCTGTTACATATTTTAGTTGCAAAAAACCTTTCCCCCCACCTGCTACGTTTGAACGCTTTTTACTCCTTGTAGTTGGTGAGTAAAATAGTTATTTGTGCATCTAGGGACTAAAGTGCAACTTTTTCTCCCTAAGGGAAACTGTTGTCGCCCGATGGCGCAGCCGAGGGCGACAATTTCCCGAGGGAGAAATAGTACTTTAGTCACGTGATGCACACAAAATTTTTCCTCCACCTACACCATTAATAATAACTACGTATAACACTGTAACTTTACCTTCAGATGATCCTTTGCTTCAACAAACTGCATTGCAATCACATAGCCTATATAAACGAATAATGCATGGTATTTAGGCTTTAATTTTAACCATTTTATTCACACTCTTCTGTAAAATACTCTAGGCCTAACTTATTTGTTCACAAATATGCCGTAATATAGCCTAAATTACAGCAAACTCAAAATGGATACGCTGTCCTGTTTGGAGACAGCGGAAACGGACGTTCGGATGCTGTGACACTCTCTTCAACATAGAGAAACAAATTAAAATCGACAGTGTTGCCATATTTTCTCACCGTCCACCGTGGCGTTGCCGGATTTCTTCCCATGTATTTCTTATGAGATTACTTTTAGTCCCATGGGACTAAAAGTAGATTACATTTAGTCCCGAGGGACTAAAAGTAAGTAAGTAAATCCCATGGAGTATAAACTAGTACTTTAGTATTCTATTCCAGGGACTAAAAGACGACTATAGATAGTAGGTGGAGGAAATAATAATTTGTCTACTAGCAGGAGTAAAGTGATTCCTTTGCCTCCCGGCAGGAGGCAAAATCCATAAGACAAAAAATTCAATTAAGATTGAAATCAATAATTAAAAAATTATAGCACCTTCAAATTTCCACGCACATATGCATATGAGTTGCAGCTCAACGAATGCTAAGAGCTGATTTAGTGGCAGGAATAATCAAATAAGATTTAAAAATAAAAAACATAAAGTGATAACATCTTTGGAAGATCTATCTTATCAAATCTTGGTTTAACGAAACTGAAGATCAACCGTAGAAGCAAAGTGGAATAGTTCACCTCGAGGCTGCATGGGTTTTTACTCCTTAGCCTGATTTGTCAAAAAATAATTAAAAAAAAGATTAAAATTAACAAAAATCACCTGTGAGAACGACTAGAAACAAGCATGTAGGATCATTGCAACAATCAGCTGATCCCTGGTGCATGAATGGTTGCAGGTTGCAGGCGCAAATAGCAGAACGAAACGAAATTGATGTTTTATTTCTTAATAATTTGATAAATTAATTTTTATGATCAGTATTTTAATTATTGTAGGCGAGGGAAACATGCTGTGTGTATTTCGAGAGTAAAGCACATTGTCTATCCTTCGTGAAAATTGTATCCCTACAAGCTCGGGCGCCAATTTTTTTACTCGTGAGACAATGTGGTACTTTACTCACTCAACATACAAATAACTATTATAGCCTAATGGGTTTTTTTAGCTTTGACACGCGGAGAATACTTCAATTCATGAAACATTCTAGCATAGATTAGAATGATTTTGACCCTTTAATTGGTGAAAAACTATTGCTTTGTTGTTCACCTACTTTCCGCATGTTTCCACTGCCACATTATTCATTATTATGGATGAAAGTCCACGTTTAACTCAAGTTAAAACCAACAAGTTTTAGGTAGACCTTTTATTGTAAAATTTGTAGTTTTTGGCACATAAGTAGTAATTTGAGGTCTAACTGCAATTGACTGCTTACAATTCTCGTTGATCTCGTGATGAGGTGATAGTCAATCTAAAAACAGAACTTGTAACTCTAGTTCAAGTATGACGAAACGGAAGATACTACACTAAAATATGTAGGTCTATAACATAACAAAGATATAATAAAATAACATAATACTTACGTTACCCAAAGTCAGTGGTTCTACGGAGTGTTGTTACAAATCACATCCCAATGACACATTATCTCATCTGAAACTTGCGGAAAAATTCATCTCTTACTTACAAAAAATGATCGGAGGATTATTAAAAGATGTCTTTGCTGTGTTGCAAAGCGTTATCACCCACATCCATCCGAAACAAAACTGACTATATTTGGAGCCAAATACCTTGCCGTCTATATAACAAATGTAAACCTTACCATAGGGATTACGTTCTGTCTGCACCAATTCAGTTGACACGACCCATAACTCCATTCTACGCAGCTGAACCCTTTTTACCCACCATCGTCAGTCACTTTTGTTTGTTACGGCTCAACTATGTCGTTCCCGTCATTTAAGAGGCGTAGATTGAAAATAATAGTTTGTTTGACAAGAACGTCGTCCAACGAGGTGTAAAATTGGCGGTTGGGCGCGGAGTCTCCGAGCGGCGGCGCGTCGTTCTGTACTGCATTACAGTTTAACGTCACTCGTTCATTTTTATTTTATTTTACTTTATTTCCTTACCTTACCACAGGTTAAAAACTAAATCACTGAAGCAGTTAAAAATGATAAATATGTGTTTTCAAGTGGGTTGAGGGCGGCCAAGAGACCTCAATGTCTGTAGACCTCAATTTTCCTCGATGGCTGTAGATTGCAAACAGCTGTTATGATCACTTTATTTGTTTACACTTTCCTTGTTTATTTCGTTCCTGTCATGTCAACTCATAAGGCCAATGTTCAAATTTAACAACTTTATTACGTTATTAGATTTTCTCTGGCCGAGAAAACGGCATAGAATACGTTTTTAATAATGAATTACTCATTTCCAGACTTTGAAGGAAATCCTCGGAGCCGTTTTTGAGATAATTGTGCAAACAAGGAAGCATGCACGCACGCACGCAAGATAACATTGCTCACATAAGAGTATAGGAGGATACAAACAGGTTATATTACCTTCGTTTTCAGCTTTAATAAATCCGATGCAGGACTAATCTGGTTTCCATCTTCTGGTGTGATTACATAAAGCCAAACATTTTGCTGTCGAGATTTTAAAATAGCATCAATACTTATTACGAAAACAAAAATCAAAATAAAGTGCACTGATGCGCACTGGCCGGGAAATGATCGTCAGTGAATGCCATGGACGAACCATAGCAAGTTATTTTCACTTTTGTAGGTTTATTTCGTCATTTTTTGATGAGCATTTTGATTGTTCGAGAGTGTATTGAAAGCTTATAAGTGCCAGTTTATTTAGGGCCTACTCAGATTGAGATCCAAATGTCCTTAAATTCAGGATTTAAATTTTTTAAATATAAATATTACTTTTAAGTTTTTTTATTACCAAACTTTAATTTTTTTGTAATTTAGTAAGTATAAAAATGTTCAAGCTATACTGAAGGTGTGGAAACGGCCATGAAAAAGGGGATTTTTAAAAATAAATATTTCTATTTTTGCTGTACTGAACATGACAAAGGTTGACTTCATTTGGCATTCAAAACAAGAAAAGAAAGTATATAGGTACAAAACTCATCTTAAATATTAATACCCCCGTTGCAGCAGACCTGCATACTCAGCGAATTTCAGATGCAACACAACAAACGGTATTTCAATCCAACTTAGCGAGATTTTACATGTTTTGTAATCTCCATAAGAATAACATGGGGAATGATTATGCAGGTTTGCTGCAACAGGTATGTTAAAACTGGTTGGTTTTAATTCATTATTTAGTAGATCTTAACTAGAAGAAGCCATATACCAAGTTTTGTCAAGAAATGTTAAAAAATAAGTAAGATATAGAATTTTTTATTTCCCATAAGGATAACATGATTACCGTATTACCATGATTACATAATGATTACCGTATGATACCGCTGCCACAAAAATTGAAATTTCGGGGATTTTAGACTAAAATACATTAGATCTCATCTAGATGAAGCCACAAACCAAGTTTTATCCAGATATGTTGAGAAATAAGCGAGATATAGAATTTTACTTATTCCCCATAAGGTTAACATTGGGACAACGTACTGTGTTTACCACTTTCAATATCTCGGTAACCAATGGACATAGAGCAATGATTCAAAACACTAAATTGTTTGTTTTTTTGAGCTGAATTCAATGGTGCCAACAAAGATTCGTTAAATTTTATTTTTATATGTAAAAAACTCAAAAAACCCATTTTTGGGGGTGTTTATCCCCCTTTACCCCCCCTTCCGGTGGTCCGATCGGGCTGGTTCACGAACTCGTCCATTCGATTACCACTTTACATGTCTGTTCCAAATTTCATTAAGATTGGACCATATTTACGGCCGCTATCGTGCTGACAGACACATATATATATATATATATATATATATATATATATATATATAGATAGATAGATAGATAGATAGATAGATATATAAAAATTCGAACGAATGGTGTTTTTTGCTTCTGGTGGTCCTAAAACGAAAAGTTATCATGGTCTCGGGCTTAGGTCTTACCATGAGACCTACGGTAATAGCTTCTTACCTATAGGGGAAATTCGCTAAAATTAACTAAACAATAAATGAGACTACTAGAGGCCAGTTTACATGAACTAAAACACAGTTTACGCGAGTTATTCTCCAAAATGTAAGCAATTTATTGCTCACAGCGAACGCGGAGCGGCTATATTATGCACAACTTTTGTCTAACTACCGTAAAACACGGCAACGCTGGCGAACTTGGCTGTTATTTAGCTCAATTGTTAACTCTACCTAAACTACAACTGCCACGCTGCGTGCCATGCGCGCGCAATTCCAACTTATTAAATGAGGAAGCCCCTTGTTAGTGTAAATTGTAATTATTGTGCTGGTTTAGTTTCATCTTTGTTCCACCGAGTGTTAACTTTTTTCATTTCCAACGGAAATGAGCCATTTTATCTAGAGAATACTAGGCCCTATAATTAAACAGAGGTATACTTATAGTATATATATACTATTAGGATATAATTATACAGGGGTTTTTTAACGCAACCCATTTTTAAGATTGAATAATGCACATATAAATTTGAAATGAGTATTGTTTCATTGATATTTACATTTTATACAACCTATTATTTAAGTTTGATCACATTTAGTTTACATTACGTGCTAAAACAGTCCACCATTGGCATTTTTACAAAGTTATGCTTTTTCAATCAAATTCCCAAACACATGTTGCAAGGTACCTCTTTGAATTTCTTGCATTAAATTTGATGTTTGTTTTGAGGTGCTGAATATCCTGTGAATTGATTTCGTAGGCTTTAATTTTTATGTATCCCCAAATAAAATAATATAGTGGGGTCAAATCCGGGGATCTTCGGGGAAATAATCCTTCACCGATAATAGTATATTTCATTACAAGGACCTAGAGTGACGCTTTTCGTACAAGGTCAAGTTTTACAACCGAGGCTGTAAGCCGAGGTTGAAAAATGACCGAGTAACGAAAAGCAGCTTTAGGTCCGTGTGATGAACTATATTTTTCGTTATATTGCTCAATACAATACGTAAACTACTTAAGAAAACCAAAATGTTACAGCTTGTTTACCTTTAAAGATGCCTTCAAAAGATGCCACCGTCTTGTTCTTGCTATTTGAAGCAATCAGCTGATTGTCTGATTTATTTGTGTTAGGGTAGACTGACAACAATGAACAACTATCGACGTATCGAACACATGTAATAATCGATTGGTGAGATGAGCAAGTTTCGCAAATTGATTAAACTGACAACAATGAATGTTTTGATAATAACGATGAATGTTTCGATTATTTGTAATCGAATGAATATTGTTCGATTATTACGACGTACTCGGAACTTATGACTTTTATAGTCCTAGGACTATAAAGAGTCACCTGTTATCGAGTACATCAGCTTTTAATTCCTAGGAATAAAAAGAGTGTATTTAGGTCCGGAAAACATGCATTAAAAACATCTGTTTTTGAAGCAGTATAACGAAAAATAAAGTTTTGGGTTGCGTTTTTAATGTGTGTGTCTTTAAGCACGATAACTCGCGTAAAAGTGGTCCGATCTAAATGAAATTTGCCACAGGTAAGTAAAGAAATATTATTCTACAAAAACAATTCACAAGATATTCAGCACCTCAAAACAAACGTAGCAAATTTAATGCAAGAAATTCAAAGAGGTACCTTGCAACACGTGTTCGGGAATTTGATGGATGACAGAGCATAACTTTATACAAATGCCAATGACGGACTGTTTGAGCACTTAATGAAACTAAATGTGATAAAACTTAAATAATAGGTTGTATAAAATGTAAAGATCAATACAGTAAAACTATACTCATTACATATTTATACACGTATTATTCAATTTTAAAAATGGGTTACGTTAAAAAAAAACACCCTGCAGTAAACAAAATATCACTTCATTTATTAAGAGGGACACATGCTATTCTTTTTATGGCTCTTTCTTTGCTCTTAATTGGATCACTGGAGTACACAAAGAAATTAAAGTGCGCAAAGTAAAATTAATACGGGAATCACCAATTTTGTCACGCGCATCATGAACGAAAACGGACGCTTTTTCGGTCAGACGTAGAAAAGATTAAAGTAGATTTGAATATTTTAATTGCTTGAACCTTCTTGTAAGCTTACATCAAAGAAATGGCTGTTTTCTACGCCATATTGTTGGCAGGAATGTTACTCTTTGCCAATAATTGCTCGGTAGATTTACCGGATTCGAAACGCAAGTAAGTAAACAGCTGATTGCAGCAATACACCGGTATCACAATAAAGTGTGTTTGTCATAGGATAGATTTTATGAATCTACTTTGTATAAAAATATTTCATACTGTAATTATTCAAACATGTTATTTTTCGTGTATCCTGACGTTAAGAATACGTAAAGCCGGGTTTGTACAAATGTTTCAGAGTGTAGGAAACACAAAATGATGCGTGGAATATTTAGCAACATTTATATATAGCATGTGTTATAGGCAATAAGTAGGAAAACGTGATCATACCTCACAACAAGTAGAAAGATTTGCCGTGTTTTATTTGGTATACATTATGATTATATACCACTTTGCTGTATAGTATCAAAAGGTACATAACGTAATTAGTGGAAATAAAATAATAATTTATTTTCCAGTGAGAGAAAAGCGTTTACATTGTGCTCCGTCGCGGTCGAGATTAAAGTAAACCTATCCAAAAGTGGAGCGCCTTCAAATTTCCACGCAGACATGCAAATATGTTGCAGCTCGACTAATGTAGGCGCCTATATTTGAACTTGTGAGGCAATGTTGTTCTTTACTCCCTCAATACACAAATAACTACTTTCCCCACCTGCTACGTTTGGACGCTTTTTACTCCTTGTAATAATGAGTAAAATAATACCTTGTTTCCCATCGGGACTAAAGTGATTTCTTTGCCTCCCATCGAGAGCGATGTAAACCGGTAAGAATGACATTGAAATCAACCATCCAAAAACCGAGCGCCTTCAAATTTCCACACAGACATGCAAATATGTTGCAGCTCAAGAATGTAAGCGCTAACAGATGATTAGAGGCATGACTTATAGTGGAAACGGGAGAGAACGCTCAGCTTGTGACAATTAAGGTGTTGAAGGCTGTTTTTTGCATGTCAATACAATAATAATTTTTCATAGTGCATTTCTTTATCCGTACTGTTGGGGGGAAATGCTGTGTAAATTTCGGGTAAAAGTACATAGTCTCCCTCGGGAAACAATGTTGTACTTTACCCCCTCGACAGACAAATAATCAGATACCGATGGTTCACTACGGGCCGATGTACTGGAAAGTTTATACCACCGTAACCCCTCGGTCCAGCACGGTCAGTCGGGTCGTGCGGTCAACTTGTTATGCGGCCTCATGCCCCGCGCCCCGCGCGGCCAACAATCTGTTATGTGTTTTCTGAGCCTCCATTGTGTCACGGTACAAAGGATATCTTGTTGTAACAGCTGCTCTTTAACGGGCTTTAGTTAAAATGAAGGATGGCTCAAAGTGCGATATAGACATGTTGTTGAATAACATTTTTTATGATTCTCGGTAAATGTTATTATTTGGCCTACTGTCATTCTGCGGAGAGAAATATTATGCGATTTTCTACCCTGTATATGAAATGATTTGGAATGGGTGGTCCTTCATAATAGTTCACTACTATTAATTTACAGAGTTGTTTTTGAAGATCTAAGTCAATGATTTTTGCAAAAAAAAAATGCCTCAGGTTCATTACATTAATATCTGAATGGTTTGAGATATAGGTGTAACCTTTATTGCACCGTTTTTTCATGGAAATTGACAAAGATTTTGAATGTCTGTATACCTCGGACAAATAGATACTTTTTTTATTTCTGCAATTAACTTACATCATAACGTATACCCCCGTTTCCTCTTGTAAATAGTCCTCTTGTTATGTCGATAGAAAGCATGTAATAAATTAAATTAGTCAACATTACTTAATTTACATGGCCGCATTTTTTCATTCCGCTTTTAAAACTCATCTGTTACAGGCATTTCACACAGTCAGATAGGACACGTTCTCATTAGTTTACCCCCCCCCCCCCCATGTAACCCCCCATGGCCCCCCAACTGCCCCCCCCCCACCGTACTCTCCTCCGATTGTGCAACCGAAGCAAATTATTATATTTAACCTAAGCGGACCACCTGGCACCGGCGCTAGTGTCGACACCGGCCAACGACCTTGAACTTCTAGAAATGTTTGTTTTTGGGAAAATAAAACATTAGAAATATTTTGTGATCTCATTTTTGTCTTTTGTGGAACAAAAAAATCAATTTAGAGTATTTAAATCTGTCCGGTTGCATTACTTGTAAAGTTACCATACGTACGAAACATGACGTCCCTTCTTTGAAGTGCCGAATCATTTGATATAATTATTATGCTTTAGCCAGCTATGGACATATTATTGACACATGAAAATGGTGTAAAAATTTTATCGCTAAACGTCGTAAATTAAAGTTATCTAGTCCAGACAACAAAAAGGTGTAGAGGGAAATATTTGGAACACTATTTTTGATTTTGCAGCTTTTTTTGGACTAGTTTGGAGCTTACTTTGGACTAGTTAGTTAGGAGGATTCGATGGAAGTTGGGAGGTGAACATATTAAAAATCCCCGTTCGTAGCCCTTGAGCGGAGGGAGGGAGGGGGGTCTGAAGGTACCATTTTTAGGGTTTTCCTAAATATCTTGATAAATATCAACTTTTAGTATTACCTATTAAATTTGAAAATTAAAGAAAATTAAATTTCCTGTAAGAAAAGTATATAATATTGGTCCAACTTTGGTCCAACCATTTGCAAGGTAAGCACTAATTTCTTTAATATTTAAACAAATATCCCTTCCATAAGAAATACATGTAAATTCTTGACAACCTAATATAATCCATTACCAACACCAATCATTTAAATGAAGAAAATTATATTTTTATGCTAATTCTTATTGTAAATATTTTAGTATTACAACAATTTTAAACTTGGAAAAATAAATAAGAATACAAATTACAGGAAGTAGATGTTTATATTGATGAATGTGTACTATCAAATCATCATAGTAGGCCTACTATCAAATACTAACAATTCATTTCGTCAGTATTTCGATAAACCGAATAAAGTGTGTGTTTAAGTTAACACGATTCTCTCCATCTTCCAACGACTTTCTGCGTTCAAAAATACACTCTTCTGACTTAAAAATCAATTGCATCAGTAACAATAACAAATTAATTTCCTCCGACCTTATTGTCGGACCTCTTAACAAAGGAAACAAAGCCTCAAATGATTACGTGCTATGAACTTCACAACTAAGATAATACGTTAAACTTTACCTACCCCCTTACCTGCAGTATCCTATTTCGTGCAACATAAACAACAAGCGCGAACTCGCTGACACGTTATGAAACTGATAACAACAGATAAGCCGTCGTGACCTCCAGGATAACACAAGGTCGTTGCTCGCATGTCGGGCTAGATCACGCAACGTCAGCCATTAACATAAACGGCCCCACATGTTTCCTAATTAAATTACATCTTCCCGTCGCAGGTGAACAGACGTGCGTAAAGTAGTGGAACACTCACGCACTTGGCCTACGCACTCTCTAGTAGTGTTTACGATTGAGGGACCTTGATCTTTTAATCTAATATATATCAGGTTATTCATTTTAATGTTTCGTTATCTGAGTTTGAACTCACTCCTTATGGTGTTCCGCAGGAGTCCAATTTGGGCCCACTGTTTTTCATAATTTATGTCAACGTCTTGCCGTACAACGTCTGTAATTTTAATGTATAGGGTTTTATGTTTTCTGACGATGTATGTCTTTGCTAATACTGTAGATACCGTGGTTGAGTTGTATAAGGAAAATAAATTATCTCTTAACCTAAGTAAAACTCGAAACCGGAAAACCGGAAATACCGTATGATAATTCTAAAAGTGTTCAAACACCTCTGATATTCTTGGGTTTTTTTATTCAGAGCAACTTGGTATGTAATTCATATATTGATTTTATTGCTCCTAAAGTTTACAAAGGTATTTTTATGTTAAGGAAATAAAAATTAATTATTTCAATAATTGATGTTTGGTTAAATGTGTATTTTAACTTTGTTCATTGTCATCTTATGTATGGTGCCATTCTTTGGGCCAACTGTAGTTATACTAACTCTTTGTTTTACAAAAGAGAGCAATTAGATTGGTAAGTGTGTTCTACCACGCACCCATTGTAGGCCTGTTTTAAAGAAGTTATTTGTCATGCATTTGGCCTGAATTTATATTTTTAATAATAACATAATAATATAAGTTTATTTATTCATAATCACCAAAACTGTACAGTCTTTATATACATGTTCTTATACAGTAGAAAGAGTTTGAAGTACAAAGATAAATTCTTTCTGTATGATGAATAAATATAGGGGATGCCTTTCGATGTCTTCTGTATGTTAACAATTATTTAAGCCTTTTCTTTTGTAGTAAAAATGTACCTCGACCATGCCTAGACTAGAAACAGGAATAAATTATTTAAAGACTGAATTTTGCCAATGTGCAACCACTCAAATTAGTTGTAAAGTCACTGCACGTAAGCTGTATAATAATTTACCAATGAAGGTTCCAGAGTTACCATTAAATTGCTTCAAATTGTAAATTTTTTTCTTGAAAATTGTTTTACTCGAATTTTTTTAATTAACTTTTGAGTAATTTTAGGCTAATTTTGAATGTTTTGTATATTTAAATGATTTAAATGTAGCCTAATTGTATTACAGGAACTATAGGCTAGACTGATTTGACGATTTCATTGCATTATTGAATGAAAACATTTTACAATAAAATAAAGTAATGTGCGAGGGGGAAAGATTAAAAGTGCGTTAAATTTAAGAAAGTTGAACCAAACTTTTTTTATTGCCTAAGAGAGATAAGGAGGGACTTTTTTCGTATACCTTCAGAAGGAATTACTCCCCTCTCAAAATATAAATTCCAACTCACACGCGTGCGGTTGCGTACCTGGCCTCGACGCACGCACATAATTAATTAGTGGCGCAATGCGTAGGCCGAACGCTGTTAATTCAAGCTGTTAATTTACCCCCCGCTGTCGACGAGTCAATTACTCGTAAATTTATCTCTACCCGAGCTCGCAGGTTCCTCCAATGTTTATGTAAATTTTTATGGCCTTGTTGACGTTTATTGGTTGACTTTTGATTTGTAACTAGTATTTGGGGGCTTGAGTACCTGGATGGATTAAAATGAGGGAATACTCGAATAATTAGGAGTCAGTCGGTTGGTTATCATTATCCTATACATATATCAATCTAATCTAAACTATAGTACCTGGTGAACCGAGCCTTGCTCGGTATTAGGCCTACATTTTGTATTTCCCAGTTCATTAAATAACTATACAAATATTTTAAATGTATTTATAAATGTACTTTTTTATTACTCCATGCAGTCTTTACCCCAAAATATAGCTTAAGTTTGAAAAAAACAGCTGTTATTACTGCTTTATTTGTTTACCTACTCTTTCCTTGTTAATTTCGTTGCTATCATGGCAACTCATAAGGCCAATGTTAAAATTTTACAACTTTGCAATTCGTCTTATTACGTTATTAAATTTTGTCTGGCCAATTAATCTGCACAAAATACGATTTTGAGTCATAAATTACTTATTTCCAGACTTTGAAGGAAATCCTCGGAGCGGTTTTTGAAATAATTGTGCAAGGAAGCAAGCATGCACGATAACATTGCTCATATAAGGTTATAGGATAAAGGAGGAAAGGTTTTCCAACGAACAGCGAATCTCCAAAACTATGAGACCTGCAGAGTTGAAATGGGCCCTAGGTGCGTAGGCCTACTAAGAAAGGTTTCGAAAAATCCCGTTCGAGTTACGTGAAACTGTTATGCAAAGTCGTTGTCATAAGATTTTACTGGTCATCCAGACGGCTGTAGGATTGCTGTTACTGTCGATGTTTCCAGTCGATTATTTTAACTAGTCGATATTGGTAGTTTTTAACCGGCAATCGACTTGTATGAACGACCCAAATTTCAGCCTTCTCACAGAGAAAAATGCATTGTTTGAAATAACCAATCATGTCTAGTTAAATTTTGTATTGTTTGTACCAAACAACCGTTCCTTTAACCAAGTAATATTTTTTGTGTTGTTTGATTTTACTCTTCATTCTAGTTAAATTAAATTGGTTAAAATTACAATTTTCAAATATTATTTTTAAGTAATTAATGGTTAAATTTAATATTAATATGAAATAGTTGTTTAAAACAATTGATATAATAGTAAAGGTAGTTTTAAACAATAAAATTATTAATATTTAACAATGAGTTGTAACTGTTTATACCAACCAAAACAATTATAACACTATATTTACAATATCGGAAATTTATTTTTCTTACATAAAAATAATTTAAATAACAAATTATTTTATAATATTTAATCAAGGTTAGGGCCAATAATGGCGTTAACCATATTGTTCAGTGTTCGGATAGCTCAGATGGTATAACAACAAGCTCTCAACTAGGAGGCTCGGTTTCGAGACCCAGTGCAGAAAATGTTTTTTAGAGTAGGATTCACCTAAGTTGGCCAAAACGATAGTAAACAAACTATTATCTTCTTACGAACTTAACCATAAAATCCAGCTGTGCTGAAAACATTGTCAACGAACATCTGTTTAGTATAGCACTTGCAATAAAGGGAAAGATCTGATGCAATTTGCAACTGGAAGTTCACTTGCGCGGCTTAAAATATTACTAAGGGGCTTTTCAAAATAAATTATGTATTAACAGGGAGATTATGTGTCATGGATGCGGCATGGTTAATAGTCTAAAGATTTTCTTATGAAATAATATTTACAAAGAAATAAGACTTATATGTGAGTTTTTGAATAGCCAGTATTACTTGCTGCAAGTCAGTATCTGAAAAGAGAGATTGTTTCATATTGCGGTCAAAACTTATTAAAATTGGCCCAGGAAAAATAAACAAGCAGTTAAACAAACTAAAATACTTGTAAATCAAGAAACAGAATCAAATTAAACTTTGGCAGCTACATAAAAAGATGAATGGAAATAAAAACTTCAAAAAATAGGCGATATTGTAAATATTCTTTAACCTATAACAACTTGTAAACAAACGCTAAGTGGCGATTTGACAGTTCTGAGAAAATGTAAACAGACACCATGTGTAACCAACAATGTTTTTAATGTGACTTGTATAATAATTTTTGATGAGATGATTAGTACATGCTTTGGCCAACTTACGTGAATCCTACTCTACATGATTAACAATTCCACGTGGTTATTGGAAACATGTGTTATAGTTTGATATAAACAATTTTTTAACTATTGCAATTGGTAATTACAAACCATACAGGGTCCGATTATTTGAAATTACCAATGTTAAAGTTGTTTAAAATTGCAATTTTAATTGTGATTTCAACCAATATCAATATTAGCAAAAACCAATAATGTTTAACAATTTATAAAGGTTAAATCAAACAATATAACTGGTTGTACACATAGCAACCAATTATATTGTTTGATTTAAAAATTGTTTTGGTAATTTCAACAATTTATTTTTCTCTGTGTGGAATACTCGTAGTTGATGTTGGAAACTAACCGACCGGCGGCGGCGCCACGGCTTCAGTCGTGTCCTCCAGACTTGCCGCCGCCGCCGCATCAGACTTTACGGGCTGTAAAGGAAGAGTAAAGAGCAATCCCAACAATTATAATCGGCGTTGCAATTAAAGCAATCGGCGATAATTGCGTCTCGTGCCCCGCAGTCGTTGGGTCGGTCCCGCCGCAGCGACGCGCGTCCAGTGTTGTATCCGGAGATGTTAAAGCTTTTTCATCTTACTAACACAGAAACATCTGTTTTCAGTTCTTGTTGGCTCGAAAGTTACCCATTTCCGGCCTAGGCCGGATAAACTCTTGTCCGACCTTGGCCGGAAAGAACGGAAGTAAATAACAATCAGCTGATTGCAGCAAACCGACGTTTAATGCTAGTTTATTGGTGATTTATTAGTTTATTTTTAGAGGAATATTGTGGCAGCACTGAATCCGTAGAAAAATGTTTGTTCTGTTTGTTAGAGTTAGGGTTGAAGGAACATATGTTTATGTGAGGAACGTTATAATTGTAAGTATGTTTTTTCTGCGTAGTATGATGAAAAATATCGTACGTGTTACACGACCGGGAAGTTTTGCCGTACTCGCATTAAAATCCCGCACTCGCTTTTGCTCGCGCGGGAACTAGAGGTAGTGAGGTATGAGAAGAAGCTTGAGTTTGAAGTTTCAGCTGAGGAGGGGAGGATATCATAGATGACGTGGAAGTAAACAAAGCCATATGAATACGCTACTAGTCTGGTAGATAAAAAATACTTAACCAAAACAAAATGTGGGTTGATATTAGAAACAATGTTTTGCTCTTTGAATAACAATCAATAAACAGGTGACATGTTTTTGGTTTAGCATGTAACACATGACTGACACAAGAAATTTGTTGTTGAATCAATTGATCATCTGTTAATATTTATTTCCCCTTCTTGAAAAATCCAAATTCATCTGGGTTTGTTTGTAAACACCCAAGCTTCTTCTCGTACCTCACTACCTCTATCATGCTCGTACGGCAACACAGTACTTCCCGGCCTAGGAACGTAATATACTATAGTGTCTTCCTTGCAGATTGAAGGATACTGCGTGATAAAATTACGAGATAAATTTGATTTCGGCAATCGTGTAAGAAAATTATGCAAAAATACGTGGAATGCTGTTTAAAGATCAATTTAATTTAAAATCTATTTAAAGCTCAGATTATTAAATGGTTTAATTCTTTACGTTACTTTTGTTTTTCTATCAAACGAAAATCCCCAAAAAATAACTTTAGGTTTTTATAAGATATAATCATAGCCTTCTCTAGCATTAGAACTAGAATAGCCCTAGTTTTTGAAATGTAGCATAGCACACGAACATGGGGGGCCCGAGGCTGATCCTAATCAGAGGGCCCGCAATCGAACATGGGGGCCATGGGTAAACATGAAATAATACACTGAGCAAGGCTCGGTCTATCAGGTACTGTTTGTTGATTTTTACGGTAAAATAGTTGTTTATGTAATGTATTGGGAAGGTCGCCATTTCAAGTTGTAGGTATTCTTATTTTGTACCTATAATGTATTTTTATTTACTGGTATATATGTCGAAGGGGGACTTTCTCTGCACTACGTGAGTAAAGTCCACTTTTAATCTATTTCCTTAGTACAAAAGCAACTAATTCAGGTTCAGGTTAGTGTCAAGGTTCAAACCACACGAATTCTCTCGACCAATACCAGTAAAAAACCTCTTTTCAAAAATCCAAAGAAATCATCCTCCGAGAAAAGCTCTATCGCGAAGATGTTTTACACCCGATACGAAGGGAGTGTGGGATCCAAAAATAGCCTCTGCAGTCTGTTGGTAGGAGTGTCCGTCCGGGAGATGTCCGGAATGCGTTGTTTCCCTGTCCGGACAGCCGGACGGACGGGGTGTTATTTGCGCCTGTCAGACACGTGTTGCGACACGATGCACGCATTGCGTGCGATGCGTGGAGAAGAAGGATTGGTGGTCAAGGACTTTGCCACGAGGATATTTGTAAAATATCGATATATCGGTTTTTCGATATATCGAAACGATTTATCGATACGCAAACGATATTATCGATTTATCGGAAGCAAAATTTCGATATTCACGATAGTTCGAAAAAACTATATTTCTGGAGGAAAAAACACAATTTGGAAGGTCAAAGAGGGGTTGAATTGTTTTCAGGATCAGGGTTTGCCACCACGGATCTCAAAACATTACAGTATATAGGGCTACTAGGGAAGATTTCTTTGCATTCAAAACGCAAAATTTTATGCTGTACACATTTTCACCGTCTGTAAACAGCCTCAATTATATTAACCTGTTTAAAATTTGACTTCAAACATTTTTTTTATCATAGATACTAACACAGAAACGTCTGTTTTCAGTTCCTTTTTGTTGGTTCGAAAGTTACCCATTGCCGGAAACAACGGAAGTAAACAATCAGCTGATTTGCAGCAAATGTTTGTTCTGTTTGTTAGTGGTTACGTTTGAAGGTTTGAGAAACGTATGTTTATTCAAGGACTACCTTATAATTGTAAGTTTGTTTTTTCTGCGTAGTATGATGAAAAATATCGTACGTTACACGGCCGGGAAGTTTTGCTGTACTCGCATGAAAATTCCGCTCTCGCTTTCGCTCGCGCGGGAACTATCATGCTCGTCCGGCAAAGCAGTACTTCCCGGCCTGGTAACGTAATATACTATTTAAGGAAATATGTATCGGTAAAGAAATTGATACACCAATAGTAGCCTATATCGGAACAAAAATATCGATATGCTTTTTACCGATATGTCGATACTAAAATATCGATTCTTCCGGTATTTCGATATTCTTTAGCCATCTCTGCAACGAGGAGTGAGGAGACTGGAGTTGGGAACGTTTCTTGCGGGAATGATTGCCTGACATCCAGGTTGTTTTATTTTAATTTATGGCTCTTTAAAAGTTTTTGAGTTCTATTATAAAGTTTGTACCGTGAGCCGACTCGTGGGTTCCTTGACTAGTCCTGGCCCGAAACCCAAGTGACAGTCTCTTGACTTTCTTGACTGGCCTTGCCCGGGAACCCAAATGACAGTCCCTTGGGTTGCTTTACTTGTTCTGACCGGAAACCCAATAAAACATCTCTTTGTTTCCGAGCAAATTCTGACCGGAAACGCATCTGACTGTTTTATGGGGTTTCTGCACAAATCTGGACTGGGAGCACAGGTGATCGTCTTGTAGGTTTACTGACTACCCCTTACCGGAAATTAAAGTGAAACTGGGTTTTCAAACGAGTTCTGACCAGAAACCCAAGTGACCAAGTAACAATGACCTTGGGTTTGCTGACCACCCCTGAACAGAAACCCAAGTTACTGTTACTTGGGTCTACAGATAATATTTCAGTTCCATCATATTTTTTTTATCTTTTAGTTTTTATGCTTGCCCCTTCTATGAATCCAACTTGGCAACTTGCAAAACAAATAAGAGCTGTGAAAACCCGCAATGATTTCGTTTTAATATTCTCTGTTCTGTTTTTTATACTTCTTTTCATTATGTTTGCTTATGATGAATTTGTTCAGTAAAACAATTCTGTACTCAAAAATAATACCATTTTTTAGAATTATTTACTTAAAGGAAGCTACCTTTAACTTCCCTATATGCTACCGATGGCCGTTTGACATGTTGAACCCAGACTGGCATGTATTCTTTCCTGGAGACACAATGGTTTATTTTGATCCTGAACAGAAACCCACATATAATTTCTTACATGTCCCCACGATGTTTTAACTACCTCAGTGCATTTCAGGGGTGCCAGAAATGGCTGATGAGCACTATAAAAATGATTCTGGACAAGAAAATTTACTATCACTTTGAGAGAGCACTTATTTAATCAGGCTGCAGTTAAGTCAGTCTAACTACATAGTAAAGCTTGGTTTCGATTCTGCATGAGTTGCCATAATTATGTGACAATGTTTTTTGAGCACACCTTTTTAATGAATTGAGATTTTTTTAAACGGATTTCAGCATTGAGTTCAGGGTAAAAATCTAGTCTATAATGATGTGTCACAACACCATCTTTAGATGAGAAAAAATAATTTATATCCAATATGGCGGATCCAAGATGGCGGCCAAAAATGAGTACCCTGTCAAAATTAAGAACCAATCACCCAACAATAGTTGGTGGTAGTCCAAAGTCAATATCTTGAAAAAAATTGACAAAAAATGCAGTCGACAGACAATTTTCAAGATTTTTTTTATGGCGGGAAAAGCCGCCATTTTTAAACGTGATTTTGAGGGGTTTCCCGCGACATTACGGATGTATGCCGATTAGGAGCATATTACCTACCATTTACAACAAGATTCATTTTTGTTTCAATTATTTCTACCACCACCTATTTTATCACTTAATTTTACTGCACAATGTATACAGACGTTGCAGGGCAAAATAAATTTGTTGAATGTTAAACATTAACACATTTATCGTACAAGCCACCATCAAAAGCCCACATAAATGGTATTTTCAAAACCCTTATAACATTATCTACCTTTTTTACTCTTATATATTTTGTCTACTTCTTCACAGTTAAGGAGTTACTGAGCCTTAAACATTTACTTTTATACTAAAAATTCACAAAAAGTAAAGTTTAGTTTGAATGTCAGGAAAACCGTTAGACTTACGATATATATTGACATGACATAAAATAAAGGAAATTTTATTACCAACAATTTAAAAAAAAAGATCATTGCTCTACGTTACTCTGTTGCAAAGTTACGTTCGTTTTTGTAAAGTGTTACACTTTTGCGCGGCAGCCATATTGATGACGTCATTACTCGGACACCCACCACTCACCAACCTTAAGAATTGCCTTTTTGGAGTCTCAAGATTATGGGTTTACTTAAGAACATAACAAAGATCATGGTAAACTCGGGTAAATAAAATGTGTCCTAGCTCTTGGTCTACAAAGGATCAGTGCTTTTACCTCTGAGCTACAGTTTCAGTACCTGCTTTTGAGTTTCAGTGGTTGAATAAAATGTCTGAATTCCTACAGAAATAATAAATATTTTAATCATACATTTTCTCAATATCAGCAGGAACTGGCATATTGATAACTCTGGTAATTTATTTACTCTAGTAATTAGTTAGAGGATTTTTTCAACTTGGGTTAGAACCAATTATGAATAGAAATTGTCAGAGTAGTGTCTACTCATTCCTGGCCGATATTACAACTCTTTGACTGACTTAATTTTGTAAGTAACAAATTTAATTAAGTTTATTAAAATTGTACACTGATAAAAAAGTCTCCTGAATACAATATGGCTAAAGGGTTCAACTGAAATAGTACAAGCTCAGTACTGTTCCACAAGGTGAATCCAGGCTAATACGAATGTGCACTGGTGCGATCGGCAAGACTCGATTCTACGATGCTCTTATACAGCCTCATGCAAAATGATGTGCCGAATGTTTGGGCAAGTCAGCTTCGCCCTTGTTCGTCAGAGAACTTGGGCCAAAACATATTCTAGGTGGTAGGGAGCAACCTGCCACAGAGTATAGTTTCCCACAATATAGAGGTCTGTGTGACACTGGCAGAAAATAAAAAAAAATTGCCTGCATTTGAAAACAACTTTAAATAATGTGAGAAGATCTGATATTGAAAATAAATATCGCCTGTGCAGGGCCCATCATTTCTGATAAACCCTTATTCATGTTCAAATTGTAAAATATGCTATAAGCCTACCATACATTTTCAGAGCCAACCCCGGACACCAAACGAGAGGAGAGGAGAAGAGGGGTACAAGGGAAATCAAATTATGTGGTAAAGTTTGGTCCGGTGTAATTCCTCTTGGCAAACGGGCTGCTTTGCTGCCGTTTTTGCGTGGCATTATCGTTTCTTGAATACTGATCGTCTAAAAAAACGATGATGCATGCCTTGTTACCAAACAGAAGACACAATTGAGCAGTTAGTTGTCACACGACGAACTAGCCCATCACCGGCCGGGACCCTTTTTGTGTGATAACTGGTGAAACCATAAAATATCTCTTTGTTTCGTTTAAAATTTCTTTTGTTTTGTATAAACTTTCTTAAAAACTCCTCGAAACTAATTACTAATTAATTTATTTTGGGCGTTTTCCTCTCTTTTTCACGCAGGCAGGCTAAAACCCCGGTCAAAATTCAACCCCAGACGTTTCCCCGGACGCAAGCCTGAAACCCAGACTGTCCGGGAAAATCCCTGACGTCTGGTAAGCCTACTAAATATACATGCTTTTTTAATGTACCATTGTTGGCTGTTTGACAACTGTACCCAAATGAACCCTAAAAAAGGGGGGGGGCCTTGTGGCAACCCTAATTGAGGATGTCTGAGGACTTCATGTCCCCCAAAAAAAACAGTGGATCCCCTCCTGCTTAGTTGCTTAGGTCATGTGTACCTGGTGAACCGAGCCTTGCTCGGTAATATTAATTTTTATCAGTTCATCCTATTTCTGAAACAATCCATCCCATTACTAAAACAATCAGTGTAATTCACATTATATACACTTTTTCAATACATGAGAACCTCGATTAACCAACACTCTTTTATCCGTCACTGACTCCGGGCTCGCAATATGTTGTAAATTGGCGTCGCGCAAATCACGGAATAAAGTGCAAGCGCCATTGTGATTGAACGCGACCTTCCGTGGGTTATGACCTTGAATTTCTGCCGCAAATCCCCACTCCCACGCAAGGAGTGGTATAAGGGTGAGCGAGTTATGTATTACTCATTGACATGTTGATTTTTTTGGCTATACAGCATGCCTCGTAGTTCAGCGTTAGATAGGGTTTGCTGTTACACAGTGTGTAGCTAGATACGTATACTGTTAATCAACTTCAGTACAGTAACTGATGATTGTTAACGGTGGCTGAAAAACAAAAACGAGTCGTACTAGCGCTTGACCAAAAGATGGAAATTATTAAACGTTTGAGGAAGGGCGAAACAGCTACAAGTATCGCGCTGATGTATGGTGTTGGCGGACTCATTGAAAAGATGACGGATTATCTTTTAAATTCAGGTTATGTAATTAATTTTGGAACACTGAATGAGCACGACATACGGTATAGAAGGTCTGTAATTACCATTATATGAATGTAAGTAATTTAAATATAAATTTGTGTTATCCACTTATACAGGGTTTCATTTCTTCCAAAATACTTTAAATCTACGTATTGAACAGATTTATAGCTAAATTTCTGTTATCCGTCTATTATCTTAACGGTCACACTCCCGGTCCTGAGAGTGATGGTTAATAGAGGTTCTACTGTACTCCATGCAATCTTTACTAACATACTTAAATATTTGTAAACCAGGTAAAATTGTGATTCGGATCCCACACTAAAATGTAGGATCCTTAGTTGCAATTGGCTGTTAGGCTATTATATAACAGTCCTGTCTAAGGAAGATGCTGGCCTTAGTCAGTAACAAGACTACAAGATCACGCCACAATCGTCCTTCAATCATCTGTCATTCGTACTTGGCTTAAAATACCTACCTGGGTAGGTCACCATTCAAAGAAAAGTATAAAGTATGCCAGCTGTTAGAATACCATATATTTTTGTTGCTCTCAAGGCAACCTATGATCCAATGTTAAAACTTTACTACTTTCAAATTCACTTTTTCTCGTAATTAGATTTTACTGGCTATGTGACTTGTATAAAAATTGTTTTTGAGAGATAAATGAGTTATTTCCATTATTTGAAGGAAATCCTTGCAGCTATTTCTTAAGATAATTGTACAAAAAATCACTGCTTCAGTCACGTCTTTTTATACAAATAAAAAAGATGACTGTGGTAAATTATTGCTGCTGGTTATTGTTTTATAACGCAAAACCATGACAACAAAATGAAATGGCATCAGACGAGGGTATTTCAGATGCAGCAAAGCAAACTACAAACAAAGACCTGGGATAAATCATTTATTACAATCAAAATTCAACAAAATTAAAAAAATAATTTATGTACAGTTACATAGCGCACGCTCTTTTACCTTGAGAAAATAGAGACAGACTATCCAAGATTCGGCAAAACATCTTACATTATGCTATGTGCTTCCGAGTTGAATTTTTCTCCTCAAATAAATGCTGTACATATTTTCCTTAAAAAAATACAACCCCAAAACAAAATATACACAAGTGATTTCTTTCATGTTTATCACACATCAAGTGCATTCTTACCTCTTTAATAAATACAGTTGCAACTTTTTCTACTTTCTTGCTCAGTAAAAAATAAATAAAAATATGTATTTTTCAGAACTGTTATGCTTGAGACAAATATTGTTTACCTAAATTGCTGAGTTATGGTCCATTCATGTAGAATGCTTGTTGCTGGAACTTAAAAGTCCAGCACTAATAAGCAAGATCACTTTGTATGCGAAAGGTCAGTCATTTGCAAGTGCCAACTTTCTGCCACAGATTTCTGCTAGCAATCTACAAGAACGCACCCTTACCCAAGGAAGAAAACAGGAAGTACAGGTTATTACAAGAATCAAGTCAGTTTTGTTCATAAAAACCCTCGCTGCAATTAAAAAAAAAAAGATAAACTACTTGCATTTCTTAATACTTTAACTGCACACAATAATACTTAACCTATTGGAATGTTGAAATAAAGAAAAAAATTGCTTAACATATGTATCTTGACTAATTGTGAGAAAAAATTTAAGCTAACTAAATAAATATATTCCATCAAGTAAAAGCTCTTTGAAATGAAAAACCTAAAAAGTGTTATACATTGTAGGTTTAGTAGAGGAAGCTATAGATTTTAATGAACACGAAATGAAAAGTAGAAAAAGTAGGGGTTATAGGTCTAGATCTAGACCTAAAACCCCTAAATTGTTCCTGAGAAACGTTTTGTTTCACAAAGTAGAAAATTAAAACAGAAACAGATTCAATGTCTTTATACGTATCGAGAGATACAAAATGTCATGATCATAAACAAACTCAAATTTACCAGATGGTATGAAAGCAGCCCGATGAAAAGTTCACATTTAAAAAATGTTAAGTACACGTTTAATGTGCGTGAATGAGCAGAGCTGGAATCGGAATACTGAGAGGTATTATTTTTCTTTCTTGGCTTTGATGGCGGACTTTGTGGTGGCGGCAGCAACAGCTGGGGATGTGGTTGTTTCTGTTTCCTCTTTCTTCTCTGGGTGGTCCTCATATCTGGAAAATAAATTCAAACTTATTAAATACGCTAGTGTATAATGTTGAAACAACTTTAATGATTGAGTTGTCATCAAAAATGGATCAGTGTGAAGTTTCGCAAGAAACAAAATTTATGACAGATATAAGGGAAAAGCCCTAGATGCCCTTGAAGTTTAGTATTAGTCCTAGAGATTTAACGTGGGAATAGAAATTTTAAAGGACAGCTGATTATAATAGGCACTATTTTGTTTTCAGATAGATGAACAAAAATGAAAACTTTGTGCTGTTAAGCGGTGCCTGCCCTCTAATACATACATGTTAAAATGGTAATGGAGATGGCAATTCTTACTCTTCAAAAAGGAGTATGAAACTCAGCAAACTAATTCAAGAAATTGAGATATTTAGGTTTCAGCCCATTGTGAGGTAGATTAGTAGTGATTTGCATTCATAAGAAATAAAACTTGGTTACAGTGTCGACAGATGAAGTCAGAAAACAGTAAAATAATTTTTTCAAACATAGTGAAGATTACTAAGATTTAACCACATATTTCAACACAGTTTAAATAAACAAGTTCGCCATGAATTGTGTCCAAAATTTGATCGAAATTAAAACAAAACCCATTGATTTGAAATTTAAATCAATTGTTCAATAGTAAAACGTCAACAAAGCAAACAACACCATGCGTACAACAGGTAAAATGGGAGAATGGTATTAGTAAATGCACCTTTGAAAACAAGAAAGGCACTACAACACTAAAGTAAAAGAAATTAATTAGTTAACCAAGAGAAATAATTAGCCATCATAACAATATCAAATTAATTTTTTTAGTGTTTTCAAAAGATCACAAAATTCAATTAATTATTGGTTGACTTCAATTAATCAAACGGAGCCTATTATTGTTGGAAAAATATTTTCAAACAGTTGCACAACAATATAAGTAAGAAATCAACTTATAATATATAGGACCAATCAATAAAATTTAGAATCCAAACCAGTAGCAAAAAGGCAAAAGATTGAAATTAAAACGAGAAGCCCTTTCTTAAATCAGGCTTAAGAATGTTGAAAGTAGTAGATGAAAGTAAGTAGTATTACTTTTAATCTTTAGATCAAAACCCAAGTCAAAAGTCCATGCAAATCAAAACTAAATTTTCAAAAATCACTCATTACACGCTTGACTCTTGCTTGAAACGAACATTTTATCATTTATAAAGTCATCATCATAATATTCACTTTCACTGAACTCTTCGTTCATTTCATCATCTAATTCAGGGTGGTCTGCATATCTGAAATCATTATATCCGCGAGTTTTTACTTAAATTGCTTGAGTTTAGTCTACATCACAACTAATTCACGAAACCCCTAAACCTAGAAGTCTTAAAAACTCTAAAAACATAAAAACTATTACTATTGTGGAACAAACACATATCTGTTCTCCATAAAGTGTTACTTTACCTATACCAAACTTAAACAGTAGTGTGATTCGATCTTGAGGGGTGGTGTTGTCGAAGGAAAATCCTGCCAAGAGGAAATAAGAAGATAACGTTGCATTTAATTTCGATAATGTGAAAATTTAACTTGTTTTTCATTAAATTTTGGATGAAAACGTTTTAATTCTCCATTTAGAGAATTAAAATTCTCAAAAAATTCAAATTTGGAGGAACACAAGAATAGCTTTGGAATAAATAATTTCAAAATTAGAACGCCTTCAAATTTCCTCGCATACGTGCAAATTTCATTTCCTGCATGAACTTGCAGCATAAACTTTCATATTCCACATGCGTTTTTACATTAACATGTAATCATATGATTGACTGCCTATACGACACAAATGTTTAACACCAAATCCAAACACAACACACTCACTCACCCGCCAATAACACTGCCAGAACGTTACACTACTTTTTTTTTCTCTTCCTCTGCCGATCCCTACCTTCAATATACCGCAGACATGTTCTCTTCTCTTCTCTTTTAACATTCTCTTTGTCTAGGGGGGCTTACAATCTTCAGTGGAACTTGGATAATTTGAACCTCAAGGGACTGATAAAAAATTCGAAAAATCCAAAAATCCAAAAGTTTGAATCAAAGAAGTTCAGTCTAAAAGGCTTATTAAAACAATAAAACTTTAAATACCTGCATTAAACCTTTATTGTGAATACCTTGAATTTACGTTTTACAGTACATTCCATTAAGTAGCCAACAGTGAATGATCATTGTAAAACAGTAAAAATGTTACATGTTATAAAATACAGTACTGTACTACATAAAACAGGAATACGTTCATGGATACATACACAATTGGTAAAAAAAGAGCTGATAAAAAGAACATAGTTTGCTACTGGACTGAAACGTTAAGCAATAGATCTAATGTTTTTACCAGACAGTGTAAGGGTTGACACTGTTATGAGCTATGACAAGTGGAGTGTTGCAAAACAATAGGTTGGTGGGAGGGGTTGGGCAATGTCCTTGAAAAGAAGCCGAGCTGTAGGGGTGAGACACGTCGGCTAAAGGTGCGGGTGGGTCTGACGACCTTCACAATATGGCCGCGCTGAGGGGCTAGGGAGGGATTTTTACCGCATACAAAGTCATTTTTCGGGAATGTTGGCCTGACGGTATTACTTTTGATTGTCTTTTTTCACGTTAAAAGTTCAAATTATCCAAAATATAATTTGAATTTAGCATTGATTGTATATGAAATGCTAGGGACCGGAAGAAATATTTGAATTAAAGAATATTTCTAATTATAGAAGTTTGAATTAGGCAGGTTCCACTGTACTTCCTACAGGTACACTGTACTCACTGGAACATGGCGGCGATGTCCCCCTTGATCAGCGCGAGAGACAGCGGCGTGCCGAGACACGCAGGCACCAGGTACAGCAGCGCCGGCTGGGCGTGTTTGAGAATATTTTGCTTACGAGTTACTGGTCCCGATACTTATATTTGTGTTGTTGGGGCTCCTTATCTGGGAGCCCCAACAGGTCCACAGGTTAGGGGGAGAGTCGTCCCTGGAGGAGCCCAGAGAATAGGTGTGAATTCTCTCTTCCTTCAGGGGCATTGCTGACTGACCATATCACACCTGTCCCATAACAGAAAATCCCTTCCTTGCACAATATCCCAAAGGAAGACGCTTCCCCAGTGTTACTCTACCAAAGGCTAGGGCATAAGGGATATAACAGAGGAAGCTTCCTCTCCTTTCCGTAGCTGGTACAAAAAGACCAAAAATGGCTCACAGGATTTTCTTGTAGGGTGGGGTACCCCAGGCTTCCTAATCCCCCTTACAAAAAAATCTGTCCTTTGGTATTTTATGGAGGCCACCCACCCTTATACAGCGCGCTGCAGCGATTATGCTAGGTCAGGTTATCATAATAGGACTTTCTTCGTTTTGTTACGAATGGAACGAAACCAGATGAGTCATAGTTTTGCCTACCAAATCCTGTTGACAGGTGAAGCATGCACTCTGGTCAACGACCTGACCTTGGCCTACTTGAAGGGTATTTGGCTGGCGTAAGTATGACTCATATGGTATCGTTTGATTCATAACGAAATGAGAAAAGTCCTACTGACATATTTATGATTACGTATCCTAACACAACCGTCGAAGCGCGCAGTATAAAGGTGGCAATCGGGTGTCAAGTCGCTAGTGGCTGCGTTAAAGCGTTCAACTCAATCTTTGCCAACATCGCTGCCTTCTGGGAAACAGAGGACAAAGATTGCCCATCATAACTATGTCCAATTTGGACGGTAAGTCAATTCAATTATGTTATTTCCAATTATGTAGTGATTTATGGTGTTCAGTGGAAAAATCTCTCTAAAAATAGTGGGCTACATATAACCAAAGTACCAAATAATCTATGAGTAAACGTAAGACTCACTGGAACATGGCGGCGATGTCCCCCTTGATGAGCGCGAGAGACAGCGGCGTGCCGAGACACGCTGGCACCAGGTACAGCAGGGCCGGCTGGGCGTGTTTGAACATGTGCATCACGAAGATGGTCGCCACCAGCCCCAGGAAGTACGCCACGAACGTCGAGTAGAAGTAGAACTTGGAGTTGCGGTTCAGGCTGCCGACACAGTCAACGTCAAACTCTTTATTTGTTAAAGAATACTGGTATAATACTCTAGGTCATATTGAATTGTTTAACACCTATACCGAAACTCCCAGTCTCACAGACCTCAGGGAAATTTCACTTGATATTGGCAACACTGCTGAAGCGCCCTCCCAGTACCTTCCTCACCTTCCCCCTCCCCTTCCTCTTAACCTATGCACAGTTTTTTTTCAATTTGAGTGGTTCTTCTGTAAACCAGGGAAAATTGTGGTTCAGATCCCACATTAAAATGTAGGTCTCATAGTTGCCATTGGCTGTTGGGCTATTAATCAACAGTCCTGTTTAAGGAATATGTCGGCCTTGGTCAGTAACAAGACTACAAGATCGCGCCACAATCATCCTTCACTCATTCATACTTGGCTTAAAATACCTACCTGGGTAGATCGCCATTTCAAAATAATGTATCTAATAATCTCGACTTCCCAATTTTCAATTAAGTGCCGGTCTCAGAGACCGCAGGTTTCAGATCAAGTTAATCTGTTGTCCTATTTCTTATGCAGGAGTCTCACAGACCGAGGGTTTCAGTTAACGTTTCATAGTGAGGGTTTCAATATAGGTGTCAAGAGGGGACTCCAGTTACGAAAAATTTCGCGTATCTAACTGCTCCTCCCACAAGGCCAATGTTATCTTTCAAATTCGGGACAGCCAATACGGCCTCAACCTTACAAGCAAAATCGTTAATTTTTAGCTCATTTGGAAGAACAAAAAATAATCCAACGACTTCAGTGAGCAGAATTTCGATATCACATATGGAATAATTTATAAAAACATTATTAAGAGTTTTAACAACCAAACAAAAAACTATATCAATATTCTGCTCACAGGAATCGCTAGATAATTTTTTGTTCCTTTCAAATGAGCTATAGATCAACGATTTTGGTTAAGCGGTTGACACTGTAACGAATTTGAAAGTTAACATTGGTCTTATGGAAAAAGCAGGTAGTTGCACAGGACTGGAACCCCCTTTTAAGAAGGATAGCAGGCTTACCTGAATGAAGTATACTGAAGTTGAAGCTAAAGCACACAAATAAATAAGACACAAGTGGAATATTTTGGTGCCACTGGCACTATCCTCAACCAGGAAGTGGTTCCTGTAAAGCACTTCCTGGTTGGGAGTGGTGCCAGTGACACCAAAATATTCTACTTGTGTCTTAAGAAATCAGGGTAGGATAGGGGAGGTCTTCCCTGATTTCTTACAACTCAGGCCTAGAGTCCATACTTCACCAAAATGATATAACCTCTACTTGTGTCTTATTTATTTGTGTGCTATAACTTCACCTTAAAATACTTCATTCAGGTAAGCCTGCGACCCTTCTTTAACAGTCTTTATTTGTTATAATTAGGGGTGTGCTCAGGGGTTAATTTCAGCCGGAGCACACCGGAGCGCAGCTCGTGTTCTTTTTAGGAAACCGGAGCTCATTGGAGCGCGGTTTCTCAACTCACCGGTATGGCTCCGGACCCTTTCTCTGGCCACGTAATTTATTAATATTGTTTAAAAAGCGATTTTATAAACGTGTACAACTCTTTCTAATTTGGGAATCCTCCAAGTCAATTTAACAACTCTATTTTTCTTTTCACAGTTTCACGCAAGGTAATAGATTGTAGTTTTTAACCTCCATTCTGGATACTGATCACTTGATAAACTCGAGATAGGCTTTACAAGTGATGATGGAAGTTTACTATCTTCAATCAAAGGCAAATCCAATCCAGGCCAATACGAGCGTGTGCTGGGTGCGCTCGGCATTACCGTACTCATTTCTACGTCCATCTTATAAGGCCTCTTGCGGCAAATAGTTCGTCGAATGTTTGGACAAATCAGATGCGCCCTTGTTCGGCAATAGTAAATTCCCACCATGAGTCGTGAGTGGCGCTAAACACACGTAGCGCTGGAGATCACAACCTTCACGACCACTATGGCACAAGTTCACTCTAGCCGTAGCAGGGCAAACCTAGCTAGCGCGAAAGTGAACGTGGCCTAATTGTTAAACTGTGGTCATGAACTTTAAAAAGGCATAAAATTTAATAAAAAAAATGTAATTAAAAATTTTAAAAAATCCGGGGGAGGGCCCCTGGACCCCCCCTTCTGCTGGGGGGTTTCCATACCCTCCCAGCGGCCACTCGTTGTGCCATAGCTCCAGTACTTTTTTCTTTACAAATTAAGCTCTGGGTGTGCTAGTAGTGATTTTTAAAGTCACTACTAATTTTTAAAGTCGAGTCAAATTTTGGGCTTTTTTAAGGGTGGTTAAAGGTGGGTGTAGAAAGCAGCCACGAAACTGAATGAATCACGCATAACAATTTCAAGTAAAACAGCGGGATAAAGCTTGGCTCGAACTATTGAGTATTTTTAGAAACTTTGAGTCGAGTTTTGGAAACTCGACTCAGAAGAAATAAATACTCGAGTACTCTCGCATACGCCTAGTCATTATGTACATTGGTACATAGAATAATCAATATATATATATAAAAGAAGAGTTGTGTGTTGGTATATTTAGTGCTACAGCCAAAACTACACGTTGTACACCCTTGATCTTGGTATCAAATTAAAGCTTGGAATCTCATGATGTGCACTATGGTGGTTGGGTTTCAATATCTTATAGGGTTTAGGCACATGATCGTCCTAAAGGGACCTATGTCAAGGATTTTGTGAGTACTTTAGATTTTATTTGTTTATATCAATACATATGGTTTAATTTGAAATGGTCACCGTGGTTACAGTGAATGCCAACAGGATGCAGCACCTATAATTGTTTTTGTACAACAGGTGAATGAACTCTTATTTAGCAAATGTCTTATTATTTACGTTTTCAATTATTTTGTAAATTTTTACTGTAAGGTTATGTTATTACAAACATAAAGTGCACTAAAATTAAGAGTTACATATTTTTTGGTTTTAAAGTTCAAAGTCGGTAGTAAAAATCATATGAGAAAATGTCAAATCATAGGAGAAAATTTTTGCAATTCCGTATATTGTCACACAGACGATAGATTTCACTTAAAAATGAAACAACGAAGAAAAAGGAACACATCTAAGGGTATCACGGGAACATTCACAGCGAGATCGAGAAACACTATCGTAACAGATTGGAACAGAAAGAAACAGACGCAGGAAAGGGAGACAGACGCACAAGGTGATAAAATAAATAATCAGAACAGAGATAACGGAGATCCTTCGAAAAAGAATCAAATACAAAAGCTCTTTGGAAAAGGACAGGAAACTATGATTTGGACCATGAAGGACACATTATTCCGATCAAATATAGATTTTATTGAACACCCGAATATAGTAATTTGCAAGATGGATAACATTATTTGTAGTTATTGCAAAGCAAAGACATTAATTCAAACCAACAGCAAATTAACTAATGGGTTACCAACAGCAAAATTTATGCGCTGTTTGAAAGGGTAAATAAGATTGCTACCATCAAATATGCCACCCCCGGCTTTCTCAAATAATATATGTATGGATAAACATCAAGAAATGTTGAATTTTTATATACTACATTAGACGTTACAACGCTTGCTTCCAAATTACGTTTTTTGCCTTCATAAGAGTTTTCAACCCAGCGAAGCGGGTTACCAACAGCTAGTGTCAAATGAAATTAGACTCAAGTTTCACAAAGGTACTTAGTCTTCATCCTCCTAATTCAAACAAAATAATACAGAGTGGGCCAAACGTCATTTCATACTAAAAATTTTGTCCTAACCGAAATTTGTATTGGTGAGTGTGAGAGTATTGAAAACAGATTCCAGGAATGCATAAATGTGGAAGGTAAACATTTTAAGCACCTACGAGATTAAATATGTCTGTGCATGTGATTAAATAAATGTAAGCCTCTGTATACCTTAATTTTGCCCACTCTGAATGTATAATCAAAATTGTCGTATTAATTTTTTTTGCTGTCCCATAAATCATCTAAAGAGTATGGAGGGAGCTGCCAAAAAAAATTCTTTGTTTTCTAAACCGACCAATGTTATCTATAAGTAAAATCTGTTTTGGCAAATAAATAAAAAGTTTTTCCCCATAAAATTACTCTTCTTTAAAAAAATTTTATCTTATTTTACAGCTAAAATAACTCAAATGTGGTATCTTCATATTCCTCAGTTTAAAAGAAAAGAGGTTTAAAGAAGAGTGTAGGCTTCCATGGTCGTTTTTAAAAGATGTTAAATTCTTGACTTCTGGGTTGGACCGTGTCGTATCGTCAAAGATTTCCGCCGACGATTCGGAGACATTGCAGAAGATGGAAGTACTGCAATGTCTCCGAAACGTCGGCGGAAATCTTCGACGATACAACGTGGTCCAACCCAGACGTCAATAATTTAACATCTTGTGAAAAGAGGTTTAGTCGCCTTCCCGACTCTAAAGAGGTTCAGGGACATTACCTAAGATCGAATCTGAGCAGGAGGGCGATGAATATCCCAGGCACGACGATGTCCCCGAGACCCAACATGGCGAAGTTGTTGGCCGCCACCCCCTTCTCCAGCAGATCTTGGGGGAACACCACTGCAACGTGCGAGAGAAGGTGTAACCTCTTTTTGAAAATTTACAAATTCAAACACACTGAAATTTATATATTTGAACAATTAACTTATAAAAACATAATATTAAAAATTATCTTTCAGATACATTTAAATTTAGGCATAATTACAGTATTAGAAATGAAAATGTATTCAGACTGTCAAATCATCACCCAACATATTTTAAAAGAAGCCCTTTGTATGTTGGCTTAAAGAAACAAATTACCACATATATTACAAAAATATAAAGGGAAAACCGATTGAAAGAAGAATTAAAAAACAAACTCCATGAACAGGCTTTTGATAACCTGCAAGAATTCAACAACAATCCACTGAATTAACATTTCATTTTAAGTTTTGAAATGTCAGCTTACACTGTGTCATTTTCTCTTAATTATAATTATTTGTATTTTTTATTAGATTTAGTTTAAACATTAACGATGCACCTATTTTGTATGTATCGCATGGAAAATAATGTTTTGTGCCAAAAAAGTAAGTCTATATCTAACAAGCAGAAACATTTCAAAACATCCTGGTGCACAACTAATAAATGATTCATGATATTTATTATTATTTATGATATTGTCATTTTCTAAACCTTAGAGCAATCTATTTCCACATGATTCTTCCTTTTTTCATAACCTCTTGAGAGACAAACAGGAAAAGAAATGTAAGAAATGTTGACATAAATAAACAAGCAAAAAACATTTATTGTTACATGCAATAAAGAGTTATGAAAACTATTTTTAAAGACATTATTGCTCTGGCGTCATGTGTGCGAAATGATTATCGACTTCTATTCATCTGACTCATCAGACCGTCACTTCATGATGAAGCAAATAACTTTCACAATAGGAGCTGTTACGTGCACAATATTATGAAGTACAATATTATGTTGGAGTACATTTAATTTTTATCTGCAGCTGCCTTTTACATGGAAATACGAGAGATGCCATTTACTGACTGACTAGCTGTAAACATTAGTGAAAACCCATAAAAACGTATATCATAAACAAATCCAAACTATCATTTTTAGGACTTCTAGTAAGTTTATGATGAGAAGTAAAATTAAAAAACTTGTTTTACTGTATTATTTTTTTAAGAAAACAAAACGCAAGTATTCATTTTACGATTACAAAAATTCAAGCACGTGTTCATTTACGACTATTAATATTACCTACATCTATTTACTTAATACAATAAGGTTTTTTCTGTTAGATCCCTTTTTCAGGCGTCCTACTGAACCGATTTTTACGATTGAGGTGTCATTTTAAAGCTTATAATGTAGCGCACCTGTAACAGATAGTTAAAATAGGCATTTCTTTTTTGGCTTCGACCCCCAAGGCTTTAATTTATTTATAGAGGGCGCTTTCAACGCTCCAGTGCTGACCAACTTGCGTTATAACGGTTTTAAAATGTGATTGTAATTTGACAGCTGATTACCTTGAGAAGAATTTCTAACCAGTCACATTGTAAACAAAAAAAGAATGAATGCTAATGTAAACAAAATCCAATGCAGGTTAGAAAAATGAATTTGGGCCACTTTCATTGACAATTTTAGCCAAATTGAGGCAGGTAAATAATTTTTTATGGTGAAGATCCATTATCGTTAGATTATAAATATATTACAAACTCAATCCTGAAACATAAAGTAGAAGAGAATGTAGAGAAAAGCGACTCGATGTAATTAAGGAAAATATGCGTAACCTTCGGCAAGAACATAGAACTCCTGAGAGAAAAAGACTAATTGAACACCAAAGAAAATATTAAAATGAGCAGTTTACACATGGGCTTCCTAGAAAAACTTCAGTTATCCTACTGTTGTGCGAGAAGGCAACCAAAATAAAAAAAACAGTGCAAGGGCGATAAATAAAAATTGTGTGTGTTTTGTTCAGTCAGGCCTTTGTTTACTTAGGTGAGGTCTTTACATTTCAATTGAAAAGGTTCATTTGGTTGATAAAGGTGAATTTGAAGCCATACAATTTATTTTAACTGTAGGCGAGTTTCCCACAAAACAGAAATAATATAAAAATGCGCAATTTGCGCATGGGGCCCCTAGTTCTCTTTATTATGAGTCACATACCTTCCAATTAAACAACAACATAATCTTTCCTCTTAACTTTTCAAAGAATTGTACTTTCTAGGTAATTGTACTTTGTTAACTTTTCAAAGAATCGTACTTTCTAGGTAATGGTATAAATGCCCAGAAAAAAAATAGGACACTATCTGAATTACATGTTACTTTTTAATGATTTTTAATCCTCTTTTTAAAATTAATATAATTCACAAACATAAGCTCTGTATATTTAGCTGTTTCCCCATGAATTATATAGAAAAATAAACGGTATCAGGAAACTGACACATACTTTCTCCATTCAAGTCATTTAAAACCAGAAAACATATTTAGTGAAATAAAACAAATTAACAATTAATTATCACACAAATATATACCAAATGTTATCAAATTCGGTTAGTAAATAACGGAGATATCGATTTTTAAATATTTGCCATAAGAATAACATTGGACAACGTACTGCGTTTACCGCCGAACTAAAATATCAATTATCTCCGCAACCAGTTGACGTAAACTCATAATTCAAAATACTAGACTATTTAGTTTTTCAAGTCAAATTTAATGGTTGCAAGTATATTTTCTTTAGAGGTCACAGATTTTGTGAAATTTCAAAAATATGAATTTTTTAACACTTAAACCCCCATAACTTCTGAACCTGAATTTTTACAGACATGCGGGTGGTGTCATTTTGTTTGTCATCTTAAGCAATAAAAACCATGAAATTTTTATCAAAATCGTTAGAGCCGTTTTTGAGAAATTTGGATTTTTGTCATTTTTTATGGGTTTTTATGAGGTAAATAACCTTATAAATCAAAAATTAAAAATACGCCTGGAGATACCACGGCTTTATACCTACATGCCAAATTTCATTAAAATCGGTCCACTGGTGTCGTCTCTAGCTTTGTTTACATCCACACACACACACACACACACACACACACACACACACACACACATCCACACACACAGACAGACAGACGCCACGCCAAAAACCACTTTTTTGGATTCAGGGAGCACTAAAACGAATATATCCACTAACAACTCAAATTCGAAAATTTTGACGAAAACAATACTTTCTCCATATACATTGTATAGGGGGGAGAAAGTAAAAATGGGCTTCTTTGCCATATTTTTACACCTTTGACCTTAATTGCTCGCATAATTTATATTCAAATTATTATTTTTAAATCCCTTGGCATTGCTGTAATAAAACAAACATAAAAAATATGGAAACATTGGAAACATTCATAAAAATTATCGACTGCACCACATTAAGGGGTTGAATACATTTTTTTGGTGTTAAATTTGCGAGCTACTGACCTCAAAAGTGCAAAAAAATTCCCATTTTTCTTGGATCATTCACAATCTATAGAGCTTTATTTGGGAATTATTTATGATATATGAATGTCTTAAATCTAATTTCAAGGAAATTCAAAAATATAAAAAATATATAAATAAAAATGTTTAAGTTAGAAAATAATTTTTTTCTTCCATTCTACGAGTGTCAAGCTTTATGTCACACCGTATGGAAGACAAGAGAATACCACGCAATCTCCCACGAAAAATAAAATTTAATCTTTTAAAATTTTTTATGGAATGATGCATGAACAAACTGACTTTAGCACCTGCATAATTTGATTAGGCAACCCGCATTCAACAAAAGAATGTTTCTGGAACATTCATGCAACAAATCCCAATCACGTGCACTGATAAATAGCTGGAAAAAATATCATTTCACTGCCATGCTACCTGGCAGAATAGTCTGTCCCCAACGGTGCCCACACAACCTTAACACATCCATTTTCGGACTTTCTAATTCCTAAAGCCACTTAAGCTTTCAGCTTTCGGAAGAGCATCTTAAAACAGTTTGGATTTTTTTACCTCCAAATCCTTCACTTGGCAAAAATTATAGGCTATTGAATTTCTCTGACCATATAAAATTTCCCTGATTGGTTCCTGACTTCTTTCCTGACTTTTTCATTAAATTTTTAATTCCTCGATTGTTCTCAAAATTTGGCATTGTCTCGGACTTTTCTAGGTTTTCCCTACTCACGTTTGATGGGAGCCTCGAAGGACTTGGCGACGGTAACCATGACATTGGTGCCAAACACCCAGAAGATGTCGTAGACAAAGAGGCCGCAGAGCAGGATACAGCCAGTCACAACCTTGTTGAGATGCAGCAGCTCTACGCCGTTGATGGCAAACGCTATGCCAAACAGGTTGTTGGCGATCCAATGCTGCCAACATAATCAGTTCATTAGCGAATTCCTTAAGGAATATTGAGCTATTGGCATCACCTGCCCGATGACGAATTTGTTTCTTTTTTCAGTGATTTAATTTTTTTACACTGTTTTGGGGTTCTAAAATGCAAAAAATACCATCCAAAATTTTGTTGTGTATATATACATGTGACAGCACTCTAGTGGCTGCAGTTTTTGTCCCATTTTTTTCAAATTCTAATAGGAACATTCCTTGCTATAATATCTAGGGAAAATCCATTGGGGACAAATATTCAAGCACTTTTAACCCCAGTTTTGGGGAATGAATGCCCCAAGCCAAAAAAGGATATTATAAGCCCCAAATCTTATGTATATTTTATTTTAGATAAGAGTTAAAAAAATTTAAGCACTCTTCCGAATTCAAAATGCCAAAGAAATCTGATTTATGAATGAAAAGTGAATTTACTAAACACAGTGTGTTGTCTTAAAGGGACTTTGCACTCTAAAGAAGCAGTATATCAAATGATTAACTTTAAACAAACAAAGATTCGTTACAATGATTTTCACAGAAAAATGATTAAGTAATATACATGTCATTTAATAAATGCAATAATAAATTTTTTGTGAGAGGACAACAATATTTAGAGATCAATATATTTGAGCCAATATTTTGAGGAAAAGTATTGAACAACTTCATCATTACATTGATTGGAGCCTGAGCCCTGAAACAAACACATGAAAAATGTAACCAATTCACGGACTCTGGACGAGGGACGGGGCAAATGGAAAACTAACCGCAATAAAGATCACCATTGTCGACGCTGCCATTTGCTAGTTTGTAGGAAAAAGAATAAGGATTTTTATAGTGACTTATATACAAATTTTTACAGTGACTATTTAAGTCTATGAATTGTTTTAGAATGATTAAATTTAAGGCTTTTTCATAATCTGTTGGCTAGTTAATTCTTACAGTTGCATTATTACCAACTTTATAACAGCGTAGAGAGATTAGTGAATGACGTAACACAAAATGTCATCACTTCATAATCCACCCCTTTAAACCTACACGTCATCGCCTCAGTGACATCATCACTACAAAACACATCCGTCATCAAATACCTCACCAATACGTGAAAAACATGTCACACACACATCACAATTACGACATTATTTTATCATTTTGCCTATGTCAGCTGGCCTGGCTAAATCCAACGACACCTACTAACTATCAATCCTTAATGAGTTTAGAAGTACTACTTATCGAGTTAGGTAAATATGTTTTCAGGAACACCTGTTTCTACACATGTGTTCATGTCCATTATGACTGATCTGAACTTTTATTTTGATTTGTAAAAATTCATATCCACCTATCTAAAAACCAAAAATAAGATACAATTCATCATGATTTGAAAATCTTAAGTTTTTAAAGCTACTCTAATTACAAGTAAGTTAGCCCTAATAATGAAATTAAGACATGTTGACCAATTACAAAGTTTTGTAACAAATTATATTTTTAAGTTGAGGGTTTTGGACAATTATAAAAACAGTTGGGCAACTAAACAATATCAATCAACCATTGGCACCAACTGCTTTTTTGCTGGTCACCGCCTACAAAATTTTAAAAGTGAGTAACGAAAAGGGCGCTTAACACAAAGCGGTCCAGACTCTTAAAATTAATTTAAAGCAGAATTTTAAGATGAAAGCCAATCTGACACACTATCTAACCTAGCAACATACCTTTATGATGATCGTAGACCAGTTAAAGCACTTAGACAGATGAGGTCATGCAAGGTGAACTTTTATTTTACAAGTTACCGGTGAAGAATGCCGGATAAAACTACAAACGGACAAAACTACAAATATCCTGGGTCTGCTACCTGGGGAGGGTCAGTAGGTAATCCAAACAAAAATGTAGCGGACAAAACTACAAAGACTCCCTCAACCGATTTTGATGACTTTGGCGATTCTTAAAGTAGCACAGTTATAGCTCATATAGGTAGCTGTCTTGGAGTTCCACATTAAGTGAAGCGAAACAAAATTCTGATTTCCATCACACTTTATCCAGGCTTTGGACCACAGACAATATAAAAAGTTTTTTTCATTACCCTGTATGCGAAAATTGCCCGTTACCGTACAGCTGAAATCTACAAAAACTCTCGATTTCCTTACGTTAAAACAAATAAATAATGAGCAGCTGCTTTTTCGGTACCCAAAAATTTCATTCTTGTACCCAATCAAACCATTTCCGTACCAAAACAAAATTTTGCAGTACCCAAACAAACGGTTTTCCTATTTTGACAGTTCAACCAGCTGACTCTAAACAAAAATAGACAGTTCAGCCGTATTGTGTTTGCTTATAGAAAATTGATTGAATTATGAAATGTTGGATGATTTTTTTATAAGTTTGGTTAGCCTACTTATTTGCATCGTGATGAAAAGTGTTGTTCACAACTCGTCACAAAAGTCCCATTTCGGGGCTTTATAGTGTTTTATATGCTCGGCTTACGCCTCGCAAGTAAAACATTATCTTGCCCCGAAATGGGCTACTTTCGTGACTTGTAGTAAAATTGCTATAACTATGCTACTTTAAGAATCACTAAGGTCATCAAAATCGGTTGACCGAATCTTTGTAGTTTTGTCCGCTACATTTTTGTTTGGATTACCTACTGACCCTCCCCAGGTAGCAGACCCAGGATATTTGTAGTTTTGTCCGCATTCTTTTGATTTGTAGTTTTGTCCGTTTGTAGTTTTATCCGGACACCACCGGTGAACTCCTATTTCATTATTAATAAGACTGGGCCGGTAATCCAGCTACTTGGAAGTCACATATTGTGGATTGTTACAAACTATGGCTTGTGGGTGCGTTATTCCCTGGTAGGGATTAATGACCGCACCAGTGAATTCTACTTTCATTTATAAGACCATCCTCATAATTAGACGAGTTTGTAAGTGAAGTTGAGGAAATTCTGATTTGAATCCCAAGGTACACTGCAGGTACCTCAGTTGCCATTGCCTGTTGAGCTAATAACAGGCTTGTCTAAGGAACATGTCAGAAACATGCCTTAGTCAGAAACAAGACTAGAACATCGCGCAACTCATTTTACACTCATCTCTCATTCATGAGTTTGGTAAATATGTTTTCAAGAACACCTGTTTCTACACATGTGTTCATGTCCATTATGACTGATCTGAACTTTGACATCAGAAATACCTTAAAATACCTTGTAGGTCGCCTTTTCAATTGAAAATATGAAAGTATAAAATGCTATGAGCCGGCATTTAATATGTAAGATTCAACAAAATAACTGTTATATAAATGTCAGTAAGGCCTAACTTTATAATTTAGTTTACAATTACCTTGTATTTGCCTATGTTCTTGCAAGGATGAATGTAGATCTCCGATGCATTTCGCCACAATTGTGGCATCGTCGGGGAGATAAAAACACTACTACACTAATCACATTTTCACTATTTACATGTCACTTTTCACTATTTACAGTTCTAGTATACTTGTTCATTGTTGGGTTGGCCAACACGACGACCGCCCGAAGGCATCGCGTTCGCGGGCACGGGTGCGGGCGCGCGTCCAAACTGTTGTCGCACTTGGTTTGTTGTCATTCACTGTACTGCGAGGGATGGTCGGTGTCAGCGTCTGCCGGAGGCTGGGGTTTTCCGGGTTTTGTTGGGGCGGGGATGTTTTACAACCACTATGTTGCCAGTTTTGTCTAGAGTTTGCAATGTTGCCAATTTGCCTTAGATTTTCAATGTCATGTATAGTTTTGAATATTACTGAATTGTTGTAGTCTTCTTTGATGTTTAATAAGTTGTCTGGTCCTTCGTTATTGATGTGTTTGTAAATTTGGTAGCTCTCTTGAACTTTGGCTATTGATTTTGATTGTGTGAGGTTTAGGATAGTAAGAGAATCGGGAAATAAAATGGCGTGGGATGGGTTTTGTTTCAGGTGTTTGGCTACTATTGAGGTCGGATTACTGTGGTGGCTGGAATTATGTTCTTTGAATCGTTGCTTAAAGGTTCTGTTAGTGTGTCCGATATACTGTAAAAATCCCTGCAACAAACAGTATATCGGATACACTAACAGAACCTTTAAGCAACGATTCAAAGAACATAATTCCAGCCACCACAGTGTGTATCCCAGTGTATCCGATATACTGTAAAAATCCCTGCAACAAACAGTATATCGGATACACTAACAGAACCGACAACAGTTTGGACGCGCGCCCGCACCCGTGCCCGCGAACATGCCTTCGGGCGGTCGTCGTGTTGGCCAACCCAACAATGAACAAGTATACTAGAACTGTAAATAGTGAAAAGTGACATGTAAATAGTGAATATGTGATTAGTGTAGTAGTGTTTTTATCTCCCCGACGATGCCACAATTGTGGCGAAATGCATCGGAGATCTACATTCATCCTTGCAAGAACATAGGCAAATACAAGGTAATTGTAAACTAAATTATGATTTAAAGTTCTTGCCACTGGTTAAATAATAAGTGCCTAACTTTAATAACATTACAATCTATCTTCTAAATATACTTAATAAAATAAGGTTTTTTTCTGTTAGATCCCTTTTTCAGCCGTACGACTTAACCGATTTTTATGATTGAGGTTTCATTTTAAAGCTTATAATGTAGCGCACCTGGGACTGATAATTAAAATTGGCATATCTTTTACGGCTTCGAACCCCAAGGCTTTGATTTATTTCTAGAGGGCGCTTTCAACGCTCCAGTGCTGACTAACTTGCGTTATAACAGTTTTAAAATGTGATTGTAATTTAACAGCTGATTACCTTGAGACGAATTTTTAACCAGTCACATTATAAACAAAAATAGATTGAATGGTGATCCAATGAAGCTTAGAAAAATTAATTTGGGTCAATTTCATTGAAAATTTTAGCTTAATTGAGGCAGGTAAATAATTCATTATGGTGAAGATCCATGATCGTTAGATTATAAATATATGGCAAACTGAGCCCTGAAATGGAAATAAGAAGAGGGCATAGAGAAAAACGACTCAATGTGATTAGGGAAAATATATGTGACCTTAGGCAAGAACAGAGAACTGCTGAGAGAAAAAGTCTAATTGAACATCAGAGAAAATAATAAAATGAGCAATTTGCCCATGGGCTTCCTAGAAAAACTTACGATATCCTCCTGTTGTGCGAGAAGACAACCAAATTCAAAAACATAGTGCAAGGGTGATGAATAAAAAGTGTGTGTGTTTTGTTCAGTTAGGCCTTAGTTTATTTAGGTCAGATCTTTAAATTTCAATTGAAAAGGTTATTTTGGTTAATAAAGGTGAGTTTGAAGCCATAATTGTATTTTACTGTAGGTGAGTTTTTCACAAAACAGAAATATTATAAAAATGCGCAATTTGCGCATGGGCCCCCTAGTTACAATTAACAATTCATACATCACACTACAGCTGAGCTTGTCAGATGGGGGAGGCCATAAATACGATCCACTGAGGGCTCCAAACGAACTCATGAAACCCACCTTCTTAACGATGTACCACGCGCCGATGACGGAGCAGCAGCCCAGACACACGATGTCGTGGGAGGTGAACTTGTAGTCCACGAGGTACTCCTGCGCCTCCCCCTCGCCTCGCGTGAACCTCAGGTGAAACGGGACGTTGGGGATGGCGGCTGGGACCAGTGAGCTAATCAGCGGGCTGTCGACACGGAGATGGGATTCAGTTCGGTGGTGGATTGGTTTGTGGTGACTTAATTAAATTATTTAGGCCTATATACGAAGTATGTTCGGAAAGTAAGTTCCGTTTGGGAGTAAAAAAATTCTCAATGCATTCACAACATTTGTACTACATACATCTTAAAGAGCGTACATTAAACTACTTTTCTACATAGTTCCCACAATATTTAGGCACTTGTCATATCTAGGGAGAAGCTTTTCAATTTATGCTGAAAAGAATTCTGCCGCCTATGCACGCAGCCTCCCGCTGACACCATCTTTAAGTTCATCGTCAATCACAAACCGGACAAAGGTTACAATGGTGTACAGAAGAGTTCGTGAAATTTTTGGGAAACACTCAGAGAGATCAGCAATTTTGAATTTCCTTTTTTCCCGAACTGTAAAGATGGTCACACTAATGTCCAAGATGAAGAGAGGAGTGGCCAACCAACTGTCTTTGCTGACGACCTCATTGCGAAAATCAACAATACAGTTCGGGAAAAAAAGAAATTCAAAATCACTTATCCCTCTGAGTGTTTCCCACAAATTTCACGAACTCCTCTGTACACCACTGTAACCTTTGTCGGTTTGTGAATGACGATGAACTTAAAGATGGCGTCAGCGGGTGGCTGCGTGCACTGGCGGCAGAATTCTTTTCAGCACAAATTGAAAAGCTTCTCCCTAGATATGACAAGTGCCTAAATATTGTGGGAACTATGTAGAAAATTAGTTTAAGGTATGCTCTTTAAGATGTATGAAATAAAAATTTTATAAATGCATTGAGAATTTTTTACTCCCAAATGGAACTTACTTTCCAAACAAACCTCGTATTTTTAAATGTTTTCATCATACAGTAGATTCCCACTTACCCAGGCCGCTCAGGACCAAGGCCTGTTCGGATAATGGGTTTTTCAGTTAAGAATTTGAACCCTGGCAGTTAAAAACTCTTTTTAAGTGTATTACTGGCCAATTTTGAGGTTCAAATTAAAATTCGTAGCTTAGTATACATATTTTTTACCCATATAAATTACACATCAAAATAAAGAGAAAAATGTAACCTTTCAAATGATATAAATTTTATTACATTTACAAAAAACAACAATTTTTGATTCCACATAAATCAGATAGAAAAAATAAAGAAAAAAATTGCGACGGTGGTCACTCACATTTTTAGAAAATCACTCATCACTCATATTTTAGACTAAACATGACAAAAACATTACGTAATAAAGTAATAATGAATCTGATAACTAAATCACACTCGAAACACTTGTAAATAACAGTGAAATCACACTTCATTGGACACCGACACAAACGTAAACAAAGTCAGCCATTACTGCAGACAACAACAAAGCGTCGTCAGCCGGTGACGCAACACTTGGATTTATTTTTCTGCTGCTAAATAGATGGCTTTTTAGAGACTTTTGGATACTATAATCAATTCCAGATGATCAAGGATGTGTTCCGTAGCAACGATTAGCAAATATACATCGAATACACATTGCTTTGGAATTCAATTTCGAGGTCCGACCTATACTCGGACTTCGTTCACAGCGACATACACTTTGCCCCGAGCTATACTCGAACTTAGGGTTCAAAGTGTTAAACCAACGTTTCCTAAAGTCATTTAATAAATCCAAATGTTAAACATTTTGCGATAATTTGTCTATTATGTATTCGCCTCGGGAATCATCGATATTGTCCCTCGATCACTCAAAAACTAACTCATATTACTTGAATTGAAGAGAGCATAGTAATTAGGCACATCATAGCTGATCTCAAACTTCTTTCCACAAGAATCGACGATACAGTACTGTCCCTTTTCTGCCAATTCCATCCCGTTGAACCGATGTTTTTATGATAATTGTCTGGTTAAAAAGATATTACTTCCGCTGAGAGTAAATTGGTTCAACCAATATCTAGTTTTCAGATGTCCAGATAAGAGGAATTGTACCATATGTCATCAAATAAAGAAAACAGCCTAATAGCTTAAGCCCCGTTTTCCTACTGACAATTTGTGCAGTGACTTGAGTAAAACACTTTGCTGCCATAATCTACTATATCGCCGAGCGGAGGTGATTTTTAGCAGTGATCTATAATGAGAGCTGTTGCTGTTATTGAACTGATCAAATGTTGAATTAAATATTGATTTATTAATTCCTTGATAAAACGCTCTATATTTCAAAACAAGATTTATTGATACGAACTCGATATTAGGCCTAATTCATAAAAATCTGAATTCACTCCTGGTATACCAAAAATGTTTTTTAACCACATCACTCATTTTAAACAATTATTTTTAGTCTAAACCTCAAAAATAATTATTTTGTATTCTTTCTCGAAAATCTGTGAAAAACTGTACTCTTGTTTCCTCTTTAAAAACCACTGGTACTACAGCTTGTCAAGGGCAAATAGGGCTAGGAAGTGCCTATGAAGCTGGCAAATTTTGCAGAGCTCTAAAAGCCGTCGATCACAAGTGCTTGGTGACAGCCACGGACGTATTACGCCAGTCCACTTCTTTGAAAACACGCACATTTATGAACCTACAAACCAGTGCTTTACACCAGTGTTTCCCAACCTTTTGTGCTCACGTACCACTAACCACATTTTCAATAGATTGTCGTACCATCGCAAGGTCCCCCTTCTCCCTACCACTGAGGGATCCCCTTCAACATTGCTTATAGATACCCTTTGGTGGTTTTGTTTTTGCCAGCTAAATCTATTTTATTTTACTTGTCAATGTACATTTTTAGATCATATTTTGATTATAAGGACATTTTGACAAATTACATGTTCATCTCAGCTTTGCTCGATTTACTCATAATTAATTTTGCCTAAAAACCCAAAGAATTTGAATATGAAGTTCGTCATTTGAAAAATGACTAAGAACACCACGGTTTGGAACTTTACATATTTCTCATATGATATTTTGAAAAATTAATATAAATAAACAATTCAAAGTCATTCAAAGTTTACTTTATTTTCACCAATGATCTTATATAAGCATATCACAAAAGCTTTATACAACAGATGGACATAATTGGACTATATGTTCACAATAGAAAATAGGTTTGGTTATAAAATCGTATTCAACTAAAAACTATAGTAATACCACCAAATCAACACTGTAAAGCTTGTAGTATTTTTTAAATGGAAATAACATTTTTAATGCCAAAATGTTTCGTAAGAAGTAAAAATAATTACTCCTAAAATGAAATATTAAAAATAGCTTCTAAAATATGGTATGAAATTGGCATGTTATGACAAAAACAAATAGTGAAAAAGTTAATAAAGTTAAGGCATTAAGTGTGACTTTAGTGTTTGACGGAATAGCCTTCGTTCGTAAACCTAGTATTTCAATCTCTTGTGTACCACCTGAAAAGCCTTCGTGTACCACCAGTGGTACGCGTACCACCGGTTGAGAAACACTGCTTACGTACCATCGCCAATTGCTGTGTATTATTCAATTTGCCACATCATAAATCATTGCTGGGCAAACAGGACTTGAGTTCCCAACACAGTACACTGATCCTTGAGGTAATTTCAAAAACCATTCCTCAGTAAGCCTAAAATTTACAATAAAAAAATCCAAATGTTTGAAAAATCTTATAGACGCAAGACGTTGACAACTGGGAGAGTCTCTGTTGTAAGTTTATTACCTTTTGTCTTTCAAGAATCAAGAATAACATGTTTCAGTCTTTGAGTGTCCGAAGCCTCTCTTTGAGGAGGGCAAATCAACTTGCCAATCCACATAATCTATGATGATCACTAGTTTGGCGCCCTACTTTTGAAACGGTTGAGAATTGAGTAGTGAGTCAATCGTCAAGTCACCTAACAGCTGGTGGTAGCATTGTTTAAACCACCACATGGGATGTCAATATTTCAAACGATACATCTATCAAACTAGAAAGCCAAATGTAAACATTGACCAATTTGAGGAATTACCTCATTTTTCATGGCTTTACTAAACTATATTTGGTATATTTATAGGTCAATTTAGTTGTAGGGCATTTTATAAATAGTTCGAAGGCTATCCGAACGCATTTAAACATTTAGTATCAAAAAGTAAACATAACCTAATTGAAAAGGCTTTCCATTAGTATTAAGAAAGCTCCAAAAGAGAAGAAGCACGTTTCCTGTCAACTCACAAGTTTTTACTCAACAGCCTATTGCTTGTTGAGTAAAAATGGTTGAATTGGTGAAATACTCAACGTAATATAATGTCTATATTAAAATTATGATTTTTTTTAAGATAAATGCCTATTGAGATGATATACACAGCTAGTGTGGGGCTGGATTCATAAAGTTAGTTAGGAATATTTTTATTTTTATCTGTGAATTCATTTCACGATTAAAAACAAATAACTTGAGGGATGAGTGACTCACTCAATCGTCAACTCACCCATTTCAAAAATAGGGTCCTTGATAGAAAAAAGATGATGGCAAGTAGTTAAACTTCAACATATTGTTTGTGAAAAAAATACTAAAAATATAAAAAAACAATGAGGACAAATTTATATGGTAAGGCCATTTACAAAAAGGGGTGTTCGACCAATGATAATTACCTCATTAGGTGACAAAGAGCAAAAATTCCTAGGAAGAAGAAATATCCTGTTAACAACAGATTGATGTATTCTTTTGAAAATATCTGAAACAAATTAATATTTTAAACAACGTTACATTAAAAAAAGCATTAAAAACACACAAAAATAACATTAAAACAACAACATTAACAAACACATTAACATTTATTAACACTTAACTTTTATCAAACACAACATTTATCATTTAACATTTATTGAAATTAACATTTATTTTGAAACTTTGGGATATTTACAAGTGCAACTATGTAAAAATATATATTTAACTCTTAAGACAATATTTCTTACATAGTAAAAGATTAAAATTGTAATTTTTGACAGCATTCAAAGCATGATTATTATTTTCTTCATTCATAACAGCGAACGATTTGTATTATTATTTAATTTGTTGGACTTTTCCTTTCGCTTCTAGTGTTTAAACTACACTACGTTACGAGAGGTATTGAAACTCCTCTCGTTTTCAAGTGACTCTACTTAAAGTTACATTAACCTACTTATTTTTACCTAACCTACATTTTTTTTAGTATACAATTTACATGCATCCAACATTCAACAGTGCGAAATCTCACTCACACAAAAAATCATACAAAACACATTGAACATAGTACAGAATACAAATATAAAATTAAAAACAAAAACATATTCAACATATACAAAATAGATAATTAAAACAAAGAACATATATAAAAATGTGGTTTTACGTACCTGATCAACCCAGTTCAATTCTTATGGTAATCTCATGGATTATTGCAATTTCGTGATAAATGCCATCATCAGATCCTTTTGTACGAGTACTTAGCTTCTTTAAGGGTTGTCAACTTTTTAAAAAAATAAATAAAACATTTAAAACACGTAATACATTTAAAAATTGGTCACACAAGAACTTGGGTTTAACATGCACGCTGGCCAGCGAGTATCAGACTCAAACTTGCTGATACTCAGTGGTCTGATACTTGCTGGCCATTTATTTTTTTAAAAAGTTGACAACTTTTAAAGACGCTAAGTTTTTGTACAAAAGGATCTGATGATGGCATTTATGCCGAAATTGCAATAATCCATGAGATTATCTTAAGAATTGAACTGGATTGATCAGGTATGTAAAACCACATTTTATGTTCATATCCAGTTCTGGGGCTAAACACCAAAAACGATGAAACCATATACCTTACTGCCTTGAAAGGGCTTGCATTGCCTTGGAGGGCCAGCAATGCCTCCAAGCTGGTGGCGGCATGACAAATCATCAAACACATTAAGACAACATCTTACTAAAGTAAAACCAAAATGTTCAGAGCAATCCTCGAAAAATTGTGTCTATAGTATCAAATGTGAATGTGAAGGTGAATACATAGGAGAAACAAAACGGCCATTAAAAGTTTGCATTGGGGAACACAAAAGGAACACCAAAAATGGCGAAACAACCAGTTCAAAACTAGCAAAATACGCATGGGGGAGAGAACATAAATTCAACTTTGAAGAGGTAAATATCACACCATGAATCTCATTATTACAAAAGAAAGTATGTTGAAGGGGCATATATAAAATTACATGAAAACCCAATTTGTCAGAGCAGTATTGATGTCCACTTTGGATGCCTTTGATAAAAACACATTTTAAACAAAAGATAGCCCCAAAATCCATGCGCCCATGAATCTGCTAGGAGGAAACTCTTGCTATGGGTTGTGTGTCCTGTTCCCCACGTGTAGCTAGGTGGTGTACTGTATTTTTTTTTTTTTTGGAATTGCTGTACTTGTGCCCATATAGGTGCCTGGAGGAAACGCACAGCTGGTGCCTGAGTCTTGTTCCCGAGGTACACCATGGAGGCGGGTCTTAGACCGCTGTCAACCTGTGCCCCCTTCACTTGCTCCTAGGCGCTATTCATTTGAGTTGCGTGTGTGAGTGCAGGTGGTCGTGTGTGTGTGTCGTGCTGCCACCAGCTTGGAGGCATTGCCGGCAGTAAAGTGTATGTTTTTGTTTTAATTTTCTATTTTGTATATGTTCGATATTTTTTTTTAAATTTTCTATTTGTATTCTGTATTATGTTCAATGTGTTTTGTATGATTTTTTGTGTGAGTGAGACTTCTGTGCTGTTGAATGTTGGATGAATGTAAATTGTATATAAAAAACAAAAAACCAAAAAAATGTAGGTTAGGTAAAAATAAGTAGGTTGATGTAACTTTAAGTAGGGTCACTTGAAAACGAGAGGAGTTTCAATACCTCTCTCGAAAAGTAGATTAGTTTACTAGAAGCGAAAGCAATAGTCCAACAAATCGAATAATAATGACTATTATTTTGATCCAATATCTTAATTTTGGAAAGAGAACCAACTATGATGAAAATATTTAAAAAAAAGTTATGCAATCCCGCTAAGATGAATACATTTTTTTCTTTCACATACATTTTTTCTTTACAAAAAATTGAATAGCAATAGATAAAATTATTAATTTAATGCTTGGCAAGGTGTAAACTTGAATAACAGCTTATTTTATGCCAAATTTTCCTGAATAGATTGTTGAATCGAAGACAACCACAATCCTCTCTACGATCCTCTAGCTATGGCCTATTTCTCAATTGAGTACTTTATTTTCAAACTTACCTGGAAAAATATATATAATCCAAACAGGGCAGCGCTTGCTATTAATGGGAACATAGCAGCATCTTTGTGGGACATCGTCTCGGGAGTTTCTCCTGATTCCTGAAAAAGTGATCCACTAGCATTACACTGTGATCAGAATTAGACCTAACTTATTATTATAAGTTATGTTTTCATAAGGAACAAAAAATAATGTGTATGCCAAATTTATTCTTAATAGATTAGGCCAAATGATATCCTTTGTCGTGTTTGCTTACATGTTCGATGTGGGCGTAAGGGAGCACACTGAACATATAACACACATAATCCGAGCTGCATGGCAGAAGGTGTAAATGGAAAATGGTCTTCTCCCATTGTCAAGCTATTACATGTAAGCTCAGTGTGCCCCGTTCACTTTAGGTAGATGGCTTTTTGCCAAAATAGACTCACCGTCATAAGCAATCCTGTTATTTGTATTCAGTGTGTATACAGCTTTTTCGCCCCCTTGTCCTAGGGGCATCATCAGCACAGTCGATGACTGACAGATGATCAGATCGACTGTGATGATGAAGACCCTAGGACAAGGGGGCGAAATAGCTGTGTACTGAATACAAATAACTAACAGGATTGCTTTATGATGATGAGTCTACAAATTTGATTCAGAAATTCCTTGAGAGCCTTGAGAGTTTCACCATTATGTTGTAGAACAATTAGATGCTACACTGTGGTGCAATGTACCAGAATTTCCAGCTTGAGAGGCTTCCTGTAAAGTATTTGTAGGCCTATGCCTATTTTTTCAACCTTTACAATATCAACTGGCAAAACTGAGGACCCAATAGGCCCTATTTCCTGTCAGTCATTTTTGGAAGTATTATTAGACCTATGTCTAATCTATATTTAAAGGCATTTCAACACTATGCAGTACAACTTACAGGCTTTAACTGTTTGCCTAGAATTCAGCTTTTGAAAAGTTTGCTGTTACGGTACCTTCACTTTTGCGCCACAGACGAGATCATTGCCGAATAACCAATGTTTAAGTTAACTAACTTATCGATGTCAATGTCCAACTGACAATGTCTAAAGCCAGATTTCAACCTAAACAAGATTTTAGAGATTTTTACTGGGTTATAATATAAAGTTAATTTCAGGTTGTGTAAAGTAAGCATGTAGGAGCCGAAATCGAAGCTCACTCTCCTGGTTTGGCTTACATGTTTTAGTTATCAACACGATCAGGTACTTACAGCAATTATAAATACGGTACCGTACTCCCAAATAGGTCTAGGTCATTTTCTGGGGGGATACAATTTTACTCTTACCTCCGAATGAGTAACTGGTCATTCACACTGCACTACGATTGGGCTTTTATTTTCCTATGCGGTAATCAAAAACTGATAGTTCATTTTTTAAATACAGCACGTTGTGAGTAACACGTTATTCTTGTGATGTCAGACACTGATCCTTAGCTAGCATAATAAACACGGAAATAATACTTTCAACAATAATTCCTAGAACAGCTTACCTCTTCTTATGTAGGCCTATTTCATTCATTTGCCGTGAGGCAGCACACCTGAATAATTATTTGGGAAATATTTTTCCCTGTTTTGTATACCATACAACATTGTGTGTTTATCGGTGTAAGTTGGTAAAAACAAACTTCCCGCGATTCACCCGCCAAGGGAGGCTTCCTTAACGTCTGTTGGTCAATTGTTTTCCCTCCAATAGGCAAAACAGATGGTTTGAAAAGTCTGAATGGTGCTGCTACCTACCAGTGACTTTGAAAAATACATCCAACTGTATCTTAAAACGGTACAATGCTCCACAGTATTTCTAGCATTCATTAGGTCAGTTTTACCGAAGTCTGCGTCTTGATACCGCTTGGCATTGATGGAGCCGCTGTGAATGAGTGTTCACTGTAACCTTATGGGCCTATCAAGGTAAAAAAACCCATTATGTACTCGACATAGATGGATTAAGGTTAGGATCGAATTCAAATGCAGGTGTTTAAAATCTGTACCTATCTAAAAAGTAAAAGGCCTAAACATAAGCTATAGGCCCCTAAGTTAAAATTGCATTTAAAATTTATCTATGTTCAAGCAAATAGCCTCTCAGTCTTAAAACTCAGGAGTTTTTATCAGCTGAAATATTAGATCAATAAACATTTTTTATCAAGAAGAAATATTGTGGAAAGGCCTACTTACTGTTTGTTCCTTATGGTGTTTAACTGATCTGAAAGAACCAAAAAATATAGGAAGAAGAGCCATTATCACCAAACTACTGTATGCAACAGCCATTCCCTCGGGTGTTGCAGGTACTTTCGCGGTTTCATTTGTGCTGCTTTCTGTCAATTTTTCCGTGATGTTAGCCACGACATCTTTCACCACGTCTGCCATGTTTTGATTTCCCGTCCTTCTTGAAGTTGAGTTGAGGAAACCAAGTAACCTATGACGACGGAAGACGGGAATAGAGTAGAGCAGAAAGCTTGTAAAAGCAGATGGAATAGAAAATATACTGACGTAGCCAAATAGTCAGTGTAGCCAACATAAAAAGATAAATAGTTGAATAACTGCAGTAGATTATGCAGTCAGAAATTATAATTAATACTTTAAAAATAATACTTTAAAAACTCAGTTCAGTAAGAGTTTGGGTACATTTTGGTTCTATGATATATATTATCATATCATGTTCATAGTAATTATTTGAGCAGTATCTTGTATTTTGTATCAAAAATCATTCAAAATCGTAAGATTATTGACTTTTCTATCCATGTGGGTATATTTAAGGCCGCACTAAAAAACGCACATTGGTAAAATATTGTTATAAATTTTCTATTTTTCTACTCTGAGTTTAAATCTTGTGGATACATTTTTGGAAATAATATTATTTTGAATTTGAATTTTTCAGGCAAAGGAGGATTTCTGGGTGTGCCATGCAGGGGGTGCCTGGCACTCCCTAATGTTTATAGATTTGTTGGCAGTGACGCTGACGGGGGAAAATATTTTCAATATAACTTTGACTAGGTATTTGCAAAAATTACAAATGGTTGTTGTTAAATTTCTAGATAAAATAAGTACCTACTTGGAATAGGCCTTAAAACGGACCATTTAGATAGGAGTTTTATGTTTGAATTTGAGCATATAATACTTCAAACGTTAGGTGAGCTGGCACCCGCAAATATTGCGATCTTAATCCGCCAATTTTTTCAGGTTATGAGTAACACTGAGGAAATAAATTAACAAGTAACTTTCGGAAAAATATACATATAAAAATATAAAATATAAATAGACTATAAACATAAATTTCTCACTTCAAGTAAGAAATCGAAAACCTTTTATTTTTATATGTAATCTTTTGTATGTAGTATATGTAAACAAATATATTTAAACTATACAGAATGTCTTTACCATTTACCATTTACTTCAAATACAAGTGTTTAGCAAAAACGTTTGTCAATGAATACTTCTGTAAATTTTCAACACCCCGAGTCATACCAACTGATCAAGGCACAAGGATCTTTTTACGGAAATTTATAAATTGTTTAAACTAAATTACATACACATATCAGCATATCATCCCGAATCAAATGGAGCGCTAGAAAGAACACACCATACCTTGAAAGACTTCGGTATCTAAATCACTACATATCAACGAACAACAAACAGATTGGGATCAATGGTCACCTATGGCGACTTTTGCATATAACACAAATTCATTCCTCTATACTAAATTTACGCCCTATGAACTAACATTTGGACAAGAACCGAGACTTCCAACAGCAATCCAATAAGCTCCAAAACATTCAAGTAAACGTATGAGATTACTTAAAGCTAAAACTCAACATATTGCACGCAATAATTTGATAAAGTATAAAAACAAACAAGCAAATATATGAAAGATTTTCCCTCCCCAAGACAGCCATTAGCAGTCATGATGTATGATTAGCAGTCATAGACATACTAATTTCCTCTCGGAGGGTGACCAGACGTCCCGTAAAAACGGAAAAGTCCCGTTTTTTCACCTTGCGTTTCGTTGTCCCGAAAAACTTTGTCGGGACGTCAAAATGTCCCGATTTTAAAAAGGCGGCTATATATTAGAAAACATACCTAACGTTATCTTAAATATTTAGAGGCATCTCGCATTACTCACGGTTATAAAAGAATATTACGAACTTATACCAAAGCTAAATAAGATTTTAGTTTTACGCCTCAAACTTCAAGCTCTTCTTCAAATATCATAATATAACTTCAAAATGGATTGTTGCCAGTTCTACAACTATATTATAATAGAGGAAAAGGACTGGACCAGGGTGACAAGTATAACTAAACTTGAAACGTTTAATGAACTTATTGTTTAATTTTTGTATAGGCCTAGCTGTTTCCCAGCATAATAATTAACGAAAAGAACTTAAAGTTTAAGATAGTCATGATACGTTTTTGATCCTGCTATTTCACAGTATATATATATATATAACCACTTACATAATTTATTGTAAGAAAATATTTCTTATTTTATAATAAAATTTTAAGATCCTAAAAATGTGACTCGATTATTTTTAATCCTCAGTATGTCGCGATTCAAAAAATTACCTTTCATGGCTGCATGCCATTTATTGTATTCTTAAAGGAAAACTGTAACAATCGTGCGCTGCAATAAGTTCAATATAAATGTAAAATAAAATTCATGGTCTAAAAGCTTCAAAAACAATTTGATACTTAATTTCTTCAATTACAAAATTTGTAAATCATAGAGACCCCCGCGTAATCAAACACCTCGGTGAGTGGTGTGTTGTGTTGGGGATGGGGGGGGGGGTGAGTTTTTCTTAAGTGTCCCGTTTTTATTTTGAAACAATCTGGTCACCCTACTCGAAACGCAAGCTTCTTCGCCTCCAGTTGTTCGTTGTTGTGTTGCCTACCGCGCGCATCTTGTCTCGAGTCTCGCCAAGTCCATTCTTAACGTTTAACAGTTCTCAACAGAGTTAATAGCAACCTTAAATTAAATAACAGTTAAGTTTAGTTTATAGCAGAGTTAAATTTAAGTACCTGGTGGACCGAGCCTTGCTCGGTGTTATTTCATGTTTACTAGTTCATCCAGTTACTATAAAATATTTCAATGTCATAAAATTTATTAATATAAACCTTTTTTATTGCTCCATGGACTCTTCATCCCACGTGCTGTATTTTCCCTTAATAGCTGTAGATTCCAAACAGCTGTTATGATTACTTCACTTGTTTACACTTTCCTTGTTTATTGTCGTTGCTATCACGGCAACCCATAAGGCCAATGTTAAAATTTTACAACTTTAAAATTCGATTTATTACGTTATTAAATTTTCTCTGGCCAAGTAATCTGCGTAAAAGATGTTTTTGAGTCATAAATAACTTATTTCCAGACTTTGAAGGAAATCCTCGGAGCCGTTTTTGAGATAAATGTGCAAGCAAGCAAGCACAATAACATTACTCATATAAGAGTATAGGAGATAGGAATATAGGATAGCAACAGGTACAGCACTCTTAAGAGGGTTCCCTACCTACCCCAAAATATGCCTAAAACACGCTCCGCGTGGTGTCATTTAGCGCCTTTAGTTTTCAAAATAAAATTTAATGTAACGTAGCATTTCATAGTTAAAGAGTTGTAGTGTTGTAGAATGTTAATTGCTAATCCAAAATCGTTCGTCAACGTATTCTGAAGATACATTACGTTTTAACCCCATGTATCTTTTTAATGAGTGAACATAAACGATTTTGGAGAAGCAATAAACACCCAGCAACTCTTTATCTTTACAATGCTATTTCCAAATAACTTTTATTTTGAGAATTGGAGACGCTAAATGACACCGCGTTTACCCCTGCACCGGCTTGCGCGGCGAAAAGTACACAAATTTAACATGGGCTCTTATGGAGCCGCAGTTCCAAATGTCGCCGCTAGTGTCGCAGAAAAACGAAAACTGCCGTTGGTAGGGAACCCTCTTAATAATATTTGTGCTAATGTCAGAGGCGTAGTTAAGTAGTACACTTAGGCTTTTGCAAAATTCAGAAACAACGTGTCCCCATCCTCATCAATAAACTTTATACAGTAGGCTTAAAATAAATACGAATCCAAATCGTCCATAGTAAAAATCTTTTATTAAAACATTAAAACGCAGTACAATATAAATTTTCTTTTTGATTTTTGCTGACATTTATGCCATCACTGATTGTTAAAAAGATTAATCAGTTAACAAATTCAGTAATGACAAATTGAATGTCCGCAAAAATAAAAAACAAAATATAAAATCACCATTGCCAACAATGAATTTGAAACAAAGAACAATACAATATAATTAATGGGATTTAGCGAACGCCTTAAAGTAGGCTACACCCGAGCAGCGATGTACACCTGGACAGCGTCGTCGACAATGAAGGCGCGGGGCCGGTATTGAAATATTTATTTCGCAAGAGAACAAGGGAAAATGAAGTTGTTTACCAAAAAATCGTTTACTGGAAACTCTTGCGATAAATCAAATAATCTTCAAAAGTTTCAGTAGTTTAGCCATAATTTTTTTATTGAATTTAGCCCTTTGATTGAAGTTTGAAGGTATATAAGTAAGTTGTTAATTTTTTATTCTTTTGCTATATGATTTTTTGTTCGATTTCGAGCTACGGGTTATCTAGTATTCTTTAACAAGCCTTTAAGAGGAAAGAAAAGATTGCCAACTAGTGAGTGCAATTTTACGACGGTAATTTTCTTTGTCTTTTATTTTGGTACAGCATGAAAATCCGTTCTAAATACTAAACACTGTTTTAAGATGAATGCATTAAATATACTTTTTATTTTTAAGTCTTTATACCTGTAAAAACTTTGCTAACGTCTTTATGCAGTACCTTGTTATCTTGCTATGGTTAATTTTTAAGAAATTTTATGTATGTTATTTTTGTTGTTGTTAAATCTTTTGAAATTTTATCTAAGTTGCTTTTTGTTATTGTTAATATTTTGAAAATTTATATTCGTAATTTTGTTATTTTCAATTTATTTTATATTTGATGTATTTATTATAAGTATATAATTATTTCTTCCTCATAAATGATCGCAATTAATTAGTCTTATTAGTTTCATTTTTATTTATTTTATTTCCGTGCTATTTAAAAAAATTCTATCTACATGTGCTGATAAGATCATACTCTCTTTCTCACTGCTTGCTGCCATAATACATGTATTGTAATTTTTCATCTCCCGCGCGTACCATGCTAGGCGCATGAGAGCTGTAATAATATAATAACTAGTGGATCCGAGCGCACGGAATCGTGCGCTACTCTAGCAGAGCGATAATTCAAATGGCGACAAATTTAAAACACAATCATGCTAACACGATCCGTCTTGAGGGTTATGTTCACACAAATTAAAAAATAACAGCAATTAAATTATCCAGCTGATCAAAATGTAAACAATTATGTTCTTCATAAGGATAACATGGGAACTTTAAAAGCCAATGGGGCAGAGCCCAAGGGACTTTTTTCAAAAATGTAAGGCCAGTTTGCAAATCTACGCGACACGCTCTTTCCAATGAGCCGTCAATGATCAATACCCCCGTTGCAGCAGACCTGCATACTCAGCGAATTTCAAATGCAAAACAACATATTTCAATCCAACTTAGCGAGATTTGACATGTTTTGTAACCTCCATAAGAATAACATGGGGAATGAGTATGCAGGTTTGCTGCAACAGGTATGTTAAAACTGGTTGGTTTTAACTCATTATTTAGTAGATCTTAACTAGAAGAAGCCATATACCAAGTTTTGTCAAGAAATGTAAAAAAATAAGTAAGATATAGAATTTTTTTATTTCCCATAAGGATAACATGGGAAATGATTATGCAGGTTTGCTGCCACAAAAATCGAAATTTCGGGGATTTTAGACTAAAATACATTATATCTCATCTAGATGAAGCCACAAACCAAGTTTTATCCAGATACGTTGAGAAATAAGCGAGATATAGAATTTTACTTATTCCCCATAAGGTTAACATTGGGACAACGTACTGTGTTTACCACTTTCAATATCTCGGTAACCAATGGACATAGAGCAATGATTCAAAACACTAAATTGTTTGTTTTTTTGAGCTGAATCCAATGGTGCCAGGAAAGATTCGATAAATTTTATTTTTCTATGTAAAAAACTCAAAAAAACCCATTTTTGGGGGGGGTTTATCCCCCTTTACCCCCCCTTCCGATGGTCCGATCGGGCTGGATCACGAACTCGTCCATTCGATTACCATGTCTCTTCCAAATTTCATTAAGATCGGACCATATTTACGGCCGCTATAGTGCTGACAGACACACACACACACACACACACACATATATATATATATATATATATATATATATATATATATATATATACAGATAGATAGATAGATATATAAAAATTTGAACGAATGGTGTTTTTTGCTTCTGGTGGCCCTAAAACGAAAAGTTACCATAGTCTCGGGCTTAGGTCTTACCATGAGACCTACGGTAATAGCTTCTTCCCTATAGGGGAAATTCGCTAAAATCGGTTAAGAAATGACGGAGGAGTTCATAAGACAAATTTCGTGTTGGCGTATTAATTATATAGAATTTACATGAATAAAAATTATATTGACCTTGACTTTGACCGGCAGATCTCGGCAATGCAAAGCAGATTTCCGACAGTCGCAGAGAGACGTTGACGCCTGGGACCGCCCGGCCAGCTGAACCGGTCGGCGGTTTGGGATAAAAAACATTGTAATGCGTCACAGCGCGACTTGCGTCACGTCGCAGAAATTATCGAGAAGCGCTTCTGGGGCCGCCCCGCCCCCAAACTACTCTGGAAGTGTTGTTTTCGAAGAGAGCGATTAATTGGGAGTCTGCCTCCTGGAAAGAGAATCGTCTTTAGGGTACTTTTCCAGTGTAAGTACAGGGTGTTTTTTTAACGCGACCCAAAATTTTATTTCATCAGTGAATGATTATCCCGCCCAAGATCCCCGGATTTGACCCTATTATAATATTTTATTTGGGTATATATAAAAAGTAAAGGCTATATACGAAAACAATTAACAGGATATTCAGCACCTCGAAACAATCATAAGAAATTTAATACTAGAAATTCAAAAAGGCACCTTGCAACAAACACGTGTTCGGGAATTTGATGGAGAGAACACAACTTTGTATAAATGTTAATGGCGGATTGTTTGAATACATAATATAAGCTAAATGCGATCAAACGTAAATAATAGGTTGTATAAAATGCAAAGATATCCAAAACAATACCCATTTCATCTTTATATGTGCATTACTGAATCTTAAAAATGTGTTGCGTTAAAAAAAAACACCCTGTTATAAGAGTGAGTGGGGGTGTGGCGTGTCCTGTAATCAAGCTACTTGGAGGTCACGAATTGTGGATAGTATGAGCGATAGCTTGTGGACGCAGTTTTCCTTAATGGGGATTAACGTCCGCACTTTTGAATACTACGTTCATAGGACCGTCCTCATAGTTAGACCAGTTCGTAAATTGTAAACCAGGAAAAATAGTGGTTCGGATCCCACGTTAAAATGTAGAACCCTTAGTTGCCATTGGCTGTTGGGCTATTGATTAGCAGTCCTGTCTAAGAAACATGTCGGTCTTAGTCAGTAACAAGACTACAAGATCGCGCCACAATCATCCTCCACTCATCACCAGGTTAAGTGTAAGAAAGGACCATGATTGCGACGCTAACTTTGCCTGTTAAAATTAAGAATTTTTCATTTCATTTTCATCTGACATTCATATTTGGCGATCTACCTGGGTAGGTCGCCATTTCAAGAAAAGTATAAAGTCCCTATCTGGTGTACCTGGAAAGTTAGAATTAGAGGGGGAGTATGGATGGGATGTATATATAGAGGTAAAATGTAGGAATGAAATGTATATGGAATGTAAGGGAATGTAGAGGTGAAATGTGCAGAGGGGAAATATCGAGGCAAAGGGTTGAAAGGAGTAGAGAGGGGATATGTACAAGCGAGGTGTGGGAAGTGGAGGGCAAATTTTAAGATATTGCTCATTCGAACAATGAAAAATTCCAACCCATTTAGAATATTACTAAAAACGGCCAGAGAATACTATATTGAACCCCGCTAAAACCATTGTGAATCATTTTAAGAATAAACAATTTGTTTCAAATCATATTTGAACAGAAGGAGATTTAATTTGTTGGTTGAAAAAGAGTTAGGAATTTAAGATAGACATGAAAAGTTAAAAACATTTAAAATACTGATAGTAAGAATATGTATCCCTCATGCCATAAAATGTAGGAGTAGGGGGTATTGGTAGGTTCAACCCCAGCAGGGTGGTGGTGGTTGGTCTAAAAATAGAACCCCCCCCCCTCCCCCCCCCCCCGATGGGACCACCCACGAAGCCTAGCAAGTTTTTTTTTTTTATTGAGGCTATGTAACCTTTTTTTTTGAGCTTACGTAATCTTTACCTAACCTAACCTAACTTAACCTAACGTTCACTTTTTGGTGACGTCATAGAGGTCAATGACCTTTCAACCTTAGCAAATTAACCTGAGCAAATTAATATGTAAATTAGCTTAAATGATATGCTTAATGAGACTGTTTACATAATTATCGTATCCGTACAATATTATCGTATTGCGTACGGGATTTCTACCAAAAATTATGGTACTGGAAAATTTAAATTACCAAAGCTGAAGAGTGTGTTTGTAACATTTGATTGCTGTATGGTGACACAGCTTTTATATACATGAATCTGCTTTTTGTTGATCAGTCTAGTCTTGGAGCTCAGTTAGTGCGGATGTCTGAACTAGAGCTGTACTGCTGTGCTTGGTGTATAACATAACCTCACTTTTACATTTGAGGAAATATGTCTATCCTTATTGCTTATGTGTTTAAAAATCAACCAATCACTATATTAATTGATAGTGATAATAACCCCTGGTTCAAGGGGAAAGAAGTATCTGAAGTACTTGGTTATTTAGATACAAATAAAGCAGTTAGAAATCATGTTGATGATGATGACAAGCTCACATATGAAAATATAAACCCTGCCGTTTTGGCGGGGTTAAAAGGAAATGAGAAATCGTCTGTTTTTATTAATGAAAGTGGTTTATACTCATTGATTTTATCATCGAAAAAACTTGAGGCTAATGCTTTTAGAAAATGGGTCACAAAAGAAGTGTTACCTTCAATCCGTAAACATGGAGAGTACAAACTAAAACAGCAGAATAGTGAACTGTTACAAACACTTACAAAGTCACTTGAAACCAACCAACAGCTGACTCTTGTGAATAAGCGGTTGGAAACTACTGCAGACATATTGAGAAAGACTCTGTCTGAACAGTCATTGAAGGTAGCTGTATTACCTCAAGATGAAGATTTGAAACATGTCTTTTGTGTATTGTTTAAGGAAACCCTCTTAGATATCTATGGTTTGAGCGAATACAAATGTATTCGTACTGAAAAAAGAAACTTTAAATGTGCATTGAAGAAAGCTAAAGAAAAAGGGTTTGAAATATGTTTCTTCAGGGAAAATGTTCCTAATAGCATAAATATCTTGAATAAAGCTAAAGAAGTGATGCGAAAATTTGGTATGCAATATGAATCCAAATATAATCAAGTCTTGACTCGCCATAACTTTGTAAATATCATTGAAGATATAATTAATAAGAAATGTGGAGGGAAATAATGTACATTGTAAAGCAAGAAGCTTCAAGACTTCACTAAAGAATTGTAAATCTGATAGTTTTCGTAAGCAAATATACATCAACAGATTAAACTGTCTTTTTATTTATTAAACCTGAATCCCTGTTTAAGAAACTATGCTTAAAGTTTATAAAAGTGATGGTAAGTGTGTAGTTGTGTTCAGTTGACAAAATGGACTTGAGGTGGCAACATCCATTTTCAACCATAGTGGCCGGGCCTTCTGGATCGGGGAAATCATATTTCGTAGCCAGATTTATTAAGTATTTGGATTTTATGTGTGATACAAAGTTCAATAATATTTACTGGCATCATTCCCCGGGTTTAAATCCTGGTGTAAGTGATAGTGGTAATGTGCAATATAGGGAAGGGTTACCAAATATGGAGGACTTTGATGGTACACCCACTTTGGTAATTGTTGATGATATGATGCGTGAATCATCAACCACCTCAGGATCCAATACAATAGTGGACTTGTTTACTAAGGGCTCTCACCATAGGAACTTGAGTGTATTTTTTATAACACAAAACATTTTCCACCAAGGGCGAGGACAAAGAGACATTTCACTAAATGCTCATTATATAGTGCTTTTTAAAAATCCAAGAGACCGGGCTCAAATAAAACATTTAGCCCGACAAGTGTATCCGGAAAATACAAGGTTTATTGAAGAAGCGTATGCTGATGCTACACGTACTCCGCATGGTTATTTGTTGTTGGATTTAAAACAGTCCACACCAGACGAGGTGCGTGTACGTACGGGTATATTACCTGATGAAAAACAACAGTATGTTTATCAACCGAAAAAGTATAAATAAAAGGGGTACACTAGAGACCAGTCACTCAGTCGTAATGTCACAGTGTGTGAAGAAAGACGCTGCTCTGTTAACGGCACTGATACATGCTACACCGAAGGAACGTAAAGCACTGTTGAAGGCTTGTGACGTCAGTCGTATCAGATCAGTGTGCGAGTGCGCATACAACTTGTTACGTGGTAATATCCAGTTAACAGACAAACAAAAACGACAATTGCGTAAACATAAAAAGGTGCTCAGACGTCTAGTGAAACGTGGTGAGAATTGGAGCAAGAAACGTAAATATCTTGTACAACACGGTGGTGGATTTCTATTACCATTGTTATTAAGTACTGTATTACAAACAGTTCTTAATAGTGCGATTAGTTAGAAAAATGGATAGATCAAATTTGGAATATTCAAAGAAGATGGTTGTTGTTCCGCAAGAGCTATTTGATCGAATACATAGTGAGCCAACACCTGCTGCTACTGCTTCACAATCAAAACTAACTCAATCATCAACAGTTAATACTAATAGTTTGGATGCTGAAATGCATCGTATATTACAAGACAAAACATTGGATGACAGTGAAAAGTGGAAACAGTATCAACAAGTATTACAGAGATTTTTATATTTTAGCTCACAAAAACGCAATCCTATCATTTTACCAATTATACAAGAAGAGGATAATGAGGATGATATTGTACAAACATTTCCTGCCACGTATCAAAAGGATGTACGCAACTTGTTAAGATTTATAAAACGTAACAAACAGATAATCACATGGGACCCTGATGGTACGGTTATTGTTCATAACACTAGAATACCTGGTTCGAACATTATTGATGTGTTACATGCAATTGTACGAGTGCGAAGACTGGAAAATGTACCCACAGGCTGGCATGAAGTATTGGATGCATTAAATGATATGAACGTACCGACCGAGTACGTAAGCAATGCACAAGCTCGACAGTATATTGGTCGTGAACCATATTTGGAAGAAGGTTTGGTTACACCTTCACCATCAAGACAGCGTACTCCTTCAACACCACACCACTCGTTATATTATCCGCCAACACCGAGCCCAACGCCAATAGCCCATAGATTAAGGTCAAGGGCAGGAGCACGAAGAGGAAAACCTTTACAGTGGGATGCATTCACTATAGATTAAAATGTATAAGTATAGGTGTACTTGGTATGTGATAGTCATTTACACTATAGTCATGAACAGTGATGGAAGAGAAAGTGTATTATGATCCTGCAAACCCAGGCTCGTTTGGTGGTATTAGCCCACTTGTCAGAGCATTACGTCGAAGTAAGAAGAAAAAGAACAAAACAAAACGACAAGTTATCGAATGGTTACGCACCCAAGACACCTATACATTACACAAACCTGTTCAAAAACGATTTCCACGTAACAGATATGTCGTGTTTGGACCGAATGAATTATGGCAAGCCGACTTGAATGATATGCGAGGACTTAGTTCATATAATGATGGCTACAATTACTTGCTAACAGTGATTGATGTGTTTAGTAAGCGGTTATATGTGGAACCATTAAAACGTAAGAGCGGTGAAGAAGTGGCAGCAGCATTCGAACGAATTTTTAACAGTCCTTACACTGTACCACCATGTTGTTTACAAACTGACAAAGGAACAGAGTTTATAGGTGCAAAAGTGAACCGTGTGTTTAGAGATTATCATGTGAAATATGTCACTACACAAAACCCCGATGTTAAAGCGGCTGTTGTCGAACGAGTCAATCGCACACTGAAAACACGTATGTGGCGATATTTAACATATAAAAACACATTTCGTTATATCGATGTGTTGGATGAATTGGTTGATGCTTACAATAACAGTGCACACCGAAGTTTGGGTAATGGTTTATGTCCGATGGACGTTGTGAAAGCAAACAAAAGTACAGTGTACCAAGTATGGAGTCATATGTACAAAGACAGCTCATTACCAAAACGTAAAAAACCAAAGTTCAAACCGGGTGATACAGTGCGTATTGCTAAAGAGAAAGGTACATTTGCAAAAGGCTACAAGACCAATTGGAGTAAAGAATTTTTTGTTATTGATCGAGAATATGGATCACAACCACTACCATTGTATATAATAAGGGACTTGAATGGTAAACCCTTAGTCGGTCGTTTCTATGAACATGAGCTACAAAAGGTGACAATAGGACCGGATCGATTGTACCAAATTGATAAAATACTTGACACTAAGGGTAGAGGTCGCAGTAAGCGTTACCTCGTCAAGTGGGTAGGTTACGGAGACGAATTTAATTCTTGGATACCTGCATCTGAAGTGAAACAAATAACCTAACCTAACCTAACCTAACCGTCATGTCACTGTCTAGACATAATCAGTTTTATTTGACACTGCCTAGCAATAGTTCGATGGACTACTATCCAAACAATACAGTGACTCATTATGTGACACATTTTCCATCAACAATACATTTGCCTGGTGGTGACGGAGCAGATTGGGAAATAGCACTAGTTGAAGCACACTATCCATGCTCGTTTTTAACAGTTGGTAATGATGCTAACATATATATTTACACAAAACCAACTGCTGAAATTGAAGATAATGAAGTTACTAATACAAATTTGACTGTAGCTAAAGTGGAGTCTGGCAATTATAAAGATATTAATGAATTGCTAGCAGCAATTAACGGGAATACAAAACTTAAACTTAACAGTATTGAGTTCGAGTATGATAGTGATACAAAAAAGGTTGAATTGATTACAATGACAGATACACTAACACAACTTGAACTTAGCCCCACTTTAGCGTTACAGTTAGGATATGATGTAAATAATGTGGATGTGAAAAGACATAGGAAAGCTACAAGACCACCAAACTTATTAGCTGGCATTCCAGCAGACATTTATGTCTATTGTGACCTTGTAGAACCGCAATTAGTGGGTGACACTGTAGCACCACTGTTAAAAATAGTCAACATTGACACCACTGACTATAAATACGGGTCACATAAGGTTGTGCATTTCACTTCACCGCACTACATGCCTGTCATAAAGAGCTCGTTCGAGAGTGTGGAAATTGATTTAAGGGACGACAAAGGTCATCACTTGCCATTCGAGTTCGGTACTACGTACATGAAACTTCACCTCCGCAGAGTACCAGCAGTTACAACAGTATAATGAATCTTAACGATCCCTACCTCAAATACTACCGTGATCAACAACTTGGCGGTAGTAGTGGTATTGTATCAGTGTATAGAGGTGCACCGTATCAACGTGGACATGGGATTGGAAGTTTTCTTGGTGGACTTGTTCGTTCAGTCATGCCATTAATCAAGTCAGGTGCAACTGCTGTGGGCAAGGAGGCATTACGTTCAGGTGTTGGGTTTCTCAGTGATATAGCTGATGGTACTATGAACCCACGAAATGCAGCGAATGATCGTCTTAAACAATTTACTGGTGGACTTAAACGTCGAGCTGACGACAAACTGGATCGCATTCTACATGGCGGCGGATACAGACACGGCACTGGCATTGGCGGCAGCGACAGCAACAGCAGTGGAAGCTATAAGAAGAGGCGCATCACACGAGTAACACCTCAGTCTTTGGCGAAACTCCTTCGAGCACGGACGTCTCCTGCAAGGAAGTGTAAGACAGCAGCAGTAAAGAAACGTAAAAATACAAAACGAAAACTCAAGCGACAAGTGCAACATAAAAAGAAGATTACTAGAAGTAGAGAGATTGATATATTTTCTTAAGCAACAAAGATGTCATTTATTCACCAGAAATCATGCGAATGTACAAAGACGGAATTGGACTTATTCTCGCTACCACCGACACAGACCAGCATTGACAGTGGTAAATGGGTGCAATATAAACCCATATAGTCATTGACGGATGACTCACCTATTGAATTTGTCATACCCGGACATGGTGATGAATATACGGACTTATCACAAACATTATTACACGTACAAGCCACTATTGTCAAAGAAGATGGAACAAAATTTACAGCTGCTGATGCGATTAAGGAATTTGGTCCGGTTAATAACTGGTTACATTCGCTATTTAGCCAAGTGGATTTACACTTGAATAATAAACTAGTGTCACCGCAAAACAATACCTACGCCTATCGTGCGTATTTGGAAAACCTTTTAAACTACGGACATGATGCTAAAAAGTCACACATGACAAGTGTGTTATTCTACAAAGATGACTCTAATAACATGGATAATTGTAAAGAAGAAAATGAAGGACTAGTACAACGACGAAAATTTACTGAAAAGAGTCACTATGCAGACATGATCGGTCATCTACACATTGACTTGTGCAATCAGAACAAGTTCATGTTAAACGGTGTAGAGATGCGTTTACGTTTGATCAGATCGAGGAACGCATTTGCCATCATGTCGGACAATAACACAACATATAAAGTACATATCAAAGAGACAAATCTGTTTGTTCGTCGTTGTAAAATCAATCCGAGCGTACTGTTGGCACATAGTAAAACACTCGAGAGTGGTACTGCCAAATATCCGATCACACGTGTTGAAGTGAAATCAATCACATTACCCGCTGGCATACTGAGCAAAACATTGGACAGTGTGTACTTGGGTCAGTTACCAAAACGTGTAATTGTCGGCATGATTACTAATCAAGCATTCAACGGAGATTACAAGAAAAATCCATTTAATTTCCAACATTTCAAGATGAATTATTTCGCACTGTACTTGGATGGTGAACAAGTGCCGATGAAAGCATTACAGCCAGTGTTTGGTAATGATACGGATGTTGCCTATGCGCTATCGTATCACACACTGTTCAGCGGTACCGGAATACATTTTGACAATACCGGTAATGATATCAGCAGACAAGATTTCGAAAAAGGTTATTGTCTGTTAGCGTTTGACTTAACACCTGACTTGAGCGCTAACGAGTCCAGCCATTGGAACCTGGTACGCAATGGAAATCTACGCATCGAGATTGGATTCAGCGAAGCATTGACCGAATCAGTCAACATTATTGTCTATGCAGAACTGGACAATGTCATTGAGATTGATCGACATCGTAACGTATCGGTGGACTATGCCGGCTAAATGTATAAAGCATAGTCAACTAGTGCATTACAGCCAGTACATCACTGACAGTGTTATAATATACAGTTTCACAAGAATGAATACCACAACTATAAGAAAATATTTACTACAATTACCGAATGTACAACATGTCGGAGTGTTTGCATCAGATCGTCTACCGAGACATATTGCTCCGTCATCTGCATTAGTGGTAAACACCCAACCGCATACACATAGTGGAGAACATTGGGTGGCATTCTACAGACCTGGAGGACAAGATAACAGCAACAACAACACTAATACTGTCGAATATTTTGATAGTTTTGGCAGACCTCCGTATCATGGTGATTTTCAACAATTTCTGAGACGTAACATCAATGGGCATATGTTGCATTACACCTACAACAAGTACCGACTGCAAGGCTTGGATACTTCGGTCTGCGGTCACTACTGTCTGACCTACCTGTACTGCCGTACCAACTACGACATGAAGATGAATGATTTCGTCCAACTCTTCGGTGACTCCACTGCTGAGAACGATATGCTGGTCCAGATGCTCTTCGCAGAATTCTACATCTAATTTTTGTATAACCATTATTGTTAGATATAAGGTTTTTTGAAAAATAAAAATGTGTATATCATTAACCACTGTCTTGTCATTGTACCTTGTTCTTTATAGTCTTAAGAGTCCAGAGTTAGTTACTTTTATCACAATCCATTACTGAAATGAGTCTTCCTTTAAATAATCAACCTATCCTAACTTAAGTAGATGTTTACATTTATATTTTAAACAGAATTGATAGAGCAAAATGGTACTATCCTGGAGAAAGAAAAGCAATCATTGTTATAAAGTTTATACTTTCTCATTTAAAAACAGTATGACTGCATGTCAAGTTATAATTTAATCAAATTTACTCTTTATCAATCTCTGGACATTGTATTTCTTATAGACATAAACATGGGTAAATAAGTAAGAACCATTTGTGGATATTTAGAATGTATATTTATTTACATTCATTAGTGTTTACACTCATCAGTATGTACACTTATCAATTTTTACAATCAATTATTACAAACTTCACATTTCAAATTATAACCATTTTACAAAAGGACTAACTTTATACATTTTAATACGTCTAATATTTACATTGGTTTTTAATACATTTCATTATGATAAATAATTACAATGGTCTGACTTTATACAAATCAATAAGACTAATATTTACACATTTCTGCTTTTACACATAAGGTCTGCTTTTACATTTCATTATGACAAATATTTACAATGATCTGACTTTCAGTACAAACTGCTTAACCCCGCCAAAACGACGGGGTTAGTATTTACATTACAATGGTCTGACTTTATACAAATCAATATGACTAATATTTACACAGGTCTGCTTTTACATTTCATTATGACACATATTTACAGTGGTCTGACTTTCAGTACAAACTGCTTAACCCCGCCAAAACGGCGGGGTTGGTATCTGCACCCGTCGAAACGACGGGTTAGTATTTACATTAGAATCATAACTTCTTCCACACTAACACATATTCACATTTCACATTACATATTTACATTTGACATTACATATTTACAGATACATATTTACAAATCAATTTGATTGAATAACAAACTAGACTATGACTAGAGGTATTTATTTTTAAAACACGCATATATACGGGACATGGATGCGAGACGCTCGACGTTGGACACCTCCGATGCAGGCTGCAGAGCACACTCGAAGTCCGCATAGATGGTGAAGCGGTCCTTCCTGCTGAACTCCGGGTGGCTGAACTGGATGGTCTTCTTCGCAGCGAGGTCTATGCGAAGCGGCACCTCCACTCCGCAGTACCGTCGATGCTGCTCCATGTTTTCGCGATCAAAATGAAGTGATCGAAACACCGCTTACATAGATACAGTTTTCGCTCACGTCGTGTCAGCGGATACACAGTGTACCGGGAACACCCTAGCGCTTCTATATACATAACCTCGAGTGCATAGACATTCACACTAACATTAAGATTGTTTCGTTCAAACCATGCAATGTCTTTGGGTGCAACGGGGAACTAGAGTCCTTCAAAATTGTAGCGGGCAAACAAGGCCTGCGGGTAAGACTCCGGCCGCTCGGGGTGTGACACAACAAACTTGCTTAGCATAGCGTAGGCGAAGCACTTGTCGTCCTTGTTCATCACATTCACTACACTTCACGTACCCGCGAGCGATTTGGGCAGTGGAATGTGTCGCGCTCAACCGCCCAATGGACTATACGCGTTTATTCGCACTTCCAAGTTCATCACGCGCAGGTATGTCCAACCGGAGCCTACCATTTCGCATTGCTCCTTCTCATGCACGAGCTTTTCAAAGGACAGTTCAACAAATTGTTCAAAGTCGCTCGTGCTTTCGAGAGGAGCATTCTTGGTCTTGAATGCCCGCTTACACTTATTCTCACCGGTAATATCAACAAACTCGCACTCGAGGAACAAGTTCACTTTAATATTAGGGTGTTCCTCGATCGCGTTCCTTAACAGTCTAACTAAATGGCACCTTAAGTCTCTCATCACCTCGGGGATTGTCCTGAGTGCCGGCATAGGCTCCTTCAGCGCGAATGTTTGGAGCCTACTGCCGTACCCGACCTCCACACGCACAAAGGTCGGGCCGTCATCGTCATCAACGTCGACGTCGTCGGCGACACTCACCACGCGAGGCTGAGGCTCTGAAGACGGTGCCGGCTGCGGTGACTCCTCTTCAGGCTGAGGCTCCGAAGAAGAAGGTCCCGGCGAAGGCTCTGAAGAAGGTCCCGGCGAAGGCTCTGAAGACGGTCCCGGCTGCGGTGACTCCTCTTCAGGCTGCGGCGACTCCTCCAGCTGCTGCGGGTGCGGACGCTTCACCCCTGGCCGGGAAGCTGAGAAAGACACTGACGGACCCCACTCTGCTTCCCTCTTCACGGGGCAGTGAAACTCCTCATGCGCCGCATGGTTCCCACGCCGAGAGAATTGTCGTCCACAATACTGACAGCGGAAGTTCCTCTCGACGTCCGGGTCATGCTGCTCCCGCATATGCTGCTGGAGGTTCTTCTCCAGTGTAAAAGAAGTGCTACACACTCCACAGACGAAGCGAGGCTCTGGTGGAGGCGGCTGCACCCCTGTAGATCGCTTTTGGTGTCCCACTGACGACTTGTGCTTTTTCATCAAGTCCCTACGAGTAGTGGAGTAGCCGCAAAGCACACAGTCCAGCTTCGGAGCATTGTGCTCCGCCTGATGACGGAGAAGCGCATATCGGCTATTGTAGGACTTGCCGCAGACATCGCAGTGGAACTCCATCCTGAAATCACAAAACAAACCTCGCTGTACGTAGAAACCTATGCGACATGACACTCTCTCTACATTGTCTCAATGCAGACTGAACACTTTCATAAGAACTTATGCTATTTATTAATTTCTATCATGCACACAAGTTTGTAAAATCCTTGAACTAACCCGAGCTTGACCTGAGCCCAACACTGTATAGTAGTAGTTATTTAACTACAATTTTGATATAAACATATCCAATCTATACAGTGTCTAGCCGCTCCCCGGTTATATGCCAGCCGGAATGTACAAACTTAACTTAAAACTATCATGCAACTATATAATACAAGAACAGCATTTCAAATCTGAAAATAAATTACAAGTCCTGATTCTATTTTTACAGAAGGGGGGGGGGTTGAGGACTAATTATAACCATGGAGGTCAATGACCTTTCCTTACAATTGAAACTTAACACTATTACTACTTTATATTGTTAACCTTTGTTTAACAAACTACTTTTTATCAAATTTGCATTATAGAATCTTTAACTATAACCTAGCATCTTAAGTTATTCATTTATTCACAACTAAATCACTTTAATTCAATTAAGTTAAAGTGATTTTTCTACATTTACTTATATTTTTTCTATTTCAAACTAACATTTAAAGTTAAGCATGATTTTTCAAAAATATTAAATTATTAATATTCATTTTTAACAAACTAACAATAAACTCTAAGTCATTTACTACTTTACAACTAAATCCTTTAATAAATTCTTTTAATGATTATGACAACTATCATTAAAACTGAAAAGTGATTTATGAAACATTTAAACTCAATTAAGTTAAAAGTGATTTAAAAAAAATATATATATAAATAAATAAATAAAAAAAATAAATAAATAAAAATAAAATAAATTCTTATTTTATTTTAAAACTCTTCAATTTTCTTCAAAAATTCAAAATTTTCTTCAATTTGAGTCAAATTACTTTGTGAAACATATGAAAGTAAAATTAAGCTAATCGATAGTTAATCAAAAATTAATATCATCATTCACACATTTAAAAGCCACATTGAAAGTTTAGAATTAAAAATTTATAATAAAAGAAAAAATAAATTAAAATAAATAACATAATAACTTACGCAGTGATTGAAGAAATAAAGATGATGTAGCACTGGGTGTTGTGACACAAAGAGTACACAGCACAGAACACATGCACACTTGCTGACTGACCGTCGCAAACTCCCAAACTAAACTGAGCTAGAAACAGTGAGGTCAGTATACGGTGAAAGCAGGTCTACGTGACCAAACGGTCATTGCCCAGCAGCTATGCAGCGTCAGACTTTCACCATTAAGCCAGACTTTCCCTAATTAGTCTAGCTTTCTTGACCGCATTCCACAGTTAGCTGAGCGGCGCCGGACTTTCCCCGATCAGTCTAGCTTTCTATTACATTCTTGTCCACATTCCATTGCTCGGAAATACAGTCCTCAGTTTAATTTTGTCTTGTTAACCTCATTTCTGATTTTGTAACTTTCCACATCTCTCAGGTGTTTCAGCCAATCTTTTACGTTTCACCACCACCTTTTTGTCTCCACTCCTTAATGTTGTGCAGGGGGGGGGGGAGTCACGTGACGTTAGTGGAAGGTTATTGCTATTTCTAACACAAGGAAAGTCTAACCAATCCCTCTGATTATCTCATCCTATCTCGAGCTATTTGTCGATGTTTATCTTTAGTCACTTTCTCTCTTACAAACAGTTATTTGTTGACTTACTAGTTTCCCTTTTGGAAAACCCTTCTCTCAGAATCAATCAACACTCTGCCGGTTGTTTTCCCTAGTTGCAAGTAGTGTTCGCTAGGCATGGACTTTTTAATTTAGATAAGCCACCTACCCTTAAGTACTATGATGTAACAAGCCATCAACCTGAAGTTTTTCTTGGCAGAAGGCTGTCAGAGCGACCGCAAGCGAGCGCCATATTCCGCCTTATTTCTAATTAATCTAAAAGTTTATGGTGCCCTTTAAAAAAGGCCATTTTGCTGATGAAGGAGGGAGAGGATTCAAGGTAAGTATTATTTCGTTGACCAGTATTTATTGATTTCATGCAGGCACAACTGATCAGCGCCGAATGATATCCATAATTCTACATATTCAGTGTTGTACTCTTCCTTTTTGTACATCTCATCAAAAGCTCTTTCTATTTAGTTTAAGTCAGCAGCGGGATATGCTTGGTATATTGATTGTATTGCTTCATGTCGTTCCATCATTTTTGTCCTGTAGAAGAAAAGTTCATCGAATTGGCACGGAATATTGTCCTGAAGCAATGTTAGGTTAAGTTATGTTAAGTTAGGTTAGGTTAGGTTAGCTATTTTTAGAAATCCATTTTTAGCCGGGGGGGGGGCCTAAGGTTGAAAGGTCATTGACCTCTATGACGTCACCAAAAAGTGAACGTTAGGTTAAGTTAGGTTAGGTTAGGTCAAGATTACGTAAGCAAAAAAAAAAAAAAAAAAAAAAAAAGGTTACATAACCTCAATAAAAAAAAAAACTTGCTAGGCTTCGTGGGTGGTCCCATCGGGGGGGGGGGGGTTCTATTTTTAGACCAACCACCACCACCCTGCTGGGGTTGAACCTACCAATACCCCCTACTTGTAGGCTACCTAAAATCCCTGGCACCACCCAGAATCCGCTCAAGCCTGATTTTCTGTTTCCCCAAAGAACAAATAAAGCTCGAATAGATCAACTTTTTGTTCCAAGGTTTCAATTATAATCTGATCATTATTATACTACTAGGACTACTAGGTATAATAACAGGAGATAAAGTATAGGCTGGCTAGTGAAGTAATAAGTAAACATTAACCTGTAAAACTGGTTAGTCTACTAGAGTATGGTATGAAAAACGCTATGGCAATCTCCTAGACCGGTTAAATACAACTTTAAACAAAGATTCGTTTTGTTGACTCGTGAAAGGAAATTTTCATAAGTTTTAACAGAAAGTTAAAATTGAGCAGATGCACCCTGTTACAAATTCTCTTAATTATAAACGTTAATAAATATTACATAGGATAATGTAATATTTAAGAAAACATGCCGTATGTTCACATTTATTACCTTAGATAAATACTAGATGTTACCCGTGGCTTCGCCCACGTTCAAAATTTAAACCAGCTGATATTGCTCCTGCATTTTTTTTTTGTATCCATCTATTGGAATAAATTGGGTTTATTCGTTTACATCATACACCACTGAAACACCTGTTTCTGTGCCTTACTTTTGGCTGGAAAGTTACTATTTTCCCGATAGTTGCACGGTAAAGTTACCTATTAGTGCACAGTAAATTTACCGTGCACTAGGAAACGGAAATAACGATGTAAACGATCAAAACAATCAGCTGATTGCAGCAAACTACTTAATACATGTTTTAATAGGTTACTTTATAGGGATGTAGTGGCAGCATCGGTAACAGCAGCAAACGTTTGTTTATTGTTGGATAGATTTTAAGAATTAATTGAGAAACATAGTTGTCCATGCAAAAAAACGCTACTTTTTTATCCGGAGGATGATATAAAGTAACGTACGTCACAGGCCCGGTAAGTTTTACCGTACTCGCATGAAAATCGCACGGAACTATCATGCTCGTCCGGTAAAAGAGTACTTACCAGACTATTATTAGTAATATACCATTTATTACATTCGTCTGCTTGTATGAATACGTTATACAGCTGACTTGCATAATCTGGCAAACATAGGTTATTTACATCAATGACAAGCATCTTTTATTTACATCGATGATGACAAAGAAACTCACAAACTTCCACTCTTATAATTATAATATTAATAGGATGGGTGTTAATGTTTCAGATTTTTTGCATTTATGAATGAGGTATCGAAATTTCTACCAAATTCGATTTAATTTTAATGAGGATTGTGCCTATTATGAATTAAATTAATAGTTTAAATTCATTAATATTTATTTTTTTGATCAATTTAGTTAGTTTCTTTTGAGAAATTGAATTAAAATTTAAAAATCAGTCATACGTCATGCATTTTCAATTTGATTCACTGCATATGTTCATGCATTAGAAAATATAATTTTCCTATAATGCATACATTTAAATAAAACTGCCATTGCTATGAAATAGCAAACGAATTTCATCGTTACTTATGAAAAAATATATTGAGATATATTTTTACATTACATGACATGAGGCTTGATAAATTTTTCCAAATTAGATGGACGGAAAACAGCAAAGATTCTTCGTAGATTCCTTTGTCTTCAGTTACTCCTCTGTCCTCCAAACCAGACAGAATTAATCAAACATAAATATTATTTTTCGACTGAATTAATTAAAAAATTAATTAATATGATTACAATCACTTCAGAGCTGTGAACAAGCTCCAACGTATCATACTTCTTGAATCAACAAACCGAAACTGAAAATGTACCGGTAAAAAATTAATTATTGCGTTTGCGATTCAGGAACAATAATTCAGGACTCGTGTTGGTCACTACTACATGCCCGTAGTGCGTGCGTTGCTCCTGACCTTGATAAGAGGCGTGATAAGGCCCAAGGTCAGCGTGCGTGAGTTGAATGGGATATATCTTCCTTCCGTCAGTTCTTTTAATGATAGGCTTGTCCAGAAATAAGAAAATAATTTTTGATGATTGAAATAAATATATTCAACAAAAATAGTTTGAAATAGCATAACAATTTGAAACTAAAAGTGTATTTTTCATCTAAATGTTTTGTTTTGCCTATACAGTACTAATGTGATTTATATTTTTAAAGAAAATACTACTAAAGTGATATTCGAAAGTGGAAATTCAATACACTAAATATACTGAATACTGTTTATTTCGGCTAAAACGAAATTCGGCTAAAAGAAGTTATGTGAATCCAAAGACCCACAAATGGAACTCTAAATAAACCTTTCGAATGCACGATATTCCCAATGAAATTGAAGATATGTAGACACGATAAGTACTTGAGATCTGATACACTATTTGACTTTGTTTCGTGTATTTTTATTAGACTTAATACTTGGTAGACAAAGTAGGTGGGTGAGCCTACATTATTTATTTGCTGATTTGCTCTACCCACTTCATCGTATTAATTTTTCAAATGTCAATTAATAAAAATTATATGTCTTATAACGACTCAGTCAGTACCTAATGGTCTGGACCTTGTTCGTCATTTCGTAAACAACGCATTCGTCAGTCCGCATATCCTATACTCTTATATGAGCAATGTTATCGGTCTTGCTTGCTTGCGTGCGTGCTTGCACATTTATCTCAAAAACGGCTCCGAGGATTTCCTTCAAAGTCTGGAAATAAGTAATTTATGACTCAAAAACGTCTTTTATGCAGATTACTTGGCCAGAGAAAATCTAATAATGTAATAAATCGAATGTCAAAGTTGTAAAATTTTAACATTAGCTTTATGGGTTGCCGTGATAGCAACGAAAATAAACAAGGAAAGTGTAAACAAATGATGTAATCATAACAGCTGTTTGGAATCTACAGCCATCAAGGGAAAATACAGCAAATGGGATGAAGAGTCCATGGAGCAATAAAAAAGGTTTCTTTTTATCAATTTTATGACATTTAAATATTTTATAGTAAATGGATGAACTGGTAAACATGAAATAACACCGAGCAAGGCTCGGTCCACCAGGTACGGATGACTGGGTTTTCAAACGGTTGTTGTAGAGACTGTTGTTCTACCTTGTTTAAAAATTCCTTGTTTTGTTTTTTCTCCGTTTACTTCGGCTATAGGTTAAAATACATGCTTGTCCCACAGCTCACAGTTACAAAATTACAAACTTAAATGATAGCGAGCTCACAAAGTAAATATAGGTAGATCGTTTTCGATTGTGAATTTCAAAATTAAGTCCAAAACGTTTTCCTCCGTTGAACCTAGTAAAAGTTTAATAAAGTCTGGTGTTTGTTTTGTTGTTGGCATTGCAACCAAAAAGGAGCAATAGTTTGTTGTTTACGTAATTATTATTTTTCTAACTACACAGAAGATAGATCTATCTTGTAAAGAAGAGGTGGTTTCTGTGTGTATGTATGTAGGTATGTTTGTATGTACGTATGTAGCAAGTGAACTCGAAAATACTGAACCGACTGGGTTGAAATTTCACACAGAGGTAGATCTTGAACCTGGAAAACACATAGGCCTATTCACTTCCTTAAAATCCCCTCGGGCTACGCCCCGTAAACGTCCTCAGTTTCAATGTTTACATTTTATAAGGACGTAAACATTCAAACACAGAAATTTAAACAGCTGTGGGTACAAATTTGACAGTTCTACAAGATCAGCTGTTTCAAGCTATCTATCGTGAGCAAAGCCACGGGCAACTGCTAGTTACACATAAAAATTGATTGTTTACGTTATTTGATTTCTTTAGGCCAAGTAACATACATAAACATTTATTTATGACCCAGAAATTAATTACCCTCCAGACTTTGATGAAAATCCTCGGAGCCGTTTTGAGATGACATAAGACGGTGACACACTATCACACATTTCATCATACAAGACATCACACCACACATCACACAGGACAAAAGGGAGGATGTGTGATGGTGTGTCAGGGATCCGCGCATCACACAAGACATCACACCAAACATCGTCGCGAGCGCTCTGGAGGCGGTTTTTTTTGGCGAAAGATCAAAGAAATGTCTGGTACGGTGTCTTGTATGATGTGTGATAGTGTGTCAGGGTCTATTCTGCCCCGAACGTCTTTCCGGTACCGCGCTCGGAGGAATGTGTGATCCGATGTTTTGTCCGGGGAAATGTGTGGAGCGAAAAATTTATTTCCCTGCGCGATGTGATGTGTGGTGTGATGTCTTGTTCCGGGAAATGTGTGATAGTGTGTCACCGCCTTTATGATTATGAGCAAGCACGCAAGTAAGCAGGCACTGCTCATAAACACACATTGACATTGAATTTACAGTCAACGTATAAAATAAATCAACACACCACAATAACCAGGGAACACCCAGGCAATTTTCCGTACACCGTGCACCTTCCATGTACTCTTGTAATTCCAGTAATCCCCAGAGGAGGAGCGCACGACCTTGGGGTATATAACCGGCGCGCGGCGCGCAGTGGTCAGTTCCCACTTGTCACCATGAGTACGCAGACGTTGTGCGCAGTCGCCGCCGTGCTCCTATGCGCGTGCGCAGTGCTGGCGCAGGCGCAGCAACGCGCTGGCGGCGGATACACCAACAAGTACGACAACATCGACCTGGACAAGATACTGAGCAGCAAGCGGCTGGTCAGTAACTACGTGCAGTGTCTCGTGGACCACAAACCCTGCCCACCGGAGGGCCAGGAGCTTAAAAGTAAGTTACTGATTTTTTTGGTTTTTTGTGAAATTTGGAACAAGCGTGTAAAGTGAAATTCGACTTCGAGTATGTCGTGTATGAAAACAGCAAGATAGATTGATTCCATGGATATTTAAAAAAATAACATTTATTTTCTATTTTTAGTCCAACACGTTTTAAAGTTAACGGTTATAACTAAGTCCACCTTGGAACAATTAACAATTTTCGTTTTTAATCTTATTCTATATGTCAATTATATACTGAGGTATTGGCTGTGCTAAATGCAGTACTTTGTCAATCAAATATTTACCATGGGAGCATAATTGGCCAAAATCTTGGGAAATACCGAATTATGCATTATATTCGAGCCTTTTTAGAGATAATTGTGCAATCAAACAATCAAACAAACATTGCTCATAGGATTTTAATCACTATATACGGTATAATAAATAATACTATCTTTTAGTCACCGTGATTTGAACTGTTTAGTTTAATTTTCGCATTCTACACGTCATAATGCATTAAATAGCTTAATTAACTTAAGATTTTTCTATAGTAAAAGTTATTTTATTTACCTCACTATATAAAATTAAATTTCAGTTAACTTTAGTTGTTGTCAGTTAACTTTACGACTAAACCTGATATGCTTGCTAAAACTAAGCCCTCTTTTAATCCTAGCTCGAATTAAAACTGGTTTCAGGGATCGAAAATAGAACATAAACTCTGATATTTAAAGTGTAGGGGTTAGATTTTAGACAATGAACTTCAATGAACGTTTTTCTTGAGGGGTGAGATTTTTCTATGGCGCCGTAGTGTCGTCATAAGCAATAAACTCAAAACTATATACTATATATCCACCTGGATCTCGTGAGTCTCGTTTACAAAGACGAGATTGGTTTTAAGAGGAGTCAAGTTTGGTTTGAAGACGATATTAGTTATTGCTGTTCTTATGTAGTCGTACTACTGTTAAGTATTGATTAGGTACTCTTATTACACCATCAGTGGACAAAACCATAACTATCTCAAATCGGCGTGAGAGAAGACAGTGACGCAAATGAGAAGGGGGTGATTGACAATTAAATCACCCTCCATTTTATCACATTTAAAAGCCACTTTATACTAAAATTTAAATACATTACAGTTACAAGAAAAAATATTTATTTATTTATTTTACATGCAACAATACAGGTTATATACCCAATTACATTGTGCATGTTGCAGAAGAAGACATGCAGTTATCATAAAGTGCACAATATTTCAGTCCAGTCCAGTTCAACGAACATAATTATCACTATTAATGCAAGTAACAAAAAAAAATAAATAAATAGCGTAACAGTAACAGTAACAATAAACAATAATAATTAACAATAATCAACAACAATAAACTCTGCTAAGATTTAACAATAACTAGGCTCCAGAGTAGCGAGAGAAAATAAATATTAAAAGAACAATAAATAAAATAAATACAGATACTTCCCCTCCCCTTTCTCAGCAGGCTGACTAGAAATTCAAGCTATCAATTTAAACCCCCTTGACAATATCTTTTGTACTGGTAAATATTATTTGCAAATATATCAACTTCTCCCGATAAGGAGTTATATAATCTCATCATTGTGTTTAAAGGTGATGAAAACTGTACCCTTGTGCGCGAACAATTAATATTGAACAAATTTTGTCACCTATTGTAAAATGTTGGAGCATAAAAATTAATTTTAGACAAACAAAATGAATGAATTATTTCACCTCTTAACAATTTAAAAAGAAATAGTAAATGTGCCAATTTTCTTCTTTTCTCAAGACTTTCCATTTCAAAAATACTTAAAAGCTGATTATATGAAATATCAAAAGTATAGTGACCAGTTTCCTTAAAATATAAATAGCGCAAAAACTTCTTCCGAACTTTCTCAATTGAATTGATATGAACAGCAAAATAAGGATTCCATACTATACTAGCAAATTCCAAATTAGACCTAACAAGTGATACGTACAATGATTTTAATGTTGAAATTGAATGAAAATTATGAGACTGCCTAATAATAAATCCTAGTTTCTATAAGCCTTATTTATAATAGAAAAAATGTGTTGATTAAAATTCAAAGTAGGGTCTAAAATCAAGCCTAAATCCTTAAAATCATACACTCTTTCAAGATTTGTACCATCAATAGAATAATCATTTAAAATATATATTTTTTTCCTAGTAAATGTCATGACATTATATTTCTAGATAATATTAACAAATGAAACATTTGTTAATATTAAAATTAATTTTATTTCTAATACTCCACGCTACAATTGCATCCAAATCCGCCTGTAATGGTTATTGACTATTCTATACAATTTGACTATTCAATTTCTATACAATATTAAGGGATATGAAGCATCGCATACATGCACTTGTTGTCCTGTATACTAAAAAGCGAGCAAGTAATAAATAAATAAATTGTTATCAGGAAACTATATTTACAACCACAATAACATTAACAAACTGTAGAAAAGATGTCGCTCAGGCGGCTTGTTCCTGGCCGATGTTGTCATTGGACACCTCGAAGGGAGGGTCCTGAGCCTGACCGTCGCTCTCGTTGGTCACATCCTGGTCCAGGGCGACCTCTGGCGGTTCCTCCGAGGAAGGAGCGTCCGGTCCACTCTCCGGGGGCTCAAACTCCCCATTCTCCATCCTGTAAAGGAGTATTCATTTCAAGGAATAATATAGTTACTAAGTTTACAGCAGAACAACTGCAGGGGGTGGAGTATCGTCTGATGGGAGTTTCAAAAGCAAGCCCTTGTTTATAGCACAGTAAGAAAACTTGTGTACTGATAAAATTTTAGAATGTTGTATAGGTTCAGGAAAATGTAAAAATTTAAGGTTTGTATTAGTAGGGATCTACAGGTCGCCATCTAGCATTATGTAGAATTCAATGATAGGCTAAATTTAGTAATAAAAGCAATTCTTAAACATCACCAAAATATCATAATTGCTGGTGACTTTAATATTAATATTTTGGTCGATGACTAACCTAAAAAAGAATTCGTTAATGTTTTGAAATAGAATGGGTTAAAATATCATGTAAATTTCCCTACTCGTGTCACGGAAACCAATAGTAATGGTATTGAAAACATAATTAGGAACCTAAGTGATTTTTAATATTTAAGAAAAAAAGGAGACGGAGAGTCCGGTCCACTCTCCGGGGGCTCGAACTCCCCATTCTCCATCCTGCAAAAGAGTATTTTCAGAAAATTCGCACTTGAAGAAAGAATGCATAATGAAGAAAGAAGGATGGAATGAATTTCGTACTTCAATTAGCTTTAAGGCAGGGTTATCCTACTAATATTATAAATCTGAAAGGAAGCAGGAGTGCACCTAATCCCTAGCTTCCCAGGAGTCCTGATTTGACCCCTTATTTGGACCAGTTGACTTTTTTTGAGGGGGGGGGGGTGGGGGGTTAAATAAACGAGATGGTGTATGGATGACAAATTACCGGTTAGAGACATCAGTGTGAGCAAATTTTGTCAGCGATCAAGACTGTTCCATCACCGGATCACCAGAAATAATACAAAACTTTGGGAGAAATTTAATTCTGATCTGATGCCTCTAGATGTTCAAACGGAGCTCGCGAGCGCGTCTAAAAACTAAGTAAATAAGTCACGAAAAAGCGTGGTTTTTTCTCTTCAATTCATCAATTTAAACAGGGTGTCCGGAAATTATGGTAAAATATTTTAGTACATGATAGTAGAGGTAAAAATAAGAAAAAAGTTCATATAAACATAGGTCCTGAAGTGAACCGTTTTCCGTCTGTGTGTCTGGTTGTGATGTTTACATATTTAATCATATCTCACGAACCTCTTAAGGCACAAACTTCAAACTTGGTATGTGGATGACCACTATTAAGAACTATTTTTTTAAGAAGTATCAAATTTCTACTTTGTACCATTTCCAAATGACAACAAAGCTAAATTTCTTCAAAGCTAAATATCTTAAAAATCGTAAATTTCAGAAAAATTATACAAGAGACAAAAAAGTTGCAAAATTTAGGTAATCCAACTAACGCTAATATCAAGATTATAATGATCGGACAACTAGTAACGGAGAAATAGTGAATTTTCCGAAAAAAACATGCACATTTTAGTATGTTCTAAAGAACCATGTTTTTATTCAGAGAAGTTAAAATTTCTCCGTTATTAGTTGTCCGATCGTCATAATCTTAATATCAGCGTTAGTTGGATTAAATTTTGCAGCTTTTTGTCTCTTGTATAATTTTTCTAAACTTTACGGTTTTTAAGATATTTAGCTTTGAAAACAAAAAACAGTCGTCATTTTGAAATGGTACAAAGTAGAAATTTGATACTTCTTACAAAAATAGTTCTTATTAGTGGCCATCCACATTCTAGTTTGAAGTTTATGCGTTAAGAGGTTCGTAAGATATGATTAAATATGTAAAAATCACCAACAGACACACAAACAGAAAACGAACCACTTTAGGACCTATATTTATTTAAACTTTTTTTCTTAATTTTACCTCTACTACCTTATACAAAAATATTTTACCATAATTTCAGGACACCCTGTATAATATAAAATGCAATGTACCTTATAGCCAAGCCGACCGGTGCCGGGCTCTGAGCCTTCGCCATGGAAGGGGTGATACCGTATTCTTGTAGTTCCTTGTCATCCTCCATTACATGACTTCCATTGAAATAGAGCTGCTGGTTTTCCGCTGGTACCCTAAGGACACCTTCTATTATTTTCTTAAGTTCCAAAACCGTCGTTGTATGTTTTGCATCTGTAAATATGACGATTTTCTTTCTTCTGATCACAAGAAAAACGTCCATTTGTGTGGTGTGATTAAATTGTTTGTCACCTGACTTAAAAACGAAGCAAATTCCACCCGAGCTTACATTAAAGTTAATGCGAAATGACTAATGAAAATATAACCTCTCCGATTTTAGGTTAGGTTTTCAAATGTTTATAAACGTGGGCTCTGTTTAACCGGGGCCGACCAAGGTCTATAGAGGAGAAAAGAAAAGAAGAATAACAGTACTTATGCAAGGCGACACTACGCCTTGAATTATGTCAGGTTATCTATTAAAAAATGTAAACAAATCGTGACGTATTTTATAGACCCGGAACCTATAACCTATAGCTGGGATCGTGACGTCTTTTATAGACCGGAAATCTATAACTGCTTGGTTTGATAGGCCATATGGGATTTAGGCAGCAACCTGACGGTATAATAATATTAGTACTAGGATCAATCCTGGATCGAGTCTTGCTCACTATTTTTTCATGTTTACCAGTTCATCCAATCACTATCGAACATTTCAGTGTCATAAAATTGATAATTAAAAACCTTTTTATCACTCAATGCAAGTTTTAATCCACACCCTGAATTTTTCATTCGAGGTGAGTTTTTGCAGCGAAATAAACAATTTATTTTATAATCAGAAATAATAAATTATTAAAAACAAAGTAATGCATAACGGGACAAGATTATATTTAAGCTATGGATGGTTCCTTAAAAAAACTCAGTTTATATAAGGATTGCTGATAAGTAGCTGACACTATTTTAAAATATAGTGTCTTATACCAACCAGCTTTTAAGAAAAGGCTTTCTTAAATTAATATCATAGTAAATACTCCCCCCCTCCCTCTGATTCCCCTTAAACTTTGGGAAACCTGTAGTATTGTTATTTTTCTCTCCTTCTTTACAAACCTGGCACATAACCACTCCCCTTCAGCAGGCAATACAGTTCTTCCTCCAAAAGCCGCAGACGACTCCTTACGCCTGAACAGCGTCTTTCCTGACTGGAGACAAGTTTGCAAATTCAATAATCAGGGAGGCCGGAGCCAGCTTGTGTTTACATATTATGTAACCAAGGCCGCTCACTGTCCAGTGTCCAGGAGCTAACCACCGCCATTACCACTGTTAACACGTCCGACTCCGACCAAGGCTAGGGACGTTCCGATACTTCCGATAATAACACGTATCGGTAGTTTTCTTTCGATATTCACGGTATTGATATCGTGAATCAAACCTGGAAAGGAATCTGTAGGAGAAGAGCTACCTAGGAATCAGGACACCTGACATGGCAACAACCATCTATGTAAATAAATACAACTTTACATCGATGGCAACAACTTACCGATCACGACAACTACCCGGAAAGACGTAAACTGACTTGACTGAAAAAAAAACAAAAAACAGTTGACCTCTCGTACGTGGATTCCCCGGCAGAAAATACGAGTCGCTGAGTATAGACCAACGGCGTAGTTTAGGTGAAAAAAGAAGAATAAGAATCAAAAAGCAGGAGGATAGAGGGGAGAGTGAAGGAAGATACAGAGTTGGATTAGAAAGTAATGAAATATTAAAAGAAAGCCCCCGAAGAGAAGAGGAAGACAGGACTGAAAGGAAACCGAGGTAAAATAGACCTCGGTTTTAAATATTTTTCAAAAAATCGGATAACCAAGTGGGACTTTTACCGTATGTTCCTTGATATGTTACTTTTGAAACTCCATCACTTTACCGAAAATAAAACTTGTGCTCAAGCCGCCATCTTGGAAAATGGCGGCCAAAATATAGTTTTTGAGCTATATCATGATAACTATTAAGTTTAGAAAACAACTTCTTACACAAAAGTTGGTTGGTTTAAAAAGATGTGGCGGCTTTATCAATTGTTGTACAACAATACGTTGAATATAAATGGTATAGGCATTTTCAAACCAAGCAACTTTTGTATCAGAAGTTGTTTTCTAAACTTATTAGTTATCATGATATAGCTCAAAAACTATATTTTGACCGCCATTTTCCAAGATGGCGGCTTGAGCACAAGTTTTATTTCCGAAAAAGTGATGGGGTATCAAAGGTAACATATCAAGGAACATATGGTAAAAAGTCCCACTTGGTTACCCGATTTTTTTGAAAACTGGGTTTTTCTTCTAAAATGACTGGACTAACTAAAAAGTTGGGAACTCGAGAGAGGCAAAGAAGCAATGGAAAAATGGTATCAATATCGTATTTAATCATTCGATATTATCTTGGTATCGAAAGAAAGTTTGGAGCATCGGATCAAAAGTATTGAAAAGTATATAAAACGCGACAGGGGAGGAAAAATTAATAATCTGCAAAAAAATACAGAAATGGATGTAATCTTCCATTTTGTATTTTTTGCCGCTATACTTTATTGTTTATTTACTACTTTATCATCTAAATTTTATTCGAATTAAATTATGTTTATTTACTGAAGCATTATACCGTTTTATAACTAATTTGTATAAAATTTTTTGTCACCCTACCCAATTAACAAACTAATAGACAATAGATAATCTTCAATAATCCCGAAAAAGTATAAGATCGTAATTGGAAATGACATGCTCAAAGGAACAATTTTTATAAAGATTGTAACATACAATGTGCAAATTAATTATGCTAAAAAAATTAAGTACGCTTAAAAAATTAAGTACGCTTAAAAGATTAAGTATGCTTTGCTAAAAGGGAGTACCAAGGGGGCAACAGTTAGAGAATTCGGCACCTAAAATTGATCCTTCGATGCACGTTCTGACTTAAAACATCGTGACTTTCCTGTCCTGGCCTGATTTGGTGATCGTGTTCCAGAGGCGCTGCCGGACGCGATCAGGACCAAGTGCGCCAAGTGTTCCGAGGTGCAGAAGGACAAGGCCATCAAGGTAGGTGGCTGAATATTTATTGTATTTCGTTCATAAAAAGGTGATCGAAAAACAATCTTTTATCCAAACCCTTCCTACTTTCCTACTTTCTTGGCTATTTAATTGCCGTAGATGTCATTCTCGTGAAATTATCGTCTGCCAATTGTAGGTTAAACTAAAAAAAATAATAAACTAAGCTTGATGTAAAAAATTGACATAACAAACAATAGCCAACAGTCAAACGAATGTTTTTAAAAAACTAAACAGGTTTTCTAATTTATTTTTAAGCCGATTAAATTAATTTAATTTACATTGAATCTTTGAATATTTTGTATCATAATTTCTAATAAAAACATTTTCTAAAATTTCTTTATTACAACGTCTAATTCCCCCCTCCCTACCATGCACATCCTCCTACCTCATTTCCAATCTGGACCACTCACCTCTACTTTCAATTGACGTAATGTATAGACGGCCTTTAACAAATATTATGTTCCCGATCCCGTTCCCGTTCCTGTTCCCGTTCCCGTTCCCGTTACTGTTCCCGTTCCCGATCCCGATCCCGTTCCCGTTCCCGTTCCCCTTCCCCTTCCCGTTCCCGTCCCCGTCCCCTTTCCCGTTTCCGTTCTCGTTCTCGTTCTCATTGTCATTCTTCTGCAGGTAATCCGGAAGATGCAGCGCGACTACCCCGCCGAGTGGAAGGTGCTGACGGACAAGTGGGACCCCAGCGGCCGTCTCATGCGCGAGTTCGAGCAGGAGAACGCCAAGCGCGAGCAGCAGAAGAAGCTCAAGGGCTGAACCAAACTATCTTTTTTAAGACTGTAACAATAAAATTAGCTTAGGAGTAAAAGTTTTCGAATTGTTATGACCTTATTTTGTCTTCAATGTTGATACTTTGTAAGTAAGCTTGGGGGAAAAGTAAGACAACCTCAAGACGTATGTTGCAATAATAATCATAATTATTTGTCTCGTTTCTTCCTTTGAAATTCCATCACACATAAACTACTGCACGGGCTTATCTAATATTGAGTAGATAAATAGCTAATACATACAAATAAAATCTCAGAATATTAGAATTCCTGAAAATACTTTATTAATATGTCCTGTGGGCTTCTTAGGTCTCAAATTTATCTTGGAAAACGAATGTAACCAAATAAACCTAATTCCAACTGACATGTACCATAGCCATCTCTAGTAACATTACTACATAGACGGCCATGCTTATACACAAAACAATGCAGGAGCAAGACCAGATGCTTTGTGGTGGAGATGCGATAAGAAAAGTGCTTAATTTAAAAGGGTCTTAAAAAAAGATTTTTAACACCATATGTAACCAAATTTTAAAAATTATTTTTCAAAATTAGTTTGTATTTTTTTATACCGAGTTCGAGCAGAAGAACACCAAGCGCGAGCAGCAGAAGAAGCTAGAGGGCTGAACCATCTAATTTAAGACTGTAACAATAAAATTAGCTTAGGAGTACAATTTTTGGATTTTTTACCTTATGACCTAACAGTCAGTCGGTGGCGCAGTTGGTAGCGCACTCGGCCGCCGGAACTGTGGCCTCGAATCGTCGCAGGTTCGAGATTCGAGCTGGTCGCTTACTTGTAGCAGTAGGCAACTGTTCACCCTTGTACTGTACCGGCTTACTCCTTACCTTTGCTTGATAACGTCCACGTACAGATCAATAGTCTATGCGTGGGCGGGACAAAGGCAAGGTAAAAAAGAGTCTGCCACCCTTTTTTTGATAAACAAATTTTCCTTAACGTTGATACTTTGTAAGTAAGCTTGGGAAGCAGTAAAAACCCCTCTAGACGAACTAGTATATGTTGCAATAATAATCATAATTATTTGTCTCGTTTCTTCCTTTGAAATTCCATCACACATAAACTACCGCACTAACTTAACTGATATTGGATATTTAGATAGCAAAGGCACTCAAGTTGGGTCTAAGAATATTTTAATTCCTGGAAATACTTTTAAAATATGTACTGTGGGCTTCTTAAGTTTCAAACTTAACTTGGCAAACGAATATTGCAGGTGTGAAAGTTTGTGAGTTTTTCCATTTTTCTTTGAAGCTCCATCACGCATAAATTACTGCACTAGCTTATCTAACTTATCTAATAGGTAGTCAGCAAACACACTGAAATAACAGGATATAAGAATATTTGCATTCCTGAAAACACTTTTAAATTACGGGTTCAAAGTCTCTCTGGGCTTCTAAAGTCTCAAATTTAACTTGGCAAACGAATGTAAACAAATAAATTCAATTCAAATTGACAGATACAAAAAACAGTGCAGGAGCAAGACCGGCTGATTCGTGGTGGAGGTAGGGTAAGAAAAGTGCTCAGTTTTAAAGAGCCTCCAAATAAGGTTTTTAACACCATATAGAACAAAATTATTAGAATTCTTTATAAAAATTAGTTTGTATTTTTTATATAGAGTTCGAGCAGGAGAACGCCGAGGAGAGCAGCAGAAGAAGCTCAAGGGATAAACCATCTAATTTAAGACTGTACAGTAACAATAAAATTAGCCTAGGAGTGAGTTTTGAATTTTTGACCTTATATTGTCCATAACGTTGATATTCGTAAGCTTGGGGAAATGTAAGAAACCATAGCCAAGGCCGCAGTGCCAGTAAATGGCAACAACGCGTCTAAGGGTTCAGCTGATTTGTTAATCCATACTCGTCGATGTAAATTACATCGATGTCCATACTCTCATATATGACATTGCCTTTTGTTTGCTTGGAATCAGCTGGCTATGTAAGGGGTTTTACCATTAAAAACCCCTTGCAAAGCGACGTTGCCAGTTCGAAGGCCACGGCCTTATTACTACAGACGGCCATAAAGAAACCCTCTAGACGTTCTACTATATGTTGCTATGATATAATTATTTTGTCTTGTTTATTTCTTTGAAATTCTATCACACATAAACTATTGCACCTACTTAACGTACCCAATATTGGTTCGGTGGATGGCTAATACATTCAAACATGATCTAAGGCTATTTTAATTATTCCTGAAAATACGTTAATCATGGGTGCCCTGGGGACTTTGTGCAGTTTCAGTGGAAAAAAAACTCGGAGTACTTCTTTTAGTTTTTCCTTGTGTATTTAGTTTTCAATAAAACCTATTAGTGTTAAATATCATTGGAGAGAGGATAAAATGTAGAACATATTGACTACAAATTTGGATTCACTCCCTTTGGGTATGTGCTAGGGTAGATAACGTTCAATAAATAAAAAAAATTCTTCACCCTATACTTCTTTGAGTTGTTCTTGGAAATAAAGCTGTGAGTATTAACTATTTATTATTATTTTAATGTAGAGTATTCTTTTCTGGACAATGTGGTACGCAACACATGGTATTTTCAGTTGAATAAGTAATTTTTATGACCATTTTTCTAAAAGTCTGCGCGACATAAAAAATGGTCAGCGCTAAAGACATTTTCTATTAGCACTTGGAGGGTTATGTCTCGAACTTAACTTGGTAGACGAAAGTAAACATCCTTCAAATATTATGATCGCGAAAGCTTGTGAGTTTGCCCATTTTTCTTTGAAATTCAATCACTTATAAACTGCTGCACTAACTTACCGTACCTAATTGTTTTATCAAGTTCCTTGCTGGTAAAATAATAGTCTATCGATCATTGCAGCCATTTGCGTAGAATACAAAAAATGCGCAGGTATTAGGCGAAGAGAACTGTCACTTAATTGGTTCCCTCTACGAAAAGCCATACGATACTTTACTTTTTTGAAGTTACCGGATTGCTTGAATACAATGTTGATAAGCAAGCCTTACCTTAGCAAGTTTATATAGAGATCCCTTAGAGATCGATTTCGGATCCGTAGATCCATCTTTAGTAAGGATCCAGGTTGACCAAGTTTAGTGATAATACTATATTCACTCGACGAGTTTCATTGTCTATAACAGTCACTTCACATATGACAAACATTACATCAAATACAAAGTACCTAAGTCGCCATGACTTTACCATGGTATTTGCATCGAGCACGCAGATATTTATTTGTGATCAATTTATTTAATTTGTTTGTTTGTAAAGAAGGTTTGCTCTTTCAACACAAAAAATATGGACATCGCCATCTCTAGTAACAAGGCCACGGTGCTAGTAAATGGCAAAAACAGCGCGCCTAAGGGTTCAGCTGAATTGTTTATCCATACTTTCTTATTATGGCACTATCTTTTGTTTACATGAAATCAGCTGGCTTTGTAAGGGCTTTTAACATGCTAAAAGCCCTCGAAGAGAGGTGTTGCCAGGTCGAAGGCTTATTACTAGAGAGATGGCCATACATGATATGGATCATTAACTTCGATACTTTGTAAGTAAACCCAAGTAAGCTTGAGGGAAGAGTAGAAAATCATGTAATCAGACGTTCTAATCTATATATTGGGGGGGGGGGGAACAAATAATAGCTATGAATTAGATAAATACATTTATTTATTAGACAAAGTTAACATTATGTTACACAGTACATGATCTAAACAAGGAAGGTGAAGAAACAGCATTCAAGGCGTTATATATTTCCCATCTCTATCAGGCCTGGTTTGCACGATGACCAGTACAGTAACACCTTTAAACAAAAGAGAACAAAAGAATTGTTTTCTACTGTCTTACTGTCTGGTCGTGCAAACCAGGCCTCATAGCAGTTCCCACCTCACCCCCCTGTCCTGTCCCCCCCCTGTTTACTGTCCTGCCCCCCACTGCCTACTCTCCTGCCCCCCACTGTCCCTGTCCTGCCCCCCACTGTCTACTGTCCTGTCCCCCCAATGTCCACTGTCCTTTCCCCCACTGTCCTTTCCCCCACTGTACACTGTCCTGTCACTCCCGCACGCTGTACCTGCGCCTGTACTCGCCGCTGGGGTCGTACTTGGCGGCCAGCTGGTCCCAGTAGGGTCGCCTGTGGTGGACGAGGTAGTCGATCACCCGCCGCGCCTGCTTGCGCTGCACCTCGCTGCACTTAGCGCAGTCCGACTTGAGCGCGTCCGGCAGCCGCCCTGCAACAAGCAAAGCTCATTCCACACTAGGAAACCGTCCTGTAATAAGCAGAGCTTAGTCCACACTGAGGAACCGTCCTGATACAAGTAAAGCTAAGTCCACACTGAAGAACTTTTTTTGAAACAAGCAAAGATCAGTCCACACTGAGGGACCGTCCGCAACAAGCAAAGCTCAGTCCACACTGGGGAATCGTCCTGCAAAAAGCAAAGCTTAGTCCACACTCAGGAACCGTCCTGCAACACACCAAAGCTTAGTCCACACTCAGGACCGTCATGCAACACACCAAAGCTCAGTCCACACTGAGGAACCGTCCTGCAACAAGCAAAGCTCAGTCCACACTGGGGAACCGTCCTAGAACAAGCAAAGCTCAGTCCACACTGGGGAATCGTCCTGCAACAAGCAAAGCTTAGACCACACGGAGGAATCGTCCTGCAACAAGCAAAGCTCAGTCCACACTGGGGGACCGTCCTGCAACAAGCAAAGCTTAGACCACACGGAGGAATCGTCCTGCAACAAGCAAAGCTCAGTCCACACTGGGGAACCGTCCTAGAACAAGCAAAGCTCAGTCCACACTGGGGGACCGTCCTGCGACAAGCAAAGCTCAGTCCACATTGGGGAACCGTCCTAGAACAAGCAAAGCTCAGTCCACACTGGGGAACCGTCCTGCAACAAGCAATGCTCAGTCCACACTGAGGAACCGTCCTGCAACAAGCAATGCTCAGTCCACACTGAGGAACCGTCCTGCAACAAGCAATGCTCAGTCCACACTGAGGAACCGTCCTGCAACAAGCAATGCTCAGTATACACTGAGGAACCGTCCTGCAACAAGCAATGCTCAGTCCACACTGAGGAACCGTCCTGCAACAAGCAATGCTCAGTCCACACTGAGGAACCGTCCTGCAACAAGCAATGCTCAGTCCACACTGAGGAACCGTCCTGCAACAAGCAAAGATTAGTCCACACTGAGGAATGGTATTTTAAAATACCGATTTCTCGATGTATAGGGGACCTCTGATATCGAAACATACGATATATCGAGATAAAAAAGTCTATATATTCGATATCGAAACAAGCGATATTTTGGAAAATAAGAAGAAAAGTTGAGTCTATGTGAGTTACAAAGTTGTATAATTCGATTTTTATGATTAGGGTTGTCTTTGACTCCTCTTATCTCAGTTTTCACACTTTTATCTGTTGACCTTTTGGAGAGTTGAATTTTATTCCATTATATTTTTTACACATTTTCCTGTAAACTTCTTCAAGGGTATAACCAATTTATACAATGACTTTCTTCGATTCTATCCTATTTAAGCAATGTGATTTTGCGAGCGTGCGTGCTTGCTTGCACAATTATCTGAAAAACAACTCCGAGGATTTTCTTAAAGTCTGAAAATAATTTATCCTCATAAACATGTTCTATGCAGATTATTTGGAAAGAGAAAATCTAATAACATAGGCTAATCAAATTAATTCTAAAGTTGTAAAAGTTTAACATTGGCCTAATGAGTTGCCATGTATAAACTATCCGGAAATCGACTATTAATCAGATCAGTTACCTCCGTCCAAAATTAATACTTAATAAGAGATTCATTCATGGTTTTCTCACATTAGTACAACAAATAAAAATTGTTTAAAATAAAACTTATAAGCTCCCACGAGGAAGCACGTATCTAGACGACATACAATAGGAGAGCATTATATTTCAAGGTCTTACTAGGAAGGAGGCAAATGACCGAGATCAGTTCGATTCCCATGAGAGAAATTATATTAGAAAAATTGGAATAACTCACCATCAGCGACACGCCTTATTCTCGGAACAATAGGGCTGGACTTCAGTCGTTCTCCCAATGGCTCCGTAGGTATCGGATTCGCCATCGCCGATTGGCAGGAGGGCGTGACAATAGCACTACGGGGGAAAAGTCCGATGGAAGGGAGAGTGATGGAAAAATTGAGAGGAAGAGTTAGGAAATCAGTCTTCGAAGAGGAGTAGAAGTAATAAGTTGGGGAACTCAGGGGCCACTCTGAATTGAGTAGGAGTTGGTAAACCGTCGCGGACAGTATTAAGCACCCGTCGGCACCCTCGAGATAGTCTATTTCCCCAACGCACGAACTTCGAGATTTCGCTTCGAGACTCGCACCACCGAGGGACATCCAGCGGAAGACATCCTACCGGAACGAGACCCAGGCCACCGGAGACCAACACCGAGGCGACGCACACCATCAGGAGGCAACGCACACCACCGAGGGGGAGAAGACACCACCGAGGATCACGCAGACCACCGAAAGGAGTGGAGATCACCGAGAGGAGACACCGACTCGGGGATCCACGCGGACCTTCAACTGGCTGGCGACGCGGGCGTAACACGGGTCCACCAGGAAAGATGCAGCGGGTATGTCCCCAATCAAATTAAAATAATTTGGTGCACTATAAGCTCAATTAAACTCTCAGAGAAAGAATTTGAAAGTCCAACCCAAAGGGATAAATTGAATAATAATAATTTAAATAAATAAATATTAAATAATAAACTTGTATCGAACAAAGATAATAATAATGAAATGAAATAAACTGTTTATTAACAAAGCAAATAAAATCCATTAAAGGAATGACTGTCTAAGAAATAGATCCTATCTCCACTTAGGAAGGAAAGTGAGATAGACAATTGTAAATATAAAGGACAATTGTAAATATAAAATAAGGTTAACCATTTGTGAATAGTTGTGAAAGACATTATAGTTAACTTGTCGTTTATTCTTATCAAAATATAAGAATCATTTTTGATTTTCTTTGTGTAAAAGGGTTTGTACTTGTATATAATATGTAATACCTTTATTAAGGTCCTTGTAGCGTACATGATAATCAATACAATATATTTCAACCTATAAAATGTGTATTCAATTTATATAATACTATGAAAATTTGACTCTACTAAGAACAACAGTTCACTCAGTGACCTATAACATATTTGGAGAATATAATTTTCAAGAGGGTCAGTAAATAAGTAGTGCACCATGTATGTTTAATAGTTCATGTATATTAAAGGAAATTATTGCTCTACAGTGTGTTCACTCAATCTACGTTCCTTTGTGTCACCTTTCACTTGCCATGCGAGTTACACAGCCTATGTTCTGAACCAGTCTGTTTAAGGTTCCCTCAGAACCCCCAAAGTTTACATGGTGGAGAACGCCATTTTGATCTAACCATCAAGGATTGAGTGAGCACAATAAGAGCATATGTGTTAATCATAAGGACATTTGATTTATCTTTAAAGATAAGAGTGTATAATTCCAATGCCATATTAAAGGAGTATATTAAGCATTAAGTAGGCCAGATTTCAAAATAAAACAGAACTAATTATAATCAGAACTAAACAGAATTAATTATAATCAGAAATATTATTTATAAATAAATTTACAAACCAGGAAGCAAATAAATTTCTCGCCCAACAACTAATAAATTAACGAGTGCATAAATAAAATAAATTGCAAAAACGAATTTTCATTTCAATAACAGTTACAAATACAATAAAATTCTAGTGGATTGCTTAACAAAAACCTTAAATCATGAAATGTCGTCAATAGGACCCGAGTTACCAACAGACATATACAGAGTAAACAAAGACACCCTCAGACATATTCTAACTTTATTTAAAATTAAATATAAAGAAGAGGACACAGTTAGTATCTTACGCCCAATCGTAGCAGATATTAAGGCATATCTTAAAACTCCATTAACAGAGGATAGGAAAAATACACTTAGGAAACTAATAAAAGGGACATATCTCACGGAGGAAGAATTACAAATTTATCCTTCACTTACTAGAATCCAACAATTTTTGCAAGAAAGACACTATCTGTACGAACAACAAACTAGCGACTCAGAATCTGAAACGGATTACGAAAATATAGGCCAAAATATCCCTGAAGAAATATCACAAAACCCTAAACTAGGACAACCAGGCACTTCTAATCAACTCCAAATCCCAAAATTAACGGTTAATTTACCTCCCGACACAAAAATGGCACTCCCTAAAGAAAAACTTCCCTTAATTTCGGCTGGAACCTACCACGGGTTACCTACGGAAAACCCAAATGATTTCATTGATAAATACGAAATAGCAGCACAATCAAATAACTGGCAGGGAGAAACAAAACTAAAATTATTTCCGGCATACCTAGCAGGAACAGCACTCACGTGGTATAAATACTATACCAAAAACAACCCACCCAATAATTGGGACACTTTTAAAGACACCTTTATAACAACCTTTACACCCGCGGCGCAGGCAACAACCCTCCAAAGCGTCTTGGACAAAAAGGTACAGGGCAAAGACCAACCCGTTCTAGCATATTATCTAGAAGTCCTAACCTTATGCAAAAGACACGATCCGGACATGAGTGACCGCAGGATAGCGCAATACATTATTCAAGGCCTTAAGCCTGAAATTTGCGACAAAATTGTAGCGGAATCGTGTGATACGCTAAAAGATCTAGAAAACAACCTTAAAAAGGTCGAATTGCAACTCGAAATTAAATTAGCAAACAAAGAAAAATATGATAGGGCGGAAAAATTAGGACAAACTAAGGAAACCCCCAGCAGTCAAGGATCACAAATTGAAACTCTCCAAAACCAAATAAAAAGCTTAACTCAAGTCATCAACAATTTAAATATCCAACGAGAGCAGCACCTCCAACAACCACAATACAACACTCCACCCTATAACTACAGAGGTTACAACCCACAACGAGGAAGAGACAGCTACAAGGCGACGGGAGCGATGATGTCACAAGGTCCACGTCACATCGGCCCACAGCAGTGGCGTCAACGACAACACGTCCCTCCTCCGTACAACCAGCACCGCTTCAACCGTCCACCAAGGTCACCAGCGGGAGACTTCTATGGCTACCAGCAATATTCACCCAACTACAATTACAGGGGAGGAAATGTATTTTGCAAAATCTGCAAAAAAACAAACCACAAGACAAAGGACTGCAGGTTTAGAGGAGCCCAGGGGAAACAAGAACCTAAATCACCACCGAAATTCTGCGACCACTGCAAGAAATCGAACCACACAAAGGACGAATGCTTTTGGTTGAAAAGGGAAGACAACGAAAACAAACAAAAAAACGAATAAAGAGGGGACCTCCCAATACTAACAACAGAGGAAGGTTTCCCCAACCATTCAGCGTGAAACAACCATATATGGAGAATAAAAATTTTCAAATTACGAATTATGAAAAGGAATATCCGACAATAGGAGAAATGCTAGACCAAAGAAAAAGGAAAGGATACAAAAGGACAGCAAGATATTACCACCCTACTATAAGCTATCAAGACAACCATCAGCGGGACAACATTAACGGTTTCCAAGAAACAAGAAGACATAAATACAAAAATACAAATAAGAAAAACGATAACAGAGGAAGAGAAGAAGAAGAAAGGAAGAAGCAAGAAGAAGAAGAAAGGAAGAAGAAGGAAAGAGGAACGAAGAAGAAGGACGGCAGAAGAAAGAAGAAGGACAAGGAAAACAGGAAGAAGTAAAGAGGACATCGGAGATGGAGATATTAGGAGAGGAAGACAAGAGGAAAATCGTTGAGGAACTAGAGGAAAATGAAAAACAACATACTATCCATGGTTGCGAGATAACTCACATAGCATCAGACAGACTACCCAAACCTAGGAAAAAGGGCCACTTGTTTAACAAAGATATTTGTGAAACACTATTTAACACGCAAAATAGGGAAAGTAACAAAATTCCGGTATTAACGTTAAATGCCAAATTAACTAACCGTCCAAACGAAATGATAGAGTGCATAGTAGATACGGGATCCAACATAAATTTAATAAATTCCAATTTAGTAATGGACAAGGATATTAAGCAAACCAAAGTACCTAAGGTCGTGTCAGCGAATAATACACCTATCAACATTTTAGGAACTACAGAAATAACTCTAGAAATTAGCAACATAATAATAAAGGAAACTTTATATGTTACCCCAGACACAAACAGCGACATAATTTTGGGAAATAGATTTTTGAACAGAAATAAAATTGAATTAAATTACAACACAAAAGAGATCATATTCAACTTAGGGGAATATAAACATAAAATTAAAATGAATAAGAAATGGCTACTTGACATTGAAAGCATAAAATGTCATCAAACTGTAGATAAACCAAAAACTATTGATATTAGATGTCATGAGGACCTAATAATCGCCCCTCATCAACACAGAAGGATACTAATAACTCAAAATATTAGTAAACAAGCGATTTTTGAACAAGAACGCTCGATTAGGGACAACAAAAAATGCCACATTTATCTCATAGACGGAGACAACGAGGGAAGCTATCTAAATATTTACAACGCATCCAACACCCCTAAACACATAAATGCAAACACTGTACTAGGCTACTGTACGGAGGATCACATTAACACAATAACAGAGAACTCCAAACCTCAACAAAATTTTAGTCAGTGTAATCCTGATAAACAAATACTCAAAGATAAAGATAACGTATGTTTCAACATTTCCCCTCATCTTACAACCGAACAACACAATGCGGTAGTTAACCTGTTACAAAAATACAAAAACATGTTTACCACAAAAATAAAGGACTTAACACCGGCTAACCTACCACCAGTGTCGCTCGAGACGATTCCAAACGCAAAACCCGTTAACTCCCCACCTTACAAACAAAATAAACAAGAAAGAGAAGAGTTGAATCGACTTTTAGACGAATTAAAGCAGGCCGACATATTAGAAGATGCTCCGGATTATTGCGAATTTGCAAGTCCAGTATTCATTACAAGAAACAAAGATAAATCTCCACGCCTTGTTGGAGACATGAGAAAAATTAACGAAATCCTAAAACCTTGCATTTACCCAACACCATCAGTAAACCTAGTTCTGAACAGTTTAAACAATGCTAATTCATTTACAAAATTGGACTTAAAAGGAGCATATCACCAACTATTGGTTAGAGAAGACGATAGGCACCTTTTAACAATAAAAACTCAAGATAAAATGCTTCGCTACAAACGACTTGTTATGGGCTTGAAAACAAGTTCAGCACTTTTCAGTAAAGCACTATTAGCCTTACTAAACAAACACCTCTACAACAAAGTAGTTTGTTACATAGATGACGTTATAGTATTTGGAAAGAATTTCGAACAGGACCTACAAAATCTCGAAATAATTTTAGAAATATTACACAAGGCCAATTTAAAACTAAACACACAAAAATGTAAGTTTCTTTACGAGCAAGTGGATATCTTAGGATACACGGTATCAAATCAGGGAATACTACCCCAAAAATCAACAGTTTCAGCTATAAAAGAATTTAAAAGACCGAATTGTGTAAGGAAAGTAAGACAATTTTTAGGCTCATCATCATTCTTTCGAAAACACATAAAGAATTATGCCCAAATAACATTGCCTTTAACCAACCTAATTAAGGACTCAAACAAAAACCTTCCATTCAACTGGACAGAAGACTGTGAAAAAGCCTTCATTAAAATTAAAGAGATTTTAACCAACCCTCCTTTATTAAAACATTGGAACGACGATTGGGAGGCAACGATTTATGTGGACTCTAGCTTAACGGCTCTTGGCGCGTGTTTAATACAAACGGACCCTAACACAGGGAAGGAACACCCGATAGCTTACCTATCAAAAAAATATTCGGAAACACAACAACGATATACAAACCCCGAACGGGAAATGTACGCAATCTCATATTCAATAAATTATTGGCGTGAACACTGTCTTGGTCGGAAAACAACCATTTATACCGATTGTCAAGCGCTAGTACATTACCAGAATTTTAAACAAACTTCTACCAGATTAAACCGATTAGCATTATCTCTAGTAGATTATGATATTGAAGTAAAATTTAAGCGTTCAGGATCGAACTCGCTAGCTGATAGCCTTTCAAGAAATCCACCTCCTGACACGATAGAAGAAAACCCCTTTGAAATAACCTTAAACTTACAGGAAATTAAAACAGAAAATTTTGAGGAATTACAGGCGGTAGACCCATACTTAAAACAAATAAAATTAGCAAAACTCTCACCAGAATCAGTTTCAAAACGAATAAGAAGCCAGAGTAGGAAATACGAAGAAAGGGATGGCTTATTATATTATAAACAATTTAACGGAAATAATACTGACTATTTACTTGCAATCCCGCGAGAAAAAGTTAAAGACATCCTACAAACATTTCACGACAATCAATATTCCGGAGGACATTTTTCGGCTTTTAAAACAATAAAAAAAATCAAACAACGTTATTATTGGCCTGAAATGGTATCAGACATTCAAAAATACACGAACTCCTGTGAACAATGTCAACTAAAACGAACGCCCACCTATAAGCAATATGATAAATTAACCCCACAAGTACCACCAACCATCCCTTTCGAAAGAATTATAATTGACTATTGCGGCCCAATAAATGCTTCTCGCTCATATAAATACATTTTCTTTGCAACCTGTGCTACTACACGAATGGTCTTTGCAAAATGTACACGCTCAGCTGACGCAAAAACTACAGCAAATATTTTATTAGATTTATTTTGCCAATACGGATGTCCGAAGATTATAACTCATGACCAGGGCACTCACTTCATGGGAAATGTCCTTCAACAACTATTATTAAGTTTAGGGATCCAACAACGGCCAAGCCCTCCCTACATGTACCGAATTCAAGGATTAACCGAAAGAATGAATTTAATATTCAAAAGTCCATTAGTCATTACGTGGAAAACGACCCCTCTAAATGGTCAGATTATGTGCGCTATGTCACGTTTACCTACAATACGAGTGTAAACCAAAGTACAGGTTATACGCCATTCTACTTAATGTACGGCAGAGAAGCAAATCTACCGTCAGACTATTTATTTTTACACAAGGACCAAGATCCTGATTTAATTAGGGAAATTAAAACCATACAAAAAGTTCGGCAAGAAATCCCGAAAATTCTGCAAAAGGCACAACAGACTCAAAAGAAACATTTTGACTCAACCAAAAGAGATTTGCAACTCGAAATAGGCGAAGAGGTTTTGGTAAAAAGCCCCCCAGATTTTAAAGGACCTTACAACAAATTTAAAAACGTATATAGAGGCCCATATTTTGTTACCGACAAAATCAATGACACAACTTATATGGTGTTACTCGAAAAAAGAGGTAAAATGACTAATCAGCCTGTGCATATAGCGAGAATGAAGCCATTCATTCGCAGATAAAAATTTAAGGATCATAAACTATTAACTATATAAAAAGTATGTCTTCAGACAGTAAAAAAATACCATTCAGACAAGCCACTCTATCCAAAGTCTTAAGCATAGAGCGTAAAGATTACGCCGGAGTAATACTCCTTTATAATTTTAATCTGACTTACAAAAAAAACTCCGAGGGGGAAAATTCCCCGACTTATAAATACAAGCAGCTAAATGTATACTCGGAGGAAAAGATGGTCAACCACCTTTTGTCCCTGAATTATAGCTAAATAAAACTAGATAATTAATCACTTTCAGACATACAATCAACCAACAAAAATTAAGTAGGCGCCTTTGTCTGAAGAAATACTTTAGTTGGAAAATAAGATACGTTTGATCGAACAACACCATACGTAGTTACAAAAAATCCTTCGAAATTTACACACATTTAGATGCAAACCTAGAAGGATGATATATAATGCCCTCAACAAAGCAAATTAGGTAATTAATTACAAAAAAACACCCATACAGCCAATTACCCTCACCCATTGTTAAACAAAACTATTAAAAACTCCCAGTGGTATAAAATACTAGTTACTATATCGCTGAGACTATTAATAGATCATCAAAATAAAAAATACGTACAAAAAATATTGAATTTGTACGGAATTTGCCTCAACCACAAAACCTACCAAGGAAATTTATAAAACCCTACAACAAAGTTTTACAAAGAAACCAATACCTGATGACTGCATTATCCATCACAATAAAACAGGAATTAAAAACAACGCAAACGACGGAACCGGACCGACCGACCGAATACCGGAACCGGATACGCGACGAAAGACGGATCTCGTAAGACCGGGACGACGCCGACGCCGCGACGAACACAACCGTGACCGAGCTTCGGAAGCGACTAACTGGGTGTGAAAAGACAGCAGTCCCAGGGCACAGCGGGAATGCTGATACTCAAAACGCCAGATAAACAAGAGATAAGCCAGGCTCCGCAGAATAAACCTGTCTTATCACTACATGTGCGCTGAAACGCAACAAGTGAGGCATTCCCAGACAACACCGCCTACGCTACATCGCCCGTCGTAATTAATATAATATTCACTACATAATTATAAATTTTACTACAATTAATTACTGCAAAGTAGAAACATATTACGACCTGATCACCCGTATTATGTTTGTAACAACAGTAATTGATCATCCATAATGATTGGTGAAACTAAATAAAAAGATAGATATATATTGATTTTTAAAAATAAAACATAAATTATCCAAAAAAACAAAATGATACTTCAGTTCATATTAAATAAATAATTATCTAAAACACTATCACTGAACTAATGAGAAATTTGTGGTACAGATAATTCAGAACTTAGAACCCATTATTTTGATTCCTGCCGCATGGACAAAGCTAAAAACATTGAAATTATTTACGCTAGACTCAGGAGTCTACCACGAATTCGACAACTTAACTGAAATTATTGATACTAATTGGAAGATAACCACGCCCACATTTGTCGTAACGAAATTAGGGAAGATAAAACATCTCAAATTAGAAAAGAACGATTTTGATTTATTCGGTAACACAAAATTGCTAATTTACATACTCTTCGCATGGACATCAAGCCTCACAGTAATCTTAATTGTAATAATATACTGCTTGCATATACAAACAATTAAGATGAGCGTGACACGACCCTACACAAACTACCCTCAAATCCCACAAACCAACCGAAATCCGGGAACAGCTGAACGATTAATAAATTGATTAACCAATATAAAAAAAACGTCTATACAATCCTCCCAAACTTCAGCAATAAATATCAACAAAAATCTAGAGTAACACAAAAACAAAATATTACAGTATAAACAGAGGGATCTGTGCTTCGTACACACGCCGCCGCACAGCGACCAGCTGATGCAGAGAGGGAGAGAGAGACAGATGATGCCTTGCAACCACAGCACGGCACTGGTGACCCACATTCTTTAACTGCCGAGAAGCACACCATACAATTAATTTGGGGACCAAATTAAAGCGCAGCAGGGGAGTATAAACTATCCGGAAATCGACTATTAATCAGATCAGTTACCTCCGTCCAAAATTAATACTTAATAAGAGATTCATTCATGGTTTTCTCACATTAGTACAACAAATAAAAATTGTTTAAAATAAAACTTATAAGCTCCCACGAGGAAGCACGTATCTAGACGACATACAATAGGAGAGCATTATATTTCAAGGTCTTACTAGGAAGGAGGCAAATGACCGAGATCAGTTCGATTCCCATGAGAGAAATTATATTAGAAAAATTGGAATAACTCACCATCAGCGACACGCCTTATTCTCGGAACAATAGGGCTGGACTTCAGTCGTTCTCCCAATGGCTCCGTAGGTATCGGATTCGCCATCGCCGATTGGCAGGAGGGCGTGACAATAGCACTACGGGGGAAAAGTCCGATGGAAGGGAGAGTGATGGAAAAATTGAGAGGAAGAGTTAGGAAATCAGTCTTCGAAGAGGAGTAGAAGTAATAAGTTGGGGAACTCAGGGGCCACTCTGAATTGAGTAGGAGTTGGTAAACCGTCGCGGACAGTATTAAGCACCCGTCGGCACCCTCGAGATAGTCTATTTCCCCAACGCACGAACTTCGAGATTTCGCTTCGAGACTCGCACCACCGAGGGACATCCAGCGGAAGACATCCTACCGGAACGAGACCCAGGCCACCGGAGACCAACACCGAGGCGACGCACACCATCAGGAGGCAACGCACACCACCGAGGGGGAGAAGACACCACCGAGGATCACGCAGACCACCGAAAGGAGTGGAGATCACCGAGAGGAGACACCGACTCGGGGATCCACGCGGACCTTCAACTGGCTGGCGACGCGGGCGTAACACGGGTCCACCAGGAAAGATGCAGCGGGTATGTCCCCAATCAAATTAAAATAATTTGGTGCACTATAAGCTCAATTAAACTCTCAGAGAAAGAATTTGAAAGTCCAACCCAAAGGGATAAATTGAATAATAATAATTTAAATAAATAAATATTAAATAATAAACTTGTATCGAACAAAGATAATAATAATGAAATGAAATAAACTGTTTATTAACAAAGCAAATAAAATCCATTAAAGGAATGACTGTCTAAGAAATAGATCCTATCTCCACTTAGGAAGGAAAGTGAGATAGACAATTGTAAATATAAAGGACAATTGTAAATATAAAATAAGGTTAACCATTTGTGAATAGTTGTGAAAGACATTATAGTTAACTTGTCGTTTATTCTTATCAAAATATAAGAATCATTTTTGATTTTCTTTGTGTAAAAGGGTTTGTACTTGTATATAATATGTAATACCTTTATTAAGGTCCTTGTAGCGTACATGATAATCAATACAATATATTTCAACCTATAAAATGTGTATTCAATTTATATAATACTATGAAAATTTGACTCTACTAAGAACAACAGTTCACTCAGTGACCTATAACATATTTGGAGAATATAATTTTCAAGAGGGTCAGTAAATAAGTAGTGCACCATGTATGTTTAATAGTTCATGTATATTAAAGGAAATTATTGCTCTACAGTGTGTTCACTCAATCTACGTTCCTTTGTGTCACCTTTCACTTGCCATGCGAGTTACACAGCCTATGTTCTGAACCAGTCTGTTTAAGGTTCCCTCAGAACCCCCAAAGTTTACACATGATAGCAACGAAATAAACAGGGAAAGTGTAAACGAATAAAGTAATCATGAAAGCTGTTTGCAAATTTCAGCCATCTAGGAAAAATACAGCGTGTTGGATAAACATTGCATGGAGTAATAAAAAAGTGCACAGTATTTAATATTATCAAATTGTTATATAGTAGTTGGATGAACTGGTAATATAAAATAATACCGAGCAAGGCTCGGTCCATCAGACACTAGAATTAATCAGGTAAAGGCAAGCAAAAGGTCAGATTTTATTAATACAGCTTCAGCCAATAATTAAAGAAATATACGTTTGGGGATTTTTAAAATTTTAGAGGACATGTATGGAAATTGGTAAGTTTCTATCTGATTTATTTGTTTATATATTTTTAGATGGGACTGAGAGAGAAAATCCATCCAGTTGTACTGAGCTTGTGTTGTATTGTGACGGATGGATTTTTCTCTCTCAGAGCTATTTTCAATGAGAAATATAAAAATGCCCAGATTAATTTGAAAGAATGAATGGAGGAACAGAAATAATAAATTTATTTAGTTTTTATAATGGTTTCAAGATCGCTATGTTTCAATACAAGATCGGTTTAGGGAATTTCAGTAATCACAACCTACCTGTTAAATTAAAGTTAGTAAGTAAAACCAATACTTACTAACTGATTAATTTAAGTGATGCCCAATTTAAAATCGTTCAAAATGTTAACAACTTCTTCCCTAAGGAAAATTAGCTAAGTTAAGGAGATAAGCGCAGGAGAGTGCGCATGCGTCAGGAAGGAACCGAAAAAAGACGGAATATTAAACGAGGATGATTTATTTATAATGCCACATTTCTTTGACAACCAGAGACTTGACTTGCAAGCAACTTTTTTTAACTATATTCAGTTCTGCGTTTAGGCTAATTTAGGAGGGAATTGCCGGGACTGAAAAACTAGACCGGACAAACCAGAATCAACAAGGCTTTAGATCATTCTGGAGGTTACTCCAGAAAAAAAGATTATGGAAAGATTCTGCCAAAGATCCTATAAATCAGGAAGGTTGGAAAGTCCAAAAATGTTTACAATGCGTCATTTTACTCCGAACTTGCCTGCTTGCTTGCACATTTATCTCAAAAACGGCTCCGTGGATTTCCTTCAAAGTCTGGAAATAACTGATTCCCGACTCAAAAACAAGTTTCATGTAGGAAACTTGGCCCTAGAAAATTTAATAGCGTACTAAAATTAATATTTATGTTAAATATATTTAACATTGGGCGTAATGAGTTGCCAACGAAACAAACAAAAAAGGGTAAACAAATAAATTCATTATAACAGCTGTTTACAAACTATAGCTATCTAGCGAAAAATACGGCTTACGGATAAATATTGCATGGAGTAATACAAAAAGATTATTTATAAAAATTATGACACTGAAATGTTTTATAATAACTGTATGAACTGGTAAAAATAAAATAATACCGAGCAAGGCTCGATCCACCAGGCACTCCTACAATCTTACATGAGTAATGTTATCTTGATTGTTTGTCTGCTTGATTACACAATTAGGCTATACCAAAAACGGCTCCGAGGATTTCCTTCAAAGTCTGTAAATAACAAATTTCCGACTCAAAAACAAGTTTCATGTTGGAAACTTGGCCCGAGATAATCTAATAAGGTAATAAAATGAATTTTTAAGTTGAACAGATTTTACATTGGGCCTAATGAGCTGCCACGTTAGCAACAAAATAAATAACAAAAACATAAACAAATAAAGTAATCAGTACCTGGTGTACCGATCCTTGCCACAGAAAAAGACGTTTCCTTCTTAATTACTTTAAAATTAATTACTATAAAATATTTCAGTGTCATAAAATTAATGAACAAAAACGTTTTTTACTCCATGCAATCTTCATCCCACATGCTGTATGTTTCCTTTATGGCTGTAGATTCCAAACAGCTGTTATGATTTCTTCACTTGTTTACACTTTCCTTATTTATTTCTTTGCTATAACGGACACTCAAAAGGCCAATTTTTTTTAATTTTACAACTTTAAAATTATTAAAATTTTTACAAATTTTTCTTTGCTATAACGGACACTCAAAAGGCCAATGTAAAATTAATTTTATTACGTTAATAAATTTTCTCTGGCCAAGTAATCTGCATAATATGCATATTATGTATATTATCATGCATATTATGCATGTTATGTGTATCTGCATATATTATTGAACATGTTTTCGAGCAATAAATTACTTTAAATCCAAACTTTGAAGGAAATCATCGCAGCCGCTTTCGAGATGATTGTGCAAACAAACAAGCAAGCATACATACAATATAACACTGCTCATAGAAGAGTATAGGATTACGGCGGTTTACAAACTATACAGCTATCTAGGAAAATAAAGCGTGTGAAAGATTACATGGACTATTAAAAGTGTATTTATAAAAAACTATGGCATTGAAATGTTTTATAGTAATTGGATGAACTTGTAAACACGAAATAATACCGAGCAAGGCTCGGTCCACCAGACACCAAAGATAATTCGGCGCTGAACGTGATTCAGCTACCCCGGCGTATTGAGGGTTGCGTCCGCCCCTGCGTTGCCACGGCGCGGCGCTCGCTGTGATTCGGCTACCCCGGTGCTTTGGGGGCTGCGTCCACTCTTGAATTAGTTTAATATTTTTACTTTTCAACACTAAAAAACACTCACTCAATAATAATATACCCTGTCTATAAAAATAGAAGTATACAACATTGTAGGCCTAACTCACAAAGACTTGGTAACTTGTCTTCACTCTGTAATATTCTTTTTACAACCTGTCCCATTTACTCACATCATTAAAAGATTGATTCCCTTGTTAATTTTCATTGTTTACCTACACCCTAAAGCTAATGCCACTAACTTCTTTGCCGCTTTACGTATTCGGTTACCTTTCATTTCTTAAAGAATCACAGAAACTTACAAATACTTCACTTACTCTTGAGCTCCCTTCCCTCCGCAGTGCAAGGACCCTTGTCCAGCGCACAGTCGACGTATCTTCGCAGGATCCTCTCGTTTCTAAGAACGGCTTCCACATCTATCCCATCGAACCTGGTGGTGTAGCTGGTTTCCGCTTCCACCAGGGCCGCCATCCCTCCCAACAACAATGCTGTTGACAGCAGTGCTACCAACGCAAATGAACGCATGGTGCCAACTGAGGCTGTCGAATTCGTCGACCGCTTCCCTGCCGGTTTTATAGCAGGAAATACGTGAGATGATTGTTTACCGTTGGCAATATGAAGTCCTACGTCAGAAGGTTAGTAGGTTCATGGGAAGCCAGCAGCCTGCATGGGAATTGAATGTAAAGAGGGGAAACGGATGAGAAATCGGTTCGAACGTTTAGAGTTTGAATGTTTTGGTTATTTATATTTTATTAAACGCTGACAATACTGATGACCAAGGCTAAAGCCCGTTAATGCAAACGATTCGTCTCGAGCGATTTGGATCCGCGCGATTTCAAGGAGCAAAGATTTTTAAAATGGTACCATTTATGCAAGCGATTTCAATTCGCACGGTTTTCTAAGTCGCGCTATTTCTAAATCAAGTCGCTCTCGCCTGAGATTCGTTGGATTCCCAATCCGCGCAACTTGGCAAAGTCCATTGATTTAAATGGGACCGTTTTTACGCGACTCCAGTCGTGGATCAAGATGAAATATTACTTAATCTTGAGTTGCGAAATTGCGCGAAATTCACAAACATTGCTTCAAATTCATGTCTTAGCGAATTCTTTATTCTTTCCTTTCGCATTACAGAATTCCTTTAGGAAAGAAAACTTTTGTTTTTAATTAAAATAAAACTAAAGTTTTAATTTTTTTAAGTTTAATCAAAAAAGGCATTGAAAAAAGGTTTTAAAAATATTATATTCTGAACGTGAACGAAGCCTCGGTAAAAAATAATTATTTTCAAACAATTAAATATCCAGCTGATTACTAGTGACTTCGTAATTCCATGAAAGAATTTCAAAAGCATAAATTAATTGCTCATGTAGTTTTAATGAATTTTCTTAAATAAAAAACTGAATCTGGAAATCGAAAGGCAATAATACTCTGTCCTTCGTTCGAGTATAAATAATGTCTCACACTTGGAAATATTTTGAATTTTTAAAATATGACATTTATTATAATACGATGCTTGAAAGGAAAACAAGATTTATATCTCCCCAAAACATATGTTTAATTCGCTGTTTTCATTTGTAGGTGTTGAAGTTCGTACCAAGGGAACATTGTTGAAATTTTGTGTTTTGTAGGCTTTAGAAGTATTTATATTTCGCGATTTTAATCGAACTAATTTTCTTTTTGAAATATGAGAGAAATCGTTCATCTTCAAGCCGGACAATGCGGAAATCAAATTGGCGCTAAGGTAAACCCGTTCCTTTTTAATTCTAATCTAGTCTAGCTGTGCAATGCAATGCAATGCACGTTTCATCAACACACAATTACCTAAGTAGAAACTTCAGCTTTTCGTTTCATCGCCATTTTGGGTAAACATGCTTTTTTTGTAAGGAATCCAAATTATTTATGTACTGTAATGAGTAAATGTGCATTAGGTTTTGATGTTTAAAATTGTAGAAGCGCTACGGCATGAACTGAAGAGACTATAGTCAAACCAACTTGATCTCTCTGGAAATGTATGTGTTAAAGGAAACACATAACATCGTTTGCGGCAAAATAAAAATAATGTGTACTGTTTTCGGGTGATGTTGTTAAAATTTTACTGGTTTGAGAAACAATTTGAGTAGGCTTATTCCTAGTATTTGAGTTAGTAGTTAAATGTCTAACTTGCTATGTAGAGTAAAAGTGGGGAATTTATTAGGAATACAGATGGCTCCGCTGCTGCGCTCGTTCTTAGAGACAGGACTTTCGCCTAAACTGGCCAAAGGCAACATAAAGACACGAGAGCGTTGCTTGTTGCTGCAGAATATTAGAAGGTACACATTTAATGACACAATCGTATTTGGGGCGTGATCATTAATAAATTTCATAGGTACTAAAAGCAATGTTGATCTTAAAAAAAACTGAGGATGTTAATGTGGCTAATAAACTAATAATAATTGTCGGAAAATTAATTTTCAAGTTTTTTTCTAGTTTTGGGAGGTAATTTCTGACGAGCACGGAATAGACCCAACAGGAACTTATCACGGGGACTCAGATTTGCAATTGGAAAGAATAAACGTCTATTACAATGAAGCAACAGGTAAGTTAAGCATATACCTAAGAAAAGTAGGTCTTTGTTGTTACCTAATTGTATCGGCATAATAAAATGTTAACTTTTATTCTAAAGATATTAATATGCACCATGTTTAAAAAAGAATTCAAACAGTCATAAATGTTTCAGTCCACTTCCTTACTGTACTTTTAATTAGTTAAATTTGATACAGTACGCGGGAAAATGTAAACTGAATAGTGACAGAAGGAAGGAATATTATTTTCATTAAACAGCTAAGTTCTTTGTTCGATAAAATATATTCAGGCCTAGGTCAAATATGTAAAACATAAATTTGCGGAGAAAAGTGATAAAGTGCTATTTTTTACCGTCCAATGTAACAATGAATAAAGATTGCACTTCTTGGGGTATTTCTAAGTTGTACTAACACCATGAGTCCAAAACCTCCGTATACATGGCAGGTATTTTGACAGAGTGGGACAAAGAGGTTTGGATTAACCATGAGACTTTGCCTGAACCAGAGAACATATCCTCTGCACTAACTGTTACGTGCTTATTTTCAATTATGCCATGCGCTGATGGCTTTAATTTGTATTACGAGTTTGCTTAGTCAAATTTTGCAAACGTTGCTTAAAAGTTACATTTCTTGGTACAACTCTAAAGGCAAAAGGTTTGAAAAATTTATAGCATTCCTAGTTGTAATTCTTTGTGTCACTGAATGGTTTCAACAGACGATGAAATTAAAATTACTTTCGAAGCTGTAACATTTTAAATGAAGCAAGTTTCAATAGGTAATTTCGGTTTTTTTCTATGGAGTTATACCAACATCGACATTTTTTGCCTGTTTTTGGCACTCGGGACCTCTGTAGCTCTTACGGAATGCATTTAAAATACCTTAAAAATTCTTGGACACCATCTCAAGGAAAAAAAATTTCTACCTCTGTCATATCTACACTTGCACCCAAAATACAATTTTAAGAAAGGAGGATGTTTGACCCTGATTTTAAATTTTATATCTACCCTTTGGCAAGAACTTTAAATCAGAGCCATATTTAAAGCCCTGCAGGCCCTGGGCGGAATCCAAAATGAGGCCCCTACAACCTCGGAAAAAGTGGCGACCTTCGTTTTTTCGTCCCCTTTCCTCCCTGAGGACCTCTTTACGCTCCTGAGGCCCCCTTTTATGCCCAAGGCCCTGGGCGCTCGCCCCGTGCGCCCTTAGGAAAAATACAGCCCTGCTTGAAATAATAATTTAAAGAATTTAATTGAAAGAAATATTTAAATAATAATAATAACAAGTACCTTGAATATGCCTTTGAATATCCCACAACTGTGACAAAATGCATGGGAGACACTCAACTTCTCAAAAACAAAGGCATATATACAAGATAATTAATTGTAAACTAAATTAAGTTGTTTTTATTTCAAAAGGAAGGTCTTCCTTCCACTCCAAGGCTAATCCTCCTCTTCGATCACTCCCACCCAATTTGTGATTCCAGGAGGGAAGTACGTGCCCCGCGCCATCCTGGTGGACTTGGAGCCCGGAACGATGGACTCGGTGCGGTCCGGACCGTTCGGCCAGATCTTCCGTCCGGACAACTTCGTGTTCGGGCAGAGCGGCGCGGGCAACAACTGGGCCAAGGGGCACTACACGGAGGGCGCCGAGCTGGTCGACAGCGTCCTCGACGTCGTCCGCAAGGAGGCCGAGAGCTGCGACTGCATTCAGGTGAGCGACGGGCGACGGTGAATCAGAATCAGAATCCGAATCAGAATCAGAACAAAGGCATATGCAAGGTGGATTGTCGATGTCGATGAACAAGAGGAGATTAGGGAGTCAAGTGCCGGGAGTTTGAAGCCTGTGGCAATTGACTTGTTACTTGATATAGATGCTCTGAGTGCTATTCTGCTTTGTTCTTTTTGGTTTAAAATGTATGATAACTTGTATTGTTTTTAAATGTAATTAGATTAAATATAATCAAGGAAAGCCAATATGAACTTTGCAATCCCTCTGCCCTGATTCAATCTTTTGTAAATTTAGTTTCTGTTTTTAAACTTATGAATGACTGCACAACCCATTTAGTCCAGGAATTTGAAGAAAATCCAACAAACAATAAAATTCCTGACCAAGTTGAAAAGTTTCACAGCTGTTAAACAAATTCTTCCTAATTAAAATGTCCCTGGAAATCTCTGCTGTGCTCCAGCCGCCATCTTGAAAAACCTATATACCCGGACCGTGTTTCTCGATACATTTTTTCAACCAACACAAAAACCATTAGAGATATGAAAAAGGTGTAAGAGGTGCTTTAATATAGGACAAAATTTCAAAAAAAAAAAAGGATTGTCAATATGAATAAGATATTTTTAAAGTAAACAGCTGATATTATACGTTATCTAAAATGTAATTCTAACATGCCTGATATAAGGAAAACATGTAACGTTTGATGTAAAACTCATTCCAAAGAGGCTAAAGCCTTTGATCTCATGAAAAACACACTATTTTCATAGAATCCTGATAAAAATTCCAGTTATTTGACACCCAATCATTAAAATTTGTATAAAGTAAAGGTCACGGGTAAGATCACAAACAATGATTCCTTATGGTATTATTTTTACAAGTCCCTCGAGGAATACCTTTTTTGTTAGCTTGAAAATAAATTCGCAGGCAAAAAACTAAAATTAACTTTTTACTTACCCTGGAAAATATTGAATTTATTTCATTTAAGCACTAAAAGCCACACTGATTAATGTAAATTTAACTAAATTGGTTTAATTATCAAATTGATCTTATATTATTTAAAGCTGTTGGAACACTAAATGGCCAAGCGGTGTTTCAGCCTGGGTTAAGGCTAGCCATCAATCGAACACCATGTCGACCATCGACCCTAATGGGACTTTGTTGATATGAAACAAAATTTGATGAGAGGGGAGCTCTTTGGCTTTTAACAGATTTTACCTCTCCCAAATCCTTCCATCTTTGAGCCCCACGAACTACCTACCTCCAATGCATTTCCTGCTGTAAGAATATTTTCGACCAAAAAAGTTTTTCAAATCTTAAATGTTTTTGTTTTTTTCTTGCAGGGCTTCCAGCTGACGCACTCGCTGGGGGGCGGCACGGGGTCGGGGATGGGGACGCTGCTCATCTCCAAGATCAGGGAGGAGTATCCCGACAGGATCATGAACACCTTCAGTATCGTGCCCTCCCCTAAGGTACGTATGGGGGAACGTACATCCATAGATATACTTCCACCATGCGTACACTTTGTGCAGCCTTAAAACCACTAGAACTAATACACTAGAATTAATACTTTAATACACTAGAATTAATACAACCACGATACTGGAGAGGGAGGGTGATTTATATATTTGTTATTTGCTAACGAAAAGCCAACTGCAAGAAGGGAGATGGAACACGAGATATTACGAGGTCTCCGAAAATTTATTAGTCTCAGTGTCCTTTTCTAGCGGATAATCAATAAACTTTTAGAACAAGATCAAAACAATATCGAATCAATGAATTCATCGAGTGGGAAACAACATCGTGACAAAAAAACCAAAATGCTTTAGCCAATGATACAGTTGGCGGAATCTTGCAAACTATACTCGTTGGTTTTCGTTTGTTTATGTGAGTGACATACCTGACGCTGGCGAAAGATAATCAAAATTTCCCTCCCTCTCCCGCTTTGTAGTTGAATTGATTCTACTGTAAGTTGGCATTCTATTTTTCCTAGTTTTTTTTTAGCGAATTCCAAGAGCTCAGGCTTTTGTGTAGTTTAAAAGCGGTTAAAACTCCACTGAGAAAGCTTGAGATGACCGGGATATGTAGCCTACTGGAGAGGTGCAACAGAATTGAGGTGTAAGGCTATTCCACTTTACTGTTAAAGCTAATGTTATTGGTATTACAATTACAATCCTATCAAATAGTTTAAAGTTGACAAATTCAACAAACTATAAAAAAATCTTTCATGATCAAATATAATTCTATTACTTTATTTAACTATCCTTAAAACTGATTAATATTCGTTATAATTTGTTTTGTTTGAATTTTAATTACTTTCTTTAAAATAATCAACTTCAGACCATTGTGAAATTTTGTTATTTACAAAACGTCAAAGAAAATAGAAATACTAAAATTGCATAAAAGTAATATTTTTTTTAACTAAAGATAATATGCACATTCTGTCAGTGTATAAAATGGCTATTTAAAATATGTATTTTCACTCAGGTCATAGCCACCTTTAGTACATCCCCGCGGCGCAAATAAATGGCAACGCTGGCTCGTACAAATTAACCAGTTTGAAGCCTTTGACCTCGACTTATTACTTGATATGGATGCTCTAAGGGCCATTTTTTCAGGTGTCCGACACAGTGGTCGAGCCTTACAACGCCACCCTGTCCGTTCACCAGTTGGTGGAAAACACCGACGAAACCTTCTGCATCGACAACGAAGCGTTGTACGACATCTGCTTCCGAACGCTCAAGCTGACCACCCCCACCTACGGAGATCTGAACCATCTTGTGTCAGCGACCATGTCCGGGGTCACTACTTGTCTAAGGTGAGGAAAATTACATTGTTGTATTATTAATGATCAACTGAAAATTGAATATTCGTTTTTTTTCACTCACAATCATTGTATTCCAGAGTGTTATGAGGTAATTGTGTGGGTGAAAATTGAGTTTTTTGTGACAAAAAGAAACTTAAGAATATGTTTTTGTTTGGGTTACAGGAAATCGTAGAACACTATAGCAAGGCTTTTCCTTGCATTTTCATTTTTCAAAACTTAAACTTATCAGCGAAAGACTATGGCCCGCATTCCACTATCAAATATTTCATAAAGATCTTTTATAATAGATTTATTTGATCAATCAAAATATTTGTTTTGAGAATCAACTAGCTTCAATTTGATTGGTCAAATAAATCTATACTATTATAAATAGGTGGTTTCTGTATGTATGTATGTATGTATGTATGTATGTATGTATGTATGTATGTATGTATGTATGTATGTATGTATGTATGTATGTATGTATGTATGTAACTTGTGAAGTCGAAAAATACTGAACCGACTGGGTTGAAATTCCACTCAGAGGTACTTGAACCCGGGAAACACACAGGTCTATTCACTTCCTTAAAATCCCCTCGGGCTCCGTCCCCATGGGCTTCTTACTTGCCAAATTATGCCAATTTATTGGTTATTGACAGTTTTATTTGGTTTCCATAAAAAACATTGTTTCTTTTTCAGTCTAAGAACGGGTAGAACAGCTAGTCTGTTATAATTAAAAGATCTTTTATAAAATATTTGATAGTATATATCTTTCATGGCTGTGCCTTAGATCATAATTTTCAGAATTTTAAGTTTCATGAGAGATACTTTATAAAATGTTATCAGTTTTATAAATTCACATAACAATTATAGCCAGAAAGTAATACAAAACGTCAGGAAATTGTGAGGTTCAAACTAACTTCACAACAGCTGGATTTTTCCAATATAATCGTGTAAGGAAATAACAAACTGTTTGATTTGAAAATTAGATTTCATGACACCTAGTGTAGACTTACACCAGTGTTCATTTTATCTTTTTGTGTATTTCAATGCCAGTGGCATTTTTTAAAGGTTATATTAGGAAAAATATGCATACAGCGATAGTAATTTACTGCTAACAATTTTTTTTATAAATTACTAGTTACATCCAGTAAATTACTAGCGGCACGGTGGATATTAAATATTAAACAATCAGATAAGACAACTCCTGATTGTTGATTTTTGCTTGAGTTATTGGTTGAAAATTACAAAAAAAATCGTTCCCAGGTTCCCCGGCCAGCTGAACTCGGACCTCCGGAAGCTGGCGGTGAACATGGTGCCGTTCCCGCGCCTGCACTTCTTCGTGCCCGGGTTCGCGCCGCTGACGTCCCGCGGCAGCCAGCAGTACCGCGCGCTCACCGTGCCGGAACTCGTCCAGCAGATGTTCGACGCCAAGAACATGATGGCCGCTTGCGACCCCAGGCGGGGGAGGTAAGTCTTTTATTTTGATTCAGGGAATGCCTATAGCCAAGGCCACACTACAATACAGGCCGGAGTCTCCCCCCTCCTCCACCCTGATGCCACGTCATAACATCGGTCGAACTCCTAGAGCTGTGTTGGAAATAACGACTAAAATCATTCTAATACTGTGAACATTTACCAAATAATTATGACATTAAAAATCAAAATAAAAAGAAACACAACTGTCAAAATTGAAATAAATCATCTGATAAGAAATAAACAAATTACTTGCCTGTAAAGTTTACCGTTTTGTAAATCCGATAAATAAAGTTTCAGTTTATTTAAAATTATTTTTGACTGTAGTTGGTAATTCAGTGATTTATGCAAATTGAAAAAATTAATCGTTTCTAAACGAAATCTTAAACTAATTACTTAAGGCACGATAGTTTGAAGAGTACATTAGACAAGTGTCTGCGATTCTGTCTGATAATGTGACGTCACCAAAAAAGGACTCCGATCTGTAATGTAGTGTGGCATTTCCCAGAGTCACCCCCAACCATAGTTAGTGATTGACTTGAGGGGCTCCTTTTTCAGATGATTGTCTTGGTATATGACTTTTTAGGAGTGGAAAATGTGGTAGACGCTCCTCTTACGGAACTCTTTTTGGCTCAGGTGTAATTCACGTACCAACTTAACAGCAAAGTATTGCAGTCTGTTTCTCTATATGATTATAAATATTTATTTGAAGCCCAAGCTCTAGATCCACATCTATGGCTATGGATACAAGCATCACAATAACAAAGCATGAACAAATACTAGGACTTTTGGTCAACTCAGAGTTAGTTTTTGTAGGAAGAGCTCCAGAAAAGTTTGGATTTATAAATGGGAGTTTTCAAAAGCAATAAAAAAGATTAAGCCCCAGTGTAGCTTATTCTTGAGTTATTTTAGGCTCCCTGATATTTATGTGCAATTGAAAATCGATATATGATTTCCAAAGTTGGGTGAATACCATCAGAAATGTTCTGACTTTGATTTAAATCATAGTAGCTTTCGTTTAACAAGGCTACAGTACTAGTAAATGGCAGCATCACACCTAATAACATTCTCTCTTACGGCACCATCTGTTACTTATTTTAAATCAGCTGACTCTTAGGATTGGGTTTTCAGTGATAAAAACCCTTGCAGCCTTCATTTATAGTACTTAATGTGCCAAATAAAATGACACCATGCATATGACATTTCAGAATCATTCCATATGACATTCAAGTTCAGAAGTTGAGGAGCTATTAGTGTACAAAAATTAATTGTTTACTATATTGTAGTTTTCTCTTAAAGCCAGTTAAATCTATACTATGGTATGTCGCCGATGACACCTCCGGATTAAGCCACCCTTCGCCAACATAATAGAAACGCATTGTGTAGCGGCGAGAACGCCTAATTCGGTAGGGGCCATCGGCGTCATGCATAATATAGATGTAACTAGCTTTAACAGAAAAGTATTTATAAGTTGCTGATACCATTTCAATACTCCTCCAAGGTACCTCACGGTCGCGGCCATCTTCCGAGGCCGGATGTCCATGAAGGAGGTGGACGAACAGATGCTGAACGTGCAGAACAAGAACTCCACCTACTTCGTGGAGTGGATCCCCAACAACTGCAAGACGGCGGTGTGCGACATCCCCCCGAGGGGGCTCAAGATGGCGTCCACCTTCATAGGTAATTTTTTAAACCTCAATTGCCCGTCGCCATTGGCCAATAAGACTTTGCGGCATCAGAGAAGAATCAAACAGAGGTATCTTCTAATCATTAGAATCTAATGTTCCGCTCGCGGGTGTCGAGCGCTGGTCAGCGGGTGTCGAGGACTTAGTTCACCATTTACGCCGCGAGAGAGCAGCACCGTCGCTGCCCTCTCCTAATTTAACCTAACTGTAGCTAGTAACTGGATGTAACTAGTAACTTAACTGTAACTGTAACTTGATTGAACTGTAACTAGTACTTGGGCGTAACGGAACCCCCATTTAAAATGGACTCTGTTTGATACTTCTCTGTGATGCGACGATCTAAAGACAGTGAGGTAAAGTTGCGACAGTAGTCACATAAACCAGCTCATGATGGAATAGGAGTCGCCCACCTCTGGAATCGAACCAGCGAAGTTTGACTCATAGGGCCAGCGCATTACCTCTGGGCTGCCTCGGTTATTTCAATTTCATCTTATTGATTTATTCACACGTATTACATCATATACGAAGTTACTGCATATTAGTAGATGACTATATCTAATAAAAATGTGCAAAAAAGATGGATTATTGCATTATAGAGGAAAGTTACAAAGTAAAATTCATACAGCCATCAGATCTTAAATTAGTTAAAATCTAGGAACACAATTGACACTACAAACCTTGTCTTCATATAAGTTATCTTGCGATTAATTTTAAAACTCATTTTAATTTGTAATTCCTCTTATGCAAGAGGAAAAAACAACAAATTGGGATCAAGGGGGTTTTCTCAATGGCTGTACATCTATGGAGAGGATATTGAATTTTACTGTTACCTTTTGGATGGTTATGATTGGAATTTATGTGATTTAATTTGTCAAAATTACCCTCACAAATTAAAGTGGAGGAGTGTTAAATAGTCTATTAGATTTATTCGATGTATGCATGGTAGACAGTTTTCATGGTCTCAGAAGGGACACATACCATTAAGAAAAATGTGAAATATATAGATCTTTCTTTAATAATAAACGCTCAACAGACTTTCCAATTTATATTCTTATCAAAATGAACACCCATGAGCAACAAAATGAAAGCTTGTGTTGTTAACCCAAGCAACACAACCCTGATAACAATACGATAACTTCATATTGTTATCAGGGCCGCCAAGAGGCCATGTCAGCCAAGTCTGAATCTTGGGGCCCGGGCTCCGGAGGGGCCCGGGATGAACGGAACTTTTCAGATTGAGGAAATATTGGTATCGACTTCTTGGAAATAAATTTAAGCCCACGTGTCAAAAAATAAAATGTCCAGCTTTATCACGAAAATTACTTTGATAATACTGTACAGTTTTAGTTAAGGCAGAAACGTCTGTATTATTGATGCCAAATCTTAAGTCCCACGCCGTCCATAAGATTAATGTTAATCTTATTGATTGACATTTTAAGATTTGGTGCCGGTTATACTATTGTATTTGCCTACTACAGGTAACACAACTGCTATTCAAGAACTGTTCAAACGAGTCTCTAAGCAGTTCACATTTCAGAAGGAATGCCTCAAAAGGAACACAGTCCCCTAAATGAAAAAATATAAACGATTTAGATCCTATTTCTTTTATAAACTGTAAGTAGACTTTTTAATTTATGTTGTCATCAAAATGAACACCAAATTTACATATTGTTATTACAGGAAACACAACGGCGATTCAAGAACTGTTCAAACGAGTGTCTGAGCAGTTCACGTCGATGTTCAGACGGAAGGCGTTCCTCCACTGGTACACGGGCGAGGGGATGGACGAGATGGAATTCACGGAGGCCGAGTCCAACATGAACGACCTGGTCTCCGAGTACCAGCAGTACCAAGAGGCCACCGCCGATGAGGAGGGCGAATACGACGAAGAAGAAGAAGGTGGCGACGAGGCGTAAACGGAAAAAAAGAAAATTCTCAGTTTTGACTTTATCTTTTTGGTCGTCAGTTTTTTGTTTTTTTTTCTGATTGGAAGTCTTTGGTTAATTAGTTGTTTGTGATCGGGAGTTTTTGTTGTAAATGTTTGTTGTGAAGAAGAGGAAATTTGATTATGTAGTGATGGTGTTTTGGGGATGGAATAGTGGAAATGAGTGGAATGAGAATTAAATTTATTTACAATTAAAGATTTTGCTTTTTGTTTTAAGGGTGGTTAACAATGATTTTGAATAACTTGAGACTTTTTTGCTGTTATCTAAATTAATGACTCCCAGAGTTAGACAAAACCAGAGTACTTAAAACGTAGGTTAGATGTTTTGTTTGTTACATTCCCTAGCGATGGCTGATGTATGGTCGCTATGATTGTGGTGCATGTAAATCAAAATTCTTAGTGCTTTGGGCTGTTTTTTTAAATTAGGCTACTCATAATACCTTACCCAAAAGATGGTGTGACTAATATAAACCCATGTCTCTTCAATAGACTTACTTGTTGGAGTGAAGACTGATGAAGATGGACCAATGAAAAATTAATTAACAAAAACATTGATCATAAGTAGTGGCTCGATTGGTATATCAGACCTATAAGCTGTATATCGGCCTATAAGTTAGTAAGGCTCATATTATTATGAGCAGTCTGTGGATACACAAATTTCACTTGCTGTCTTATATATGATTCATTTTTTATTTTTTTATGATCCATATTGATCTTTAGATAGACAAATGCAACTCTCTGTCACATTATGAGCCATTGGTCTGTGGAAAGATAATACAACTCCCAGGCTCATATATGAGCCATATTGGATGGACAAAAGTCCCTGGCTCTATAAGAGCCAATGGTCGGAGGATAGACAAAGGGACTCCCTACCTTATATATGAGCCATTGGTCTGTTTAAGGGTTAAGTCCGATGGCAATTAGTAGCGAATGTATCATCACTTATAGTCCAAGAGCCCACGACCGCCAGACCTTCGTTATTTTATAAAAACTGAAAGTTTCTCTGACCGATGTTCCGAGGACAGGTAACAAGAATCAGCAACTATGAAGTTTGTCTAGTGGTTGCTTTGGCTAATATTCGCAGATTCATATCATTGCAAGCTTCAAAATTGCTTAAACAGCTGGTAATTTCCATTTAAAATACAAGGAAGTGAACAGCTGTTTTAGTAATGTTGAAGCTTACAATGGTGTGACTCAGAGAAAATGTGAGCGAAATAGCTCAGTTTTCTTCTTATCTTCTTCGGAATAATATTACAAGTAATGCCATTCACTGCCAGACATTTAGCGCTGTTACAACCTGTTTTTTTCTGACATCTTGAAACTCCTTACGAAGGTTAATTTTACAACGTTATAGTATAAAACCTGAATTTTATGTATGTTACATGGGGGAACATCATAAGATGTTTCCTCGGTAGCCAGACAGTTCCGATGGTTTTAACACCTCGCCAGACAACTCTGCAAATCTGAGGTATATTTGCTAATATATCTTTCAAAGTCACCTTAAAGAGAGTAGAATTACCAAAATTTACGAGTGGAAATCATTTAAAAACCAAACATTATACCTTCGCTCAGTTTTTATACATTTTTATATTCTCTGCGTCATACCATTGCAAGCTCCAAAATTACTTTAACAGCTGTTCACTTCCCTGTATTTTAAATGGAAGTTACCAGCTGTTTAAGTAATTTCCAGGCTTGCAATGGTATGAATCTGTGAATATCAGCCAAAGCAACCACTAGCCAAATTCATAATTGCTGATTCTTGTTACTTGTACTTAAAACATTGCTCAGAGAAACTTTCAGCTTTTATAAAATAACGAAGGTCTGGCGGTCGTGGGCTCTTGCTCTATTAAGTTTAAATTGGTTAAACAAACCGGCCCTTGACTTCTTAGGTAAACACTATACTCATCACACAGTTAAAAAAGAAACAACTGTTATATTTTAATTTAATAAATATCACATGAAATAAAGACAATGAAAAACAAGTTGATTAATCATCGACAGAGTGTACAATTAATCATTTTAATCACAGGTTTTTTATTCAATCGTAGTCATCGTTTACGAATTTCTCCAGCCCTGCCCGGTACTGGTGATGCGGATCGTATTTCTCCAAAACTTTTCTCCAGGCGTCTGCTAGTTTGGGGTCCTGTTCGACTCTTCTTAAAAACTTCCTCAGGTTGTCTTTGTTCTTCTGGGTGCAGGATTTACAAGCTGTTTTCAAAACTTCGGGTAGGAGTCCTGAAAATAAAAAAAATAGTTCAGTTTTTGTAATTTTGCGCTATTATGTAAAGTCCAAAAGAAAATAATTATTTATCAACAACAACTATGCAGTCAGTATATGTGAGAGAAAATAAATTTTAATTTTTCGCTTTCGATTTTAATTTTTTTCAGGAGAGTAGTACTTATGTAAAGCCGTAGGGACACAAAAATTATTAGTCTAATTAATGCCAAACATCTTAATGTTTGATATTGTAAATTTTATTTGTTTGAATTTGCTTCAAGATGTTGACAAATCTTTCTTTGTTTTCAACGATTCCTTTTTGAAAAGTTTGTAATTCAAGAGTGTTAAGCTAAACTATTATCATTGGCTTTATTCCATACCGGATCTTTTTTGTTATATGTATACCACTGTTTCAGGTTTGTTTTTCAAGCTTGATTTTGGTAACATGTCAACCATCATTAACAACCGGATTCCATCAATTCTACCATCAACCATCTATCATCAAATCATAAATATAGTGTCCCGGTTGCACCGGGCACTTGGCAACTCCAACGCCGCCGCCGCAGCGGCCAGACGGAGGCATCAATAGGTACAGGGTACAAGGTAGGTGGTAAGTTTGGTTAGGATAGGTTAGGTTAGGTTAGGAATGTAACCTAACCTAACCTAACCTAACCTAAGAAACTGGAAGTGGGACCGCTAGACGGGCAGACGCTGGCTTCTCGTGTCTAGACAGAGATAACGGTAGATAAGATAACGAAACCGCAGGTAAAATATTCTTTCAAGGAATTTCCACTTTAAAACTATTAACAACAATTATTTGACCTAGTTTATGGTGCTCTGTCAAATATCAAGCTTGAAGGGTAAATTTGGAATGGTGGTATACGTATAACGGAAAAGATCCTTTCATACCTTATTACCTTTTCAACATTATCAATATGATGTAAATTGATATTGAAAAATGGAACCTGTAAACCTTCGTTATAACGACAATATATAGCAGATTGCTCTCGATAAGAAATGCACGATGATAAGAAGTTGTAGAAGTATAATTAGTTGTACAAAGTCGCGGTATACTAGACTTGTGGTGGCGACGGCGACGCCTTCAAATTCAAGTATGCAACTCGCCAGCTCCTGCGCTTCTCCGATTGCTTTGTTACTTCAACCGGCGCCAGCCGAATCGCAGTTTATTTTATTTACTTTACAGTCAGCTTTCTATGATGGGATACAGTAAAACTTTTCAGTCAGTGATAATCCAAGGCAGGCAACTGTTAAAAATCCTAGTTACATAGTCCTAAATGTGAATTTTACATATCCAGTATCCACCACGTAAAAAACTCTGGTTGACTTTATAGACTTCTGTAAAGTCAACGGTACATAACGTATCGTCAACGTTACATACCATGTTAATAACTACTTAACATGATGATATAATCTACTTGATGTTTGTAAATTTAAATTTATGTACTTATTTGTCCTATAAATTGGATCAGTTCAAAGCCAATTTAAAAATCTCTCGATACCACATTCGGCAAAAACTGATATAAGGAAGAACCCTAAACGACCATATAAGATTGGTGTAGGCCTATTTCCACATAAGTTTCAACCAAAGGCTTTACAAACATATTTTATAGTCAATGATTTTAACGCAGGAATAGAAATTCCCAGGGAACAGCTGATTTTAGTAACTTGTTATAACAAAGCCGTGTGTTATTACTGGAATTGTGAGCAAGCGAAATTGCAAGAGTTATCTTGAATAAACTGGGTTATATGGTTTCAGTTAGCCTAAATACCAGTACCTTGCCACATAAGAATAATGTATCGTCACCTTTTGATGTTTCCCGACACTATTCAGTTACTTTCGCTTCAAAGAGCATAATTTAAGGTCAGGTTTGACATAGAGCGACTGCGACCTCCAAACGTAAACAAAACGACCAAAAAGTGCACTACCGATTCGAGGCCACCTCCGACAGGAAGTCTTTTTGTCAAAACAACATGAGTGTTAAACAAGACATATAAATTAGTATTTGTTTGGAAAAATAACAAGGGTATGGCATTTTAAAACAATGCCGGCAATCGTTTGAGTAGAGGATTTATAAACATTGCTTGGATAAAGCAGAAAGTGTCTAATTCCATTGTTTTTATTTTATTAATTTTCTTCGTTGAATCGAATAATTTAATGACCTAGATCTTCTTTATACTGACTAACTCGTTCGGAACAACAGACATACTGAAATCATCTCTTACAATAATATTTGTTTATTTGTCGGTGGATATACTATAACGATTTCATCTTTCAAATTGCAGCTAACAAACAAGTCCCCCCCTCAATCAAGTCAATAATCATCATATATTTCATTTCGTAAGGAGATTCTTTGCGCAACACTACACTACTCTTCTAGTGTGGCCTTGCTTTGCGCCAAAAATGTGGGTGTCTGGTAAGTCGTAGAAAGATGGGAGAGGGCTAAAATTAAAGGTCTCTATTCCGTGATGGCGGGAAAATACTAAAATTGCTTGAAATCCACCAGAAAACGAGAAATAACGAATCTGCTATTTAAATAGAACTGGGATCTAAAGACCCCTGCTTTGTCTACAAAAAAAATGTGATAATGATATACTTGATTAAAAACCGTGCCCTAGATATTGACATATCGTAGATCCGAAAGCCAGTTTGCTATGAAGGTATTTCGTCCTAAAATAAATAAGGATCATTCGAATTTCCTTTCATGGGGCTTTAACCCCCTTGAAGTCACTAGTATTTAATAATTAAGAAAGATAACTGGCCTACAGCAGCACCTCCACGGATACTGTCAAGCTTTTTGACGAGCATGTTGGCGATAGAATATTATGTCGAGCATCGAACAGTTTGGCATCATTTTCGAGCGTACATGAAAGCTTCGGTGCACCGAAATTGCGCCGCTTCCAAACTGACGATAAAGGTTCACTAATCCCTAACCGATATTCCGCCGCGAGGGTGGCAGGTACCTGAGGACTGCAACACCACGCAATGACTCAGGAATGTTGCCCTCCCCCCCCCCCCCCCCGCCTGACCAGTTGACGAACCACAAAATATTTGTAAAATTTAACCAGATCATTCTTGTAATATCCAGGGTGTCGGAAATTATGGTAAAATATTTTAGTATATGATAGTAGAGGTAAAAATAAGAAAAAAATTATATAAACATAGTCCTAAAGTACTTTGTTTTCCGTCTGTGTGTATGTTTGTGATTTTTACATATTTAATTATATCTCACGAACCTCTCAACGTATAAACTTCAAACTTGGTATACAGATTAACACTATTAAAAACTATTTTTGTGAGAAGTATCAAATTTCTACTTTGTACCATTTTGGAATGGTACAAAGAAGAAATTTGATACTTCTCACAAAAATAGTTCTTAATAGTGGTTATCAATATACCATATCCCAACCTGAAGATTGTACATTGAGAGGTTCGTGAGATATAATTAAATATGTAAAAATCACAAACAGACACACCGACGAAAAACGAAGCACTTTAGGACCTATGTTCATATCAACCTTTTTTCTTATCTTTACATCTACTATCATGTACTAAAATATTTTACCATATTTCCGGACACCCTGTATCACTTATTCAGGGTGTCCGGAAATATGGTAAAATATTTTAGTATATGATAGTAGAGGTAAAAATAAGAAACAAAATATATAAACATAGGTCCAGAAGTACTTTGTTTTCCGTCTGTGTGTATGTTTGTGATTTTTTACATATTTAATTATATGTTGTGCCGTGCGCGTCACTTTTATATATATAGCGCCAAACCAGGTACTGGTCATAATGCCTGAACAGAGGCCAGTCCACCTGAACTTTCTAGAATGGACAGAGGGAAATTTAGGATTTGGAACCCCTGCCCGGCTTCTGCCCACTTCGTAATAATTCTCCGGGAGATTAGCAGCCTTCATATCCAGCTACCAGCGATGAGTATTAAATCATTAGTTATTGTATCACCTGTTGATTTAAATTAAATCATCATGTTTTAAATTAGGTTGTTTGGGGGTGCCGGGGGGAAAAATTCTGGTTGGGGATTTTGTAGGATGTGAATTTCTGTGGGTTTCGCCTCTCCTGAGGCGATACCTTCAATTTAATACAAATGTAGATTTATTAGGGAAAATTGCTTGTCATATTTATCTTGCCAACAATTAATTACTAGCTCAATAGTTCATTAAACCTTTATTCAGAATCATAGTAATCAGCGAATAGACAGTTATGCTTAAATTCAGACAGTTATTCTCAATCACATGCAAGGTAGGCCCTTCTGGCGTTTAATGTAGTTGTACATGGAATTAATTACTTAATTAGTTCATCAAAGCTGGCTTAGGTGACCATATGGCAATGGGCACGATCGGCCTCAGGGTAAACCTTCCACCTAGTTAAATTATCCTATTCAGCTTCACAGTTATAGAAGTTGGCTCCGATCAATCCTTTCCTGACAATACAGGATTACCTCATTGTACCTCAGATCCACCCTGGTCTATATTGTTCCAGCCTGATCCATATTTGGCTCTTTCCAACAACATTTCTCACCATTCTTCCAACAACCATCAACCCCAACAGTTACAATCTCACGAACCTCTCACGTATAAACTTCAAACTTGGCATACAGATTAACACTATTAATAACTATTTTTGTGAGAAGTATCAAATTTCTACTTTGTACCATTTTGGAATGGTACAAAGAAGAAATTTGATACTTCTCACAAAAATAGTTCTTAATAGTGGTTATCAATATACCATATACCAACCTTGAAGATTGTACATTGAGAGGTTCGTGAGATATAATTAAATATGTACAAATCACAAACAGACACACCGACGAAAAACGAAGCACTTTAGGACCTATGTTCATATAAACTTTTTTCTTATCTTTACCTCTACTATCATGTACTAAAATATTTTACCATATTTCCGGACACCCTGTATAAGTGACTACTAAATATACAACAATGTTAAAACTAAGTAAAAGCATCTCAAAATTACTGGTGAGTTATTTGAATAGTACACATGCAACAAGTTTATAAAAGAATTTTGATATACAAAAATAAGAACGTGGAGACGTTACGTGGTGATGCTGAACTTTGAAGTGGGCGTTTTTCTAAGAGTAACTAACATTA